>JAPPVO010000059.1:157427239-157871882 GCA_030407325.1 Camellia japonica | reverse complement strand
ATTTTCTGGCCCATGCCCTTACTTTCAGTTCCATCCTTCCTGACGAATACTTGGTTTGGCTCGAGGATGAGGAACAGATTAGGCCGACCTCGGTTACAGAAACTTCCACAGGTACAAAAAAGAGACGAAGAACTGACACTTGACTCATCTATGCCCCTAGTTTATTGCTTTGTCTTTTCTTTTCAAGTTTTTATGGAAAATCAACTTTGGTTTGGAGAATGTACTTGTGATAAATCAATAAAATGAAAGTGAGTATTGAAAAGTTTCCTTTTGTGTTGTAAACAATACAGTTTTGAGAAGAAAAACAAAAATTGAATTAAAACTTTTCAAAACAATTTTTTTGTTTATTTTCGGAAATGGTCACCACCGGATACATACGAAATTAATCCTAAGGCTGTACAACCCTAAATCAGAAGATCATAACCAAGTCGACAAACGGTGGAGAATGACGGATTGATTAAACCAGATGAACAGGACAGTTGGGTTGAGAAATAGTGATGGCCGAACTTTGGGATGAAGTTGCCTGCGTATCCCAAAGCTGAGGATCAGGCCTTACGTAGTTCGGAGAGGGTTCACTCGAGTATTTATTCTCTCCTTTTGCGCTCTAATTTTTGCCAAGGTCGCCTTTTGGGTTTTCGGCCTTGCGAGCTCAGGTTTTCTTTATTTCTAATTTGATTTTTTTTTTTATTTTTTTTTATTCTCTAACTTTTGTCTAGGTCGCCCTTTCGGGTTTTTGGCCTAGCGAGCCTCTCAGGGATAATATTTCTTCAACTTGTCCATGTTGATCGGCTGTGAAAACTCCAAGCCATCCAAATCCATAAGAATAATTGCTCCTCCGGACCAGATTGACTTGATGATATAAGGGCCAGTCCAATTGGGTCTGAACTTGCCCCTAGGGTCATGGATGGGGGCTCGGTTGTCTTTGAGCACCATGTCTCCTTCCTTGAGATTTCTGGACTTGACTTTCTTGTTAAAAGCCCTCGCAATTCTACACTGGTAACCTTAGCTATGATACAATGCCTTCAACCTCCTCTCGTCAAACAACATCAATTCTTCAAATCTACTTTGTCGCCAGTCCGCCTCCGCTATCTAACACTCAACCATAATTCTTAGCGACGGTACTTCAATCTCGATTGGTAGAACAACTTCCATCCCATAAACAAGAGAATAAGGCGTTGCTCCTGTAGATGTTCGGATCGACGTTCTGTAACCCTAGAGTGCGAATGGAAGTTTCTTCGGCCAGTCCCTGTAGGTTTCAACCATTTTCTGCAAAATTCTCTTGATGTTTTTGTTTGCAGCCTCAACAGCTCCATTGGTCTGCGGCCTGTATGTTGATGACTTACGGAAAGCCACGTTATATTTTCTCAAGCAGGTCTATCACCTCTTTCTTGAAATGGGAGCCATTATCTAAGATGATCTCGTTGGGCACCCATACCGACAGATGATGTTGTTCTTGATGCACTTAGCCACATGCGACGCCTTTAGAATGGCATAGGATTGGGCCTCCACCCACTTTGTGAAGTAGTCGATTGCTACCAAAATGAACTCATGCCCGTTTGACCCCTTTGGCGTGACTGCACCGATAACGTCAATTCCCCAGACTGAGAAAGGCCATGGTGAAGTCATATTGTAGAGTTTCGACGGCGGAATGTTCATGCGATTGGCATGGATCTGACATTTGTGGCATCGCCGTACAAAGCCAATACAGTCCTCCTCCATGGTTGACCAGTAGTAGCCTTGTCTAAGGATTTTCTGAGCTAGCATCACATCATTCATGTGAGCTCTGCACTCTCCTCCGTGGATAGCTTCCATAAGGCGCCTTGATTCTCCTTCCTCAACACACAACTTATGCATTCTCAGATGGCCTCTTTTGTACAACTTGTTTCCGCAAATGATGAATTGGATGGCCAGACGCCGTATTCCCCTTTTGTCCTTGGTACTTGCCCCTGGTGGGTACGCCTCTTTGTCCCAGGAAATTCCAGATGTCGTAATACCAGGGGTTCGTGTCTTAAACCTCATCTATCACGGCGATGGTCTCATACGCCGGCGTATACTTCTGTTCAATGATGATCGGGCGCATCTTCACTCCAAGCGGAATGTCTACCATGGAGGACAAAGTTGCTAATGCATCAGCAAATCGGTTGTTCTCTCTGAGCAAATGTGTGTATGTCAATTTTTCAAACCTTGGAATTAACACATCCAGGGCCTGATGATAAACCTTCATTTTCTCTTCCTTAACCGACCAATCTCCGTTAGCTTGAGACACAACCAAATTCGAATCTCTGATAACATCCAATCTTATTGCCCCTAGTTCTAGGGTAGTTTCCAAACTAGCAATACACGCTTCGTATTCTGCTTTATTATTGGATACTTTAAACCGGAGTTTGAAGGCTAGAGGTATGTGTGAATCATCGGGTGCTATGAGCAACACACCGATCCCATAACCATACTGATTAGACGCTCCGTCAAAGTACATTGTCCATGGTTCCTTTTCTATCTGTAGGATGTCTTCATCTGGGAATAGATACTCCACTGCTTCATCATCTCCTTCTACTGGGTGATCCGCTAGAAATTCCGCTACAGCTCTCCCTTTGACTGATTTGCGCATGACATACTTGAGGTCAAACTCGGAGAGAAGAAGCAACCAACGAGCTAGCTTACTCATAAGTGCTGGTTTCTCAAAGAGATATTTGATAGGATCTAAGCTCGAAACCAGAATTACAGAATGAGCTAACAGGTAGTGTCTCAACTTCCTCGTTGCCCAAACCAAAGCTAAGGAAGCTTTCTCGAGAGGAGTGTAGCGAGTTTCATATTCTAGCATCTTCTTGCTTAGATAATAGATGGCCTTCTCCGCCTTTGCTTCTGATTCTTGCGCTAGCATGCACTCCATGGTTGAATTTGTTACTGATAAATACAAGATTAGTGGTTTCCCTGGTTCTGGTGGCGACAATACAGGAGGATTATGAAGGTACTGCTTAACCTGCTCGAAGGCGAACTGACACCGATCATCCCATCGGAATTTCTTTCCTTTCTTCAACAGACCAAACCTCACAAGTCAAGGTTAATTTTGAGATAAACCGTCTTATGAATTGCATCTTACCCAGAAAGCCGCGCACCTCCTTTTTAGTCCTTGGTGGTGGCATTTCTACGATGGCCTTGATTTTGGAGGGATCTACTTCAATTCCCCTTTGTGTAATCAGAAATCCCAACATTTTTCTTGCAGTTACCCCGAAGGTGCTTTTCTGTGGGTTTAACCTCAGTCTATACTCCTTGATCCACTCAAAGAATTTTTCCAATGCGGTGTAGTGACCTCCTCGCTCTTTAGACTTGACGATCATATCGTCCACATACACCTCAACCTCCTTGTGGATCATGTCGTGCAAAATGGTGGTTGCAGCCCACTGATATGTAGCCCCAGCATTTTTCAGTCCAAAAGGCATAACTCTATAACAGTAGGTACCACACCCCACGGTGTGGTGAAAGCAGTTTTCTCTCTGTCCTCTGGTGGCATCGAAATCTGATTATACCCGAAAACCCATCCATGAATGAAAACAAAGCATGGCCAGCTGTGAAGTCTACCAGTTCATCGATGTGTGGCAATGGAAAATCATCTTTCGGACTTGCTCTATTTAGATCTCGGAAGTCGACGCAGACCCTAATTCTGACGTCCTTCTTTGGAACCGAAACGATATTAGCCAACCAAGGCGGGTATTCAGATACCATCAAGAAACCTGCATCAATCTATTTGCTGACCTCCTCTTTGATCTTTAATGCCCAATCTGGGTGAACTCTGCGCATTTTTTGTTTGACTAGTCGGGCCTCGGGATTAAGAGGGATCCGGTGCTGTACAATCTCAGGATCTATTCCAGGCATGTCTTCATAGGACCACGCGAAAACATCTTTGAAATCTTTTAATAAAGCGATTAAACGCTTGCGTTCCTCTGAAGACAACGTGGATCCGATCTGGACCAAATGGGGATCCTCCTCAGTACTCACATTAATGGCAGTGATTTCATTTGTGTGGGGCTTAACGCGCCTCTCCTCCTCTTGGTCAACCAAATTTTTCAAAGCCCGAGGAATTTCTTCCTTTTCGTTTAAGTCAAAATTTTGAAAATCAAGATCAGTGCAACAAACTAATGGCATAGAGAAGTAAGCAAACTCTACAACATTCCCATTAGTAAAGTCTGGGTCCTCGGTTACAGTTGACTCAAAAGAAAAACTAAAAGAAGACTTTGATAGGACTTTGGCATCCGGGTTACCACTCCTGGAAGTACCAGACTCAGAAGAACTCAAATCTGACTCCGACTCTACAGACTCGATGGAATCAGATTCGGACTTATTATCCGATTCAGAACTACTGATGATGCCCTTTTCAAATTTCCAGATTAGGTGTGGAGCCTTAGATGCATCCACAATAAGTTTAGAGAAATCCGCTTCTGGTTTATCCCCGATCATTGAGATAGTAAAACTATTCCCCAAGTTGTCAGACTCAGTTCTGACAGTAGAATTTGCTAGTAGGTTAGTCAGTGTTTTTCCCAACAGCTCTTCTTCTTCAACGTTCACAGTTACAGTCCTGCCTTGACCTGTATTAGTACTCAGGTCCATCTGCTCATCTTCCTCTTCCGGTAACTGGTGCCCGAAGAAGATCTCAAACCCGGGATAGATTGTCTTCGTTTCCTGGTCAAACCAAGGCTCTAGAAATCCACAAAAGGGGAAATCTTCCCCTTGGCAAACAAAGCGTTCGTTCAAGGTTCCCCGTATTGGTTTGTGAACTAACTCATATTGTTTTCCATCCTTCTTTGCTTTAATTCTTCCTCTCAACTCAGCCCACTTCTTTTGCCAATCCTCAGCAGTAGGTTTGTATCCCAGCCTAAAAGCGTGGGGGTTGTGAATCAGCTCCTTGGTAACAGCGCCTCCTTGCCTGCCACTCCTGCCTAGTCTTGATCCAGGCATATGCCCCTGTTTGTTCATCATGTAGATGGACTGAGCACTTACATAGATTCCACCAGCTTCTGCCATGATAGATTGGACTACCCGGGCTTTTGTTAGTGAGAAGCCAGAGAGGAATACATCTTCTTCCCCGTGTATGATTTCCAACACTGGTGTGGCAGTTCCCTAGGGAGGGTGGATCGACGAATTACCGTACACCATAGCAATCCCACCTTTGAAGGGATATTTCACCAACTAATGGACTGTTGATGACACAACTCTTATCTGATGCAGCCAAGGCCTTCCTAACAGTAGATTGAAGGTAGCCGGAACATCCATTACATAGAATTCTACCTCATGTTCGGACGGGCCGATCAGGATATGGCTCTTGAATGTTCCCATGACATCCCGGCTTGTATTGTCATAAGCTTGGATGGCTTGAGTTGTGGGTGTGAAGTCAACATGCCTCAAACCTATGGTATAAGCAGTCCGTGCCAGACACACATTGATCGCCGATCCAGTATCTACTAACACTACCGGAATCCACTTCTTTCGGCTCTCCAGAGTTACATACAAGGGCCAGTTGTGGTTGGCACCCTTAGGTGGCAGCTCTTTATTCATGAAAGATATCACTGGCGTAACATCGTCGGATGTGACTAACGACACCAGTTGATCAGCGGTAGTGTCGATAGGCAGTTTGGTGCAATTCATTGCCTCTAGCAATGCTTGCCTATACTCCCGGGAAGCCATTATCAAGCCCTAGATTGAGATATCTGCCTGAATCTTCTTGAGCTGTTTCAAAACCAGGTTATCTTCACAGTCCTTCTCTCTGGTGTTATCAACCTCTTTGTTAGAGGATTCTGGTTGATCTCCAGCCGCAGGTTTGAAGTACCGACCACTCCGGGTTATGTGATTGATTTCGTCCATATACCACGTATCGTCGGGGGTATTGGATTTCCACCCTTCATCCGTGTATGCATGACTCAGATCATTACCTTTCCACTACTCTCCGGCAGTCATGGCCAAGCTTTTATCAGACTCTACTTGGAGCATGTTCACATCACGCCCCTCAGCAACATACCTTTCCTTTCTAACTATGGTTTTGGTTTCTGGCAAGGCCATCTTCCTTTGAATTTCTTCCATTCTCTCCTGCTGGAATTGTTCCAGCACTTGTTCTGTACTAGACGTGGTCTCGTCTTTTTCCTCCCTGACCCCTTTTGTCTGTTCCACCTCATCTAGCTTTTCATCACCAAACCAACCGTTGTTTGTTTCCGGCTGACTTGAATCCAACTAGCCTATCTGGACACTGCTTGTTTCCTCTTCTTCATAGAAGTAGAGGTTGGCAAGGTCTTCTTCTATTTGAACTAGATCCTCTTCCAGTTCGGCCAAGTCATTTAAGCCTTGTTCAGGCCAATCATTTTGATGTTGCCCTGACTGGCCTTCCCCGATAGCATTGACACTGAGAATATCCGGCAATAGGACCACTGGTTTTGATTGATCAATGGCCACAATGTATAAACTGGGGTCATACTCCTCTGCAAGCGAAGCTCCCTTTTCTATGACACAGGTATTAGATAACCTTGTCTTTAATGTACTCTCCTCTTTCTCTGTTCTTGCCACAACCTTTTTGGGTTAGATTTGTAGGGTTAGATCCAACATGCACATATCCGTGCCTTTTGGAATAACCACCTCTGGTTTCGGTTGGTGGGACGAGGTAATATATGTGCTTGGGTTGAAGGTAGGTGGTAGTGTTTGGATGTGGTTAATATTTCCGGGGGGAGGAACTTGGTTTTGTGTAGGAAGTGGGTTGGTTGTCACATTTGGTTTAGGAGGGGCGATGACTTTGTTGTCAATGAGATTCTGAATCTCATGACGTAGATGATAGCATGAATCTGTATGATGGCCATATTGTTGGTGGAAAGTACAATATTGGGTTGGGTCGTGTCTAGCTGGCAGTG
Organism: Camellia japonica; assembly: GCA_030407325.1. Lineage (NCBI taxonomy): Eukaryota > Viridiplantae > Streptophyta > Magnoliopsida > Ericales > Theaceae > Camellia > Camellia japonica. Next base: position 157,864,995 of record JAPPVO010000059.1, on the reverse strand, counting down.
GGTCTGGGAGAGGGCGAGGATCAAGAGGCTTGAGATGCCCCTTGTCCATCAACACCTTGAGGGCGCGGGTTGGACTCATATGGAGGGGTGTAAAAGGTCTTCGGTTCCAAGGTTGACTATTTGGTGCGGTTTGTGAGTTTGTGGCAGTAGCAAAGGGATCGACAATTTTGGCCGATGATGTAGCAATGGTACTGACATCTGCAGGCCGCAAATAGTGCTAGTACTAGCATTGGTACCCCGAGTGAATGGCTTTTTTGTCGTTTCACTTTTGTTCTGTGGATGATGCCCTTTTTGAAGGCGCTCTCAATTTGAACCCCTAACTTATGTAAGGAAGCAAATGTGGACAACGGTGCCACTATCATTCTCTGCAACATGTCTGGCTCGAGGTTTTGGACCACTAACCTGACTTGTTCTTTTTCAGAAGGTCTGCTCGTCATTCTGGCTGCCTTTGCCCTCCATCTTGCCACAAAGTCAATGAAGGGTTCTTTAGGGTTTTGAGTGGTTGCTTCCAGCTCACTGATTGTTACTTCTATCTGAGTATTGTATGAGTATTAGTTAACAAACCCCTTAGACAGTTCTTCCCAATTCTGCTTCGTTGAGTCCTCCAGTTTGGCGTACTAGATGGCCGCTACATCTGACAGGGTCCTCCCAAATAATGAGAGTTTTTGTGCCCTAGATAAACCCATGGGCCTCAACACATCTGAAAATAGGCGGACATGCACAATTGGATCCCCGCTCCCATCAAATCTATCGATGTGAGGCATTTTGAATTTTTCTGGCAACTTGACTGAAGCCTCAGTGTACTCGTCCTCAATGTCAGGAATTGAATTGAAACCCTAGGATTTCTTCAAGGCTTTCTCAAGCCTAGCAATTTTGATCATGGCTGGATCAACTTCATTCATATCGAAGGGAATGGTTCCCGTAGGAGGTTGTACTGGAGGTTTGTAAGCTGAAGCTGTTGGAAACATCTCTTGAGGATCTGGGACCTAAGGAGTTTCCAGTGGTGGAAGGAGATCAGGATTTGGCTGGGCAGCCGGGACCAGATGTACAGTAGATGCAGATGCCCCAGATCGGCGTCGTAGATCAGCGATGACTTTATCCTGTGCGGCCATCCGTTGGTTGACCGTATCCATGGTCCTTTGGACTGCTGCCATCATGGCAGCAACTTCTTATGTGTTTTGTGCTGGGTTCTTCAACTCCAAACCTTTAACCAAGATGTTTTAAAGATTTTTTTGTTTTCAAAGAGTTCACCTCCCTTTCATTTATTTCCATTTTGTCCTTGCTCAGTTTACCAATAAGTGCAGTTTTAAATGAAATGCGAGCCTCAGAACATCGTAGAAGCATTTGGACAAATATTTTGAAAGAGGGTTTTGGTTTAAAATAGTTTGGCCAAAATGGGGTGCAAGGTTTGGGATTAGAGCTTGAATCCAAATTTCTTCGCTGAGAATTCAAAACATTGCACAGTGTAACTTTCATCATTAGGTGTTCGGAATAAAGCGCCTAAGTCTTACGAGCGGTCAAAATTGGGGTGTCTACAACAGGTAACATTTAGAAAATAATATATACACAAATTATCTTTGCTAAGATATTACTCATTGTGTTCTGGTGCTTGATTCGTCCTTGCACTTGACCTTACATTATTCATAACACATTGGGTCATAATACAATTCAATTTGTTCTTTAGTTTGCTTAATGTTCTTAGGCTTCTTTCGTGTCCTTTAATTCATTAGGATGCTGAAAGTGTGCTTAAGAATACTGAGAAACGAAAGAGAACGGAAATTGAAACATAATACAGCTTTTAAAAAATTTTAAAACAGGGCACCTCGCTTGAGCAGTTTGTAAAACTCTGTAAAAGTACTGGTTGCATGAATCTTATGCTTGAGTGATACATTCTTCGCTCGAGCGATGAGTCTTGCAAAATGAGGTTCGCTCGAGCGTAACTTTTACTGCTCGAGCCATCGTGCAATTGACTGTAAAAGTACTAGGAGCTTGCATTTTATGCTTGAGCGACAGTTTCTTCGCTCGGGCGACCTGTACGAATTCAGGGTTTTCCAGAATTTTGTTTGAGCTACAAACACACATTCAAGGGTTGACTCACCCCAAATATGCAAGAACACTCCCAAATACATATATTTGTACTTAATTCAACCTATAGTTCACAATTCCATGGATTTAACAAAATTCAAACCGTAAACTCTATACATTTATAGTCCATGTTCTATATCATGCATATACAAGCTTTAAGACTAATGATTGGACTTCAAAACATAGCAATTCATGCATGCATGTATCAAACAACCCTTAATTCCACATGATTAACATGCTATATGTTCAAATATGAAGATTTATGGAAAATTTCTATATGTATGTACATCTTGATGATGTTTTCTATCATCTTAGCTCAATTCATGATCTTAGCTACAAACTCACTTTCAATTCATATTTTTATGAGCTTAAACTTATGAATAAGGGTTCCAATTACTTACTTAGTATATTTGAATCTTCTAGATCTTAGCAAGTTCTTGAGTTAATCCTTCCAATTCTTCAATCACCAACCAACCCCTCAAGTTTTGCCTCTCTCTCTCTCTCTCTCTCTCTCTCTCTCTCTCTCTCTCTCTCTCTTCTCTCATTCTCTTCACTCTCTCTAAAGTGTATATCTCAGTCAAGTCTAGAAGGAGAGCTCAAAGTGTATGAGCTAAGCCCCTAATTAACACATATATAGGCCTAATGAAATGATCTTAATTAATTCAAATTAATCTAATTATTTTGATCCGAATCAATTTTTAATTAAATTCCCCCGTAGGTTCTAACAATTATGCTAATCACAATGATACAGTCAATTTTGGTTTCAGCTGCCTCTATGACCCTCAATTTAAATTTTATAACAGAAAATCAAACAGATTTTCCTACGGTGCATAGATCAAAATTCAAAAACACATATAATCATATAATTAGCACTCAAAATCATATCAAGCATATGATGATAAATAGAATTAAGTTTAATTAGCATAACACAGAGTAGGGTTGTCACATTCTTCCCCCCTTTAGGAAGTTTGGTCTCTCAAACTTATGTTACCTTCCGTTGGAAACAAATGTGGGTAGTGTTGTTGCATTTCTTCTCCTTTCTCCCACATGACATCCTTACCATATTGTTCCTTCTATTCCACTTTCACCATTGGAATGGATTTTGGTCAATGATTCATTCTGGCTATTCCCTGTACTCTATATTTTCGTCAAGTGCTACTCGGTGATAGTCAATCACGTGGAACGGATCTTGGAGATAGCCCCTTAACATTGATACGTGAAATACATTGTGCCTTTGTTCCATTCCCAGTGGTAAAGCAACCCTATAAGCAACCGGACCAAGCTTTTCTAGAATTTGAAACGGTCCAATGTAACGAGGTGATAATTTACCCTTTTTATCGAATCTTAATTGGCCTTTCATCGGATTCACACGAATGAACACATGATCACCAACCTCATACTCAAAGGGCCTTCTTCTAACATCCATATAACTCTTTTGTCAGCTTTGAGCTGTCTTAAGCCTTTGTTGAATAACTTTGATTTTATTGGTAGTTGTCTGTATAAGCTTAGGTCCAACCAAGATTCTATCCCTAACTTCAGTCCAACATATCGGAGATCTACATTTCGGCCGTACAAAGTTTCATATGGTGCCATACCAATACTAGAGTGGAAACTGTTATTATATGCAAATTCGGCCAATCGTAGATAAGTCTCCAACTCTCTTGAAAATTCAAAGCACACATTCTGAGCATATCTTCTAGAGTCTGTATAGTCCGTTTCGATTGTCCATCAGTTTGTGGATGGAATGTTGTACTAAACCTCAACTTTGTCCCCATTGCCGCTTGAAGACTTTTCTAGAATCTAGATACAAATTTCAGATCTCTATCCGACACAATAGACATCGAAACTCCATGCAAACAAACAATTTCATCAACATAAGTGGTGGCTAATCTATATGCATCATACGTGGTTCTCACAGGCAGAAAATGCGCAGATTTAGTCAGTCTATCAACTATAACCCAAATAGAATCCATACCTCTAGGTGTCCGAGGTAGGCCAATAACAAAGTCTATGGTTATGTGCTCCCATTTCCATTCCAGAATAGAGAGAGGTTGAAGTAGACCTGCTGGCTTCTAATGTTCAGCTTTAACTTGCTGACACTGAAGACATTTAGACACATATTCTGCAATTTCATGTTTCATAGTTGGCTACCAATAATTCTACTTTAAGTCATGATACATCTTGTTATTACCCAGATACATAGCAAACATCGATTTATGGGCTTCATCGAGAATTCTCTTCTTTAACTCGAGAATATTCGGAACACACAATCTGTCTTGGAATTTCAACACTTCATTTACAACACTATATCCCGATTTCGGATTTGCATCAAATTCATCAACTATCTTTTTGAGGAATTCACCCTCCTTTTGTTTCTATTTGATCTCATTAATGATTGTTGGTTCGGATGAAATGGCGGCTATCAATCTACTTTACACATGTAATACTACTTCAATCCTGAATTTCTCAAAATCTTGCAAGATTTCATTCTGTTCAGTAAGTAGGCAAGCTAAACCCCCCGTCGATTTTTTGTTCAAGGCATCAACAATAGTATTGGCTTTCCCGACGTCATACTGAATCTAAAGGTCATAATCTTTTATTAGCTCAAGCCATCTCCTCTGGCGCATATTCAACTCATTTTGAGTAAAGAAATACTTTAAACTTTTGTGATTTGTATAAACTTCGCATTTTGCCCCATACAAGTAATGCCACCAAATTTTCAAAGCAAATACAACTGTGGCCAATTCCAGGTCATGTGTTGGGTAGTTCTTCTCATGTGGTCTCAATTGTCGGGAGGCATAAGCAATTACCCGTCCTTCCTGCATTAACACACAACCCAGACCCTTATAGATGCATCACTGTAAATTACAAAGTTTTCCGTACCTGTGGGCAATGTTAACACTGGTGCAGTGGTTAATCTTGTTTTCAGTTCTTGAAAAGAAGATTCTCTTTTGTCATTCCATTCAAATGGTTGTCCCTTGCATGTAAGTTGGGTAAGAGGTACAACTATTTTTAAAAAATCTCTCACAAACCTTTTGTAGTACCCAGCTAAGCCCATAAAATTGCGAACTTCTGTTACATTTATTGGAGTAGGCCAGTTCACAATTGCCTCTGTCTTCTATGGGTCTAATGAAATTCCCTCTCTATTGATGACATGCCCTAAGAAAACAACCTCATCTAACCAAAATTCACATTTCTTCAGTTTAGCAGATAATTTTTTTCTCTAAGTGTTTGCAAGATGGTTCTCAAATGTTGTTCATGTTCAAGTCTACGCTTTGAATATGTTAGGATATCATCAATAAAAAACCACAAGAAATTCATCAAGGTAAGGCTTAAAAATTCGATTCATAAGATCCATAAATGCTGTAGGGGCATTAGTCACTCCAAGTGGCATAACAAGAAATTCATATTGACCATACCTCGTTCTGAATGCGGTTTTCTCAACATCTTCTGCCTTTACCTTCAACTGGTGGTATCTAGATCTTGATGGCACCCGAAGATAGAGAGAAGACTGCCTTTACCACGCCGTGGGGAACCTACTGCTACAGGGTGATGCCGTTCGGTCTGAAAAATGCTGGGGCTACTTATCAATGGGCTGCAACCACGATCTTGCATGATATGATCCACAAGGAGGTTGAGGTGTATATAGAGGACACGATTGTCAAGTCCAAGGAAAGAGAAGGCCACTACACCGCCTTGAAGAAATTTTTCCAACGGATCAGAGAATATCGGTTGAGGCTGAATCCTCAGAAATGAACTTTTGGTGTTACAGCAGGGAAGATGCTGGGGTTCTTGATCACACAGAGGGGAATTGAGGTTGATCCTTCCAAAATCAAGGCCATCCAAGAAATGCCACCACCAAGGACTGAAAAGGAGATACGAGGCTTTCTGGGAAAAGTGCAATTCATAAGACAATTTATAGCAAAATTAACTTTGACTTGTGAACCACTATTTGGTTTCCTGAAGAAAGGAAAGAAATTCCAATGGGATGACCCATGCCAAGTTGCTTTTGAGCAGATCAAACAGTGCCTTTAGAACCCGCCCGTGTTGTCACCGCCAGAGCTGGGGAAGCCGTTGATTTTGTATCTGTCAGTAACTGACACGACTATGGGCTGCATGCTTGCGTAGGAATCTGAGGATAGAGTGGAGAAAGCCATCTATTACCTAAGCAAGAAGATGCTGGAATATGAGACCCGTTACACCCCGCTGGAGAAGGCTTGTTTGGCCTTGGTATGGGCTACCAGGAAGTTGAGGCACTACCTGTTAGCTCACTCCATAATTCTGGTTTCGAGATTAGATCCTATCAAATATCTCTTCGAGAAACCAGCACTTACGGGTAGGCTAGCTCGTTGGCTGCTTCTTCTCTTTGGATTTGATTTGAAATATATGACTCGCAAGTTTGTCAAGGGGAGAGTTGCAGCGGAGTTCCTAGCCGATCACCCGGTGGAGGGGATAAAGCAGTAGAGTATTTGTTCCCAGATGAGGCCATTCTACAGGTCGAGGAGAGATTTGGACCATGTACTTTGATGGAGCATCTAACCAAGATAGTTATGGGATAGGGGTGTTGCTGATAGCACCGACAATTCCCATATACCTTTAGCTTTCAAACACCGGTTCAAGGTATCGAACAACGAAGCAAAATACAAGGCATGTATCGCTGGCTTGGAAGCCGCCCTAGAACTAGAGGCAAAATGGTTGGACGTCATTGGGGACTCAAACTTGGTTGTGTCTCAAGCAAAAGGAGACTAGAAGGTTAAAGAAGAAAGGATGAAAACCTATCACCAAACCCTGGACGTTTTGATTCCCAGGTTTGAGAAGCTAACCTTCATGCATCTGTTAAGAGAGAGCAACAGGTTCACAAATGCTTTATCAACTCTATCTTCCATGATAGACATCTCTTTGGGAGTTTGGATGCGTCCGATCATTATTGAAGAGAGGTATGTGCCAGCCTATGAGTTGATTGCCGTGATAGATGAAGTACAAGATCAAAACCCCTAGTATCATGATATTTGGAACTTCTTGGAAAATGAGGCTTATCCACTAGGGGCAAATGCCAAAGATAAAAAGGCAATACGGCGAATGGCCGCTCAGTTTATCATCTATGGGGGTAAATTGTACAAACGAGGCCATCTGGGAATGCATAAACTGTGCGTCGATGCAGAAGAATCAAAGTGCTTAATGGAGGCCATCCATGGAGGAGAATGCGGTTCACACATGAGCGGGGTAATGCTAGCTCAGAAGATTCTCAGGTAGGGTTATTACTGGTCAACCATGGAGGAGAATTGTATTGGTTTTGTTCGGCGATGCCTCAAATGCCAAATTCATGCAAATCGCATGAATATCCCGCCGTCGAAGCTATACAACATGACTTCACTATGGCTGTTTTCAGTCTGGGGAATTGATGTTATTGGGGCAGTTGCTCTGAAGGGATCAAATGGGCATGAGTATATCCTGGTGCAATAGACTATTTTACAAAGTGGGTCGAGGCCCAATCCTACGCAGTGTTGAAAGCATCACACGTAGCCAAGTTCATCAGGAATAAACATTTGTCGTTATGGGATCCCGAATGAGATCATTTCAGACAATGGTTCCCACTTCAAGAAAGAAGTGATCGACTTGTTGGAGAAATACAACGTGGCTTTTCATAAGTCATCCACATATCGGCTGCAAACCAACAGAGCTGTTGAGGCTGCCAACAAGAACATCAAGCATATTCTACAGAAGATGGTGGAAACCTACAGGGACTAGCTAGACAAATTGCCATTTGCTCTCTGGGGCTACAAAACATCAATTCGGCCATCTACTAGGGCAACTCCGTATTATCTGGTTTACGGGATGGAAGCTGCTCTGCCGATTAAGTTGAAGTTCCGTCGCTGTGAGTTATGGTTGAGTGCCAGATAGCAGAAGCGGATTGGCAGCAGAACAGGTTCGAGGAACTAATGCTGTTCGACGAGAGGACACTGACAGCACAGTACCACGTCTAAGGTCATCAACGTAGAATTGCCAGGGCTTTCAACAAGAAAGTTAAGTCCAGGAATCTGAAAGAAGGGGATTTGGTTCTCAAAGACAACCGAGCTCCCATCTATGACCGTAGGGGCAAGTTTAGACCCAATTGGACTGGTCCCTACATCATCAAATCCATTTGGTTAGGTGGAGCTGTCATTCTTATGGACCTAGATGGCCTTGAATTCTCCCAACCAATCAACATGGACAAGTTGAAGAAATACTACCCTTGAGAGGCTCGCTAGGCTGAAAACCCGAAAGGGCAACCTAGGCAAAAGTTAGAGCACAAAAATTAGAAAAAAGAAAAACTGAGCTTGCAAGGTTGGAAACCCAGAAAGGGCGGCCTTGGTAAACGTTAGAGCGTAAAAGGAGAGTGTTAATACCCCAAGTGAACTCAAACCGAACTATGTAAGGCTTGATTCCCATCTTCGGGATACGTAGGCAACTTCATTCTGAAGTCCAGCCATAAACACTTCCAAATCAACTGTGTCCATGAGATTGTTCTGGTCATCTTTGTCTTTTCTGCATCCAAGAGTTCGGTTGTGGTCTTCACTATGAGAGCTGGTTACAGTGCAGTGCAGTGCAGTGCTATTCAGACAAGGGGCAACCTTCCATTCGTTGGATTCGGGGTTGTACATCTCAAGGATAGATTTCGAGTGTGTCCAGTTGTGATCCTTATCGAAAATGGTTTTGAAAAGTTTTAATAAAAGTTGATTTTGTTCAAATTAATCTTTTTACAACTTAGACCATTTTTGGACCAAAAGGAAATTTTTCAGTGCCCACAACCTTCAATTTCATTGATTTCAATACAAAGTTCTCTACCTCTTGATACAAATCAAAGTTACTTTTTATTACATTCAAAAGGAAAACTTGAAAGTTAGATCAAAGCAATAAACTTGGGGCACAAGTGAGTCAGGTGTTCCTGCGTCCCCTCCCAGAGCTTGTGGAAGCTTCAGATGGTAAAGTAGGCCCGGTTTGTGCCTCATCTTCAAGCCAAGCTATGCATTCGCCAGAAAGGGCGCAACTGAAATTGGGAGCGGGAGCCAGAAGTTCTCTTGTCCTACATGCAGTGGGATATCGAGCTAGTTATGAACCTTGGATCGGAAATGAAGCCAGGTACTCTACCCCCTCTTCTGGGCAAGTCTGGTCATGTCCGAATTGACGCCTGAACCGGAATGGAAAGTAGAAGACACAGTGTGTCAAGCCAATCAACTGAATGCCAGGTTGTTGAGACATGCTGTAGCTCATCACAGGCAGATCAAACCAATGGCAACGCAAGGCAATGTCAACAGCAGACCTGTTGCACATCCAATGGCACCACCACCCTTCGTTCGGGAAATCAACTAACCGTTGGTGAAAGAAATAGGCTCGTGCTGAGTATGCAAGGCAAGAGTCCACTACCTTCAACCTGTCCATGAGCCATATCTGGAGAGGGATGAAAAATAAGAGAGATTAAAGAATAGAGAGGTGTTTGTGAAGAGAACAGTGAGAAAGGGTTTTGAGAGAAAAATAGAGCCTGAGGGCCAAGTGATGTGAGAAACACATGTCAGATAGGGTGGGAAACATTACCTGTAAAAGTAGTGGACTTCCTGCGAATTTGGTCATCTCCCATCTATGGAAGGCGTCCAAGCCCATCAAAGTCTCGGCCAGTGTCAAGCCAATGCAGCTCTTGCCCTCTTTCAAGCCTTGGGCCACTTCGATCAAGAGAATGCTAGACCCTTTGAAACCAGGGGCAAGCAGGAAATGAGCCAACATACACAAGCAAAGGGCATGTTGCCGAAAACCTTGCCAGAGGCGGTCTCCGGCGTCAGAAAATCGATGAATCAAACTGGGAATATCCAGCTCCCCGTTGTGAACTAAGAAGCGAGCCTCATGTAAAGTGAGCCCACACATCCTTCCTAAAGCTTGGATGTGGCCAAAACGGGACTGGGGCAGGATTTCCTCGTCATGTCGGGATTTCATCAAAAGTTGGAATTCTTCAATTGTAGGGCATGTCTCTTCTCCTCCAAAGTTAAAAACATGCGTGACCGGGTTCCAACACCTAGCTGCGGTATGAAGGAATAGAAAACACAGCGGGGTACGACTCAGCGGGAATAGTGCATTTATCCCGAAACCCCAGAAATTCACTTTTTCCAAGCCATCCAGAGTTGCAATCCAATTTGAGAGTATTTCGGTGAAGAATGGCTCCATTTGTGGCAAAAACAGAGCTGGAATGAAGAAAATATGAAGTCCCAACTTTTGTAGAAGATAAGGTGCTGAGTGGAAGACAGGTGGCAGCAATATGGAGGTTTCCTGCACTAGTGGCCGACCGGCCAGTGTTGGTGGCCGACCGGCCAGAAGCGGAAAGCCTCTAGGGCACCAGCGAATTGATCCCTGACTCTCTCAAGCATCGTCGCCCAGGGCTGCCAAGTGATCTGTAAATAGAGAATGTGTAGATTGTTATATGAGTTAGAATCTAAGGAAAACAGAAATAAACAGAGAAGCTTGAATTACCTCAGCCGCGGTCACAGTATCAAAGTATCGACGGAAGAAGGGAAAGGACTCTCGGGACCTCTGTTGGCATCTTCCGTCGTACCGGTGAGAGTATGGCACGACAGGTGACATCTCCACCTCTAGCTCTGGGGCAAGTCTCAGAAAGTAAGCGTACACCCATAGCTGCAGAAAGCGAAAGGGCAACAGTGAGTATACAATAGACAGAGTATGCAAAGCAGAAAGCAGATTGTGTGTACAGTATACAGTGTGTGCAGTGTACAGAGTATGCAAAGCAGAAAGCAGATTGTGTATGTACAGTATACAGTGTGTGCAGTGTATAGAGAATGCTAAACAGAAAGCACAATAGGAAATGCAAAACAGAAAGGTAAAGCATACCTCCCAGGCTCTCCAGTAGCCTCCTATCAGATGTCCGCTCCGGCGGGAGGTCGAGCTTATGTACCCGTATAAGGTGGCCAGGCCGGCGCCGCCCCAATCATAGAGTCAGACACGGGACAGGTCCACCAGGGCACTCATGAGGTATAGCTCGACGGTGTTCGCCGGGTCGGCGAATAGGGTAGTGCCAAACAGGAACATCAGGAAACCTTGTGCATACTGCTCGGTCTCCTCTCGGGCCGCTGGTGCCGTCCCTCTGTAGTGGTCTGCGAACCAGGAGTATCGAACCATCCCTGATCGGGAGATACGTGGGTGAATCCCTAATAGGTAAATCTGAGTGGCCTCTCACTCGCCCATATCAGTATCATAAGGAATTGGATGACCTCCCACCTCTTTGCCGGTGAGCATAGAGAAGTTGAAGGGAGTCATCGTCATCTCCCCTGCGGTAGAGAAGTGAAAGGAATCGGTGGTATCCCACCACCTCTCTACCAAGGCACCCAGTAGAGGCCGGCTCGCTATGAGGCGTGAGAGCCCCATGCAAAATGAGCCGAAGCTGGCCTCATTGATGATGTGGCGAACGTCGTTATGGAGCTCCATGTACCATTCCCTCGCCGATGTGGTCCCATATCCTCTGATGGCGCGTGAATCCCCTTGTGATCACGACAAACAGATAAAATGTAATGTAAGTAATGTAGTGGAAAAGTGTGATTGGGCAAGCAATGCAAGGTACATTGAGAAAATGCAAGAATGCAGTGTATGCCTCAGAGGCGCCATGAGATAAATGTGACTCCGGCTCACGCAGTAAGAGGTCCTCCGGTGCGCCACGTGCAAACCCCTTGAACTGACGAATGCTATCGGGAGGTAGCACATGTATCTCGGGATGATACTTCGTCGGGTCAAAAGGTCGAACGCGAAGTGGTAGTGGCTCAAACTCCGGATCCACCTTCATCTCCGGAGAAGCTCTGTCGTGTGGGATGTAGTCTGCCATCTCGAGGGAAGATGAGAAAGTGGTCGAAAATGTGGAAAATGGGTGGGGAATGCCAAAAGTCAACAAAAGTCAACTCTTGGAAGGAGAAAATGGAAGAAAAGGATGGAGTCCGGGAAGGGGCACCGAATCTAAGAGAAACTTGGGAAAAACCAATCCCGAGTGGTGAAAATCAAGAAGGAAACCTCAAAATCAACTTTCAATCGGTTTAAAACGGGTAAACTACGAGGGTTTAGCGAAGGAAGTGTTTATGGGGCGTTGGAAAACGCGTGTATTGCTCGGATCTAAGGAGGATGAAGGTCTAGAGAGGGAGGAGGATGATTTTCGGGCTTAGGGTTGTGTAGAAATGAGGTTTGAGGGTATAAATATAAAGACCCAAGGTGAATTCCCCATTTTGCCCCGAATCTGCCATCGGTGGCCGACAGCCACCATATGTGGCCGACTCGCCACCGCTAGTGGCTGATAGCTTCCTCTTGTGGCCGATGGTGCCTAGGAGTGGCCGATGGGTGGCCGACACCCCTCCCTGGTGGTCTTCCAGTCCCCAATGTTCCTATTTTGGTGTTTTCCCATTGATTTGGTCCCTGTTTCCTGAAAGGTGCAAAGAAAAGTTACTGTTGAGCTTGGGTTCTCTTCGTAGAAACTTGAATTGTGTTCTTGGTGATCCTTGTTTGCCTCTTATTGGACGAAAAGTTTTTTTTTCATATCCTTTCGTATATCGCAAGATCAGAGAGTTACTTTTTGACATGTTGCATTAGAGCATTTTCGTCGTATATGTAAGGCGTGCGTCACGCATTTTGTATTTTAGTACATTGAACATGCATTTTGTACTATTGCATGAATATGGATTTTGGTGTTGCATAGAACATGCTCCGATTTTTGTTGCATAGAATATGTTTTTGTTTTGTTTCTTGCGTGTTGTGCATAAAACATGTCTCTAACAGTGTGTCATGGTTATTCGACTAGCATGGAACATGCATTTGTCAGTCGAGCATGGAACATGCATTCGTTAGTCGAGCATGAAGCATGCATTTGGTGTCTCACATGTAACATGCATTTGCTACTCTTGCATGGAACATGCATTCACTAATCTTGCATAGAATGTGCATTGTTGTTATTTCGCATAGAACATGCACTTGCCACATTTGCATAGAATATGCACTTCTCACACTTGCATAGAATATGCGCTTCTCACATTCGCATGGAACATGCATTTGGTATATAGAACATGCTGTTAATCATGCATAGAACATGCTTCCAAATACATTTGCATAGAACATGCCTTAACATCATTGCAATTGTGCATAGAACATGCACCCTTAATATGTTATGCTTGTCGAGTTTCTTTCTTATGCAGGCACGATATTGTATGTACGGTTCATTCAAAGCTGGTGCAACCAGATGATATTCAGAGGAACTCTAGGTAAGATTATTCATGTTCCTTGAACACCCTTGTTGGTTAGAAACACTTGGGTACGCCCGGTGTTTACACCACTCCCTGTTTTGGTTAGAAACATTTGGGTACGCCCGGTGTTTACACCATACCTTGTTGGTTAGAAACACTCGGGTACACCCGGTGTTTACACCACTCCTTGTTGGTTAGAAACATTTGGGTACGCCCGGTGTTTACACCGCACCTTGTTGGTTAGAAACACTCGAGTACGCCCGGTGTTTACACCACTCCTTGTTGGTTAGAAACATTCGGGTACGCCGGGTGTTTACACCACTCCTTTGTTGGTTAGAAACACTCGGGTACGCCCGATGTTTACACCACTCCCTGTTTTGGTTAGAAACATTCGGGTATGCCCGGTGTTTACACCACACCTTGTTGGTTAGAAACACTCGGGTATGCCCAGTGTTTACACCACTCCTTGTTAGTTAGAAACATTCGGGTACGCCCAGTGTTTACACCACTCCTTTGTTGGTTAGAAACACTCGGGTATGCCCAGTGTTTACACCACAACCTTGCTTTGGTTAGAAACATTGGGACGTGTTCCGATGTTTATACCACCCCCCCGGTTAGAAGCGTTTGGAACGTGTTCCGATGCTTATACCACCTTGCTTTGGTTAGAAACATTGGGACGTGTTCCGATGTTTATACCAACCCTCCGGTTAGAAGCGTTTGGAACGTGTTCCGATGCTTATACCACCTTGTTTTGGTTAGAAACATTGGGACGTGCTCTGATGTTTATACCACCCTTCAGTGTTACACCACACCCTGTTTTGGTTAGAAACATTGGGACGTGCTCCGATGTTTATACCACCCTCTGGTGCTTATACCACCCTGTTTTGGTTAGAAACATTGGGACATGTTCCCGATGTTTATACCACCTCCCGGTTAGAAGCGTTTGGAACGTGTTCCGATGCTTATACTGCCCTGTTTTGGTTAGAAACATTGGGACATACTCCGATGTTTATACCACCCTCCGGTGTTTACACCACTCCCTTTCTCCTCTCGCATGTGACGCGTTAGGATGTTTTCGGTTAGAAACATTCGGGTACACCCAGTGTTTACACCATTCCCTTCTCCTCTCGCGTGCGACGTGTTAGGGCGCTTTGGTTAAAAGCATTCGGACGGGTTCCGATGCTTATATTGCTCTTTGTTTTAGTTACAAATATTTGGACGTGTTTCAATGTTTATCGCTGTTCTCTTTGGTTCGAAACATTAGGGTGTGTCCCTGGGTTCACACTATTTCCCTCCTCGTGTGTGTCACGCGTTGGGATCTTGTTTCACGGCTCGAGTGCGCCCGAGGGTTGTGTTGTTCTTGGCCTTTCCTGCGTGATGCGCAGTTAAGATTGCATAATTTTCTTACATCCTTTCTGCATGAAATGTGGTTTGGTTCATGTTTACTTGCTTATGTATGAGTTTGCTGTAGCATTTCTCTGCATAACATTTGCATATAGATGTTTCATTACAGCTTCATTGCGTGATCATAAGTTGTGTTGTTGCATCGTGCATATCATTTGCATCTTGCCCCGGAACTACGCTGGTTTGATTCCTTGCAAAGGGATACATAGGCAGCCTACGGGCGCAACCATTTTTTGTTTTGCTTGCTTGTTTGTCCAAGTCTTCAGCCTTGTCAAAAATGGATTGTCTCTGGGTTTTGACATTCACTCCCGTCATTTCATGACTTCCGAGTTCTGTCAAAGAGGGGCAACTGTAGACACCCCATTTTTGACCGTCCTCAAGTGTGACAACCCTCACCCCCGATTAATGTTAAACTGTGATTGAGCATGATAAGTAATTGATTAGGATGAAATCCTAAATTGATTGTATGAGTGCGTTGCTTTAATTGCACTTTTATCTGTTTGTCATTTAATGATCTGTTCATGTTTTAATTTCGAACTACGAATTGGAAGCCTTATCGGCGACCGAACCATAAATTGATTAGTGTTTTATGCTAGTTAGAATTTATGTGATTTTATGGTAGGTTTAATTAAACTTTGATTTGGAATGATTAAATTAGATCAAATAATGTTAAATCACACTAGTTCAAGTAAATTACCAAATTGCCATTGAGTGGATAATCCTAGGCTAACTCCTCCCCACTTCATACACATTTGGCATATCATTTCTTCAGCCACTTTCCTAGACCAAAAACGAGAGAGAGAGTTGGAGAGTTGGAAGAAAAATTTGAGTTCACTTAGATTGGCTTGAAACTTAGAGGAATTGAAGGAGATTTGCAAAATTGAGCTTCGATACCTAGAATCCAAGACCTAAGGTAGGAAATCCTTTCTCTTAACTGTGAATTTAAGCTATTTCTTGGATGGTTCCTGGAAAATTGGAGTATAGAGTCAAGAATTGGCTTAAGGTGTTGGTTTAAGAATTAATTCATGCATGCATGCCCATATCATGGAATTTTGAGGTTATTTTCATGAAAATTCTTACATGCATGTTCATGTCTTGGTAGGGGTCCATGAATTGATCATGTTCTCGAGCTCAAACTTGCATTTGATCTTGTTTTGGAACATTAGAGTTCATGGGAACTCATGCATGTATGATTTTACATTGTCCTTCATGTTACATTTAATTTGGTGTTCAATTGGCATACTTTTGGGCTTGATTTCATAAATTGATCTTTGAAACATGTTGTAGTATGAGTTTTCAAGTGTTTTCTAGAAAATTAGCCTAAAAGAATCGAGTTTGAAGCTTTAAAGGTTGAGTTTTGTGCTTGGGGATCAATCTGGAAATTCCAGATTTTTGATCCACGCTCAAGCGGAGGACTTCTCGCTCGAGTGTACACTCTGAGTACATGCACTTCCGCTCGAGCGTAGGAAGTCATGCTCGAGCGTGAAATGCATATGCCCAGAAGTTTAGGTGTTTTGCAGTCCGCTCGAGCAAGGGACTTCACGCTCGAGCGAGGGTCTGAGTCTTACGCTCGAGCGTGAAATGCATATGCCCAGAAGTTTAGGTGTTTTGCAGTCCGCTCGAGCAAGGGACTTCACGCTCGAGCGAGGGTCTGAGTCTTACGCTCGAGCGTGGGTCGAGCGTGAAAAACGTGCATCCAGTACTTTTCATGAGTTTGCAGTCCGCTCGAGCGGGGAAAGCCACGCTCGAGCGGAGCTTCTTTGTCTGCATGTCCGCTCGAGCGTAGAAAGCCACGCTCGAGCGTGGACCCCTGTTTCAGCAAATTTTGAAAAGTGTTTTAAAGTACATCTTTGCATCCTCATTCCATCCTAGGCATTCCTAGGCCAAGTTTAAGGCATCTTAATGAGGATAATGTTATAGAACCACACCAAGTCAAGTTAGGGGCTAAGCTATTAATCCCAAGTGTATAACTTAGTGTGTGTTCGTTCTGCAACTGTGTAGGGTTGGCACTCGAGGACGCTGACTAGCCTGTCTTTAGTCCAGTGCTCTGTGAGTAACAATGTTGTAAAGATACGTTCAATTACAATTATTGCTGAACGATTGACTGTACAGCTTTCTGAAATGATATTACTTACTGAATGAATGTTTGTCCTATTTGTAAACTATATTCGTGGCATCCATAGCAACTTACTCTTACTGTACTGTTACCGCTACTGTTACAGAGATCTCTGTCGGTTCCAATGCTTGGAACTACTACTGTTTACTGTTATGATGGCCATCAACTGACTGTTCGGTCTGTTAAGACCTACCGTACTGGTTTGCTATTGGATGTACCACATATGACTATTATGGATTCTAAATAACTGTTATGGCATGAAATATGAGCCACTGATTGAATAACTGATCTACTGATACAATTGACTGTTTTAATTACTGAAAGGACATTCATTCTTAACCCCTTTACGCATATGTTATTCACTGGGCTTTAGCTCACTGTTTATATTTATATGTAGGTGTCCAGGCACCGGACCGAAGCTAGGAGCGTCAAGTTAAGCTCCCGTTTTGTCAAGCCAACCTTCGTGCCTCACTTCGAGGTTCCAAGTCTGTTCAAGCTAAGGCTGATTTTGGGGTGTCCCAGTTTCACTCTTTTTGTCTCTGATCTGTAATAAGTGTTTAAGACTTGACTGTACAGTTATGGTGAAGGGATTTGGTCCCTAACCTGTATTTTTTTGTATATGACGTATATATATATGTTTTGATTATGAATGTGGCTTGTTATTAAAAGTCTTTTCGCATTCAGATTGTCACAGCTCATTGGACATCTCTTTTTATTACTGTATGGCTTCCGCCAGCCCCTTACTCTATATTATTGTCCTTACTGTTAAGCAGGCCTTTGGTAATCACGTATTACTGGCCGGTTGCGATGCTAAACCCATAGGGGCGGGTTTGGGTCGCGACATCAAGACTTGGACGTCATCGTTGGTTTTGCATGCTTGTGTTCGTTTTGAGTGCCTGAAGGTCTCGGCCGAGCGCCTTGCCTTTGAACCTCTGAACCTGTCTGTTTTGTGCTTGGTTGTGGACCAAGAGCTCGTTGTTTCAAGTTTGGAGGAGAGGGTGGCCTGTCGGTCATTCCTACAGTCCATCGGCCATGGCTTGTGCCTGCTGGCCATCAGTGGTGGCCGGTCGGCCACATTGATGACTGGTCGGCCACTAGTGATGGCCGGCGGCCATTTTTCTCCTTTTTCAGATATTTGTTTGCCCGCTGTGCCAGCTGTTGTTCACTGAAGTGCATCTCCATACACGTGTATGGTAGGATGATTTCAAGGTTTAATCTTGATTTTCTATATATAGGGGATGTCCTCCCCCCATTTTGGAGGGTTAGATTTTTTGGATAAAGTTCTCTTTCTCTCTAGAATTCTCTCTCTCTCTTCTTGTTTTGTGCTTTGTAGTTAGTTTTCTCTACACCTTTGCACACTAACTCTTAACCAAACTTGACCACCTTGGAGCTGAGGTCCATTGGAGCTTAGTTTGAGCTCTTGGAAGGAGTTTTGAGCCTGACATTGTGGCTGTTTTGTGCTGTGCTTCAAGAGGTATAAGACTTACCTTGTAGGCTTTGTTTTGACTACTTGTTTTGCCATATTTTTATAGTATTTTTGGCCTGGTTTTCAACTAAAAAAAACTCTGATTTTTGAGCCTTAACATGATGGTTTGAGGCCATTTTGTGTAAAGGGGTAGTCCACCATTCTTGTTGCTTTATTGTGTAAGCTTTTGTACCCTCTTTTAGCATATTCAGATCAAACTTTTTGGCCCTTTAAACCACTGAAATTTAGAGTTATTTCAGTGGTAAAAACTTGGTTTTGAAGTCCAAAATTGGAGGGGGTAGCCTCCCCTCCTTGTGTCTTGTTTGCAAGCCTAGATAGCTTAACATGTGAGCATGATTTTCTAGCATTTTGTACCTTAATCTCAACATGTTTTTGCTACTGTTTTGACTGGTTTTAGCTCTGTTTGGAGCTGGTTTGGTCCTTTGAGGCTTGTATTGCATAATTGTAGTGCAAATAGCTTCACTAGCTTAATGTTTTAGGCTTTCAAACATGAATTGCATGAGTTGCTTGCATGTTTCAGTGTCATGTTTCACTCCATTTCAACACTGAAATCTTTGCAATCTCCCTCTATTCTTCATTGTTTCATTTGTTTTGAAAGGGGCTTTGAACCCCTTGTTGGCTTGAGTGTGGAATTGAGACCCTCGTGCCTAATGGTTTAATTCCTTCGGGAGTTCATTACCAACAGCATGAGGCCTCTTTCATGCTCAAGGTACTTATGGTTTAAGCCCTCTTTCTATTAGAGGACACTCACCTTTTGGACTAATCAATTAAAGAATGGATTGGTAATCTAAAATGGGTAAATAAAACATGACAAGTAAAAGAGGCAAGATAAGCATCTTTCATGTTGCATTGCATGTGTTCGGATCGGATGTTAATTCGAACACGAGAAAAATGGGACGTTTCATACTCAAAGTGATGAAACAGGCCACTTTTCTTGGTCACCATCACCCTTGATCATTCATGATAGGGTTGTGGTTTGGTTGAGTCTTGTTTTGCACTCATTAAGCTTGTACAAGCTTGGTTCTTTGGCCATCATGCATGAAAATGCTTGGTTGATGGCTTGAGAGCCAAGAGTTACACTCCTTTGAGCTTGTGTGATGATAAGGAGAGTAGCAGTACATATACTCCTTGAGAATACACTGCTTTGCCTCTGTTTGCTCTCTATTGCAGCAAAAAAAGAGAAGTTTAGGGAAGGGGTGGCCGACCGGCCACTAGTAGCACTTGACCGGCCACCAATGGTAGCCGATTGGACAGAAATGAAATTTTGCACAAGTGTGTTCATGAGTTGGAGTAGAGGTGTTCTCGAAGTTGGCAGCACTGTTGGTGTTCAAGCGAGTGCAAACAGAGTCGTTCGACGGCAAGGCAGTGGATTTTCGGGAGGAAACCAACCGAGCATGCATACATCCCTCGCCCTCGAGGCCATTTAATTGCTTTAATTAGTTAGTGTAGACACCCCATTTTTGACCGTTCTCAAGACTTGGATGTTCTTGCAGGTACATCCAGTGACAAGTTTGATTGCCTGTCGAGCGCTCGAACTCTACGGCGGAGCGCCCCAGGTTTGATCTTTCCAAACCTTGCATCAGTTCTATCTCACTTTTGGACCATGTTTTGTTCCTTTTGGCATGTTGCTTTTGGAGCACTGCTAGCCATGGTAGGGCACTGTTGGCCATAGACCCTAGCCAGCCGGCCATTGATGTGCCCTACCGGCCACCAATGAGGCCCTGTAGGCCATCACTGATGGCCGGCCGGCCACCAATTTTTTAGTAAATATTTTGTGATATTTTTTGACAGCTGTTTGCACAGAATGGAGCATCTGCTTGCACATGGATGGTTGGATCTTTGCAAGGTGATTTTGTATCTTCTATATATAGGGACCTTCCTCTTACATGCAAGGGGTTACAAAAATTTTGTGAGCAAAATTTTTATCTCTCTCTAGAACTCTCTCTCTCTCTTCCTTTTTTGTGCTTGAAAGTGGGATTTCTTTACACATTTGCACACAACCTCTTAGCCAAACACCTTCACCTTGGAGCTGAGGTTCTTGCAAGCTTTGTTTGAGGTCTTGAGGTTTGTTTTAGCTCAGAGTTGGGACTGTTTTGTTGCTGTGCTTCAAAGGTAAAAGCTTACCTCTTTTAAAGCTTTGTTTTAGTTGGTTGCTTGGCCATCTCTTTACACTGCTTTGATCTGATTTTTCAACCATAAAAAACTCTGCTTTTTAAGGTTTTAAAATACTGGTTTAAGCCTTGTTGAGTTAGGGGGGTTGCCTCCTCTTTTGCTCTTTGGCTTGTAAAGCCTTTTGTGCCTCTTTTCAAGCTTTTAAAACAACTTGTTTTTGGCCTTTTAACCACTGAATTCTAGGGGAATTTCAGTGGTGAAAAGTATGCTTTGAGGTCCAAAATAGGAGGGGGTGGTCTCCCCTCCTTGTGTCATGTTTGCATGTGTAGATGGCCTAGCATGTGAGCATGTTTTTCTACTCTTTTGTGACTAGGTCTCAGCATGTTTTTTGCCACTGATTTAGCATGCTTTAACTCTGTTTTGAGTGGTCCTAGTCATACGAGCCTTGTCTTGCATGGTTGTAGTGCAAATGGCCTTTACTAGCTTTGTGTTTCAAGGCCTCCAGCATGTTTTGCATGAGATGTTTGCATGTTGTAACATCATTTAGCATGTAATTTCAGTGTTTATAGCTCTG
The DNA here is from genome assembly GCA_030407325.1 of Camellia japonica. NCBI lineage: Eukaryota > Viridiplantae > Streptophyta > Magnoliopsida > Ericales > Theaceae > Camellia > Camellia japonica. The sequence continues at coordinate 157,843,963 of JAPPVO010000059.1, read as the reverse complement.
TCACACTCTCACTTCTATCACTCTTTTATGGCTTTTGAGAGTTGTGCTTTGAGCCTTGTTTGTAGCTTAACATGTGAGCATGTATTTCTACCCTTTTGTGCTACCATCTCAGCATATTTTAGCCACTGATTTGGCATGTTTAAGCTTTGTCCAAAGTTGGTTTAATTATTTGAGCTTGGTATTGCATGCCTCTAGTGTAATGCTCTTCGCTAGCTTTAGTGTTTTTGGCTCTTAACATGTTGTGCATGAGTTGCTTGCATGTTGTAGTATTATTTTTCATGCCATTTCAGCACTGAAATTCTGCAACCTCCCTTATTTCTTCATTTTTCCATTTGCTTTGAGGTTTGCTTAATCTTAAGGTTGTGCTTAAGCTTGAGATAGAGCTTGTACTCAATGGTTTTAGCCTTTTTTTGAGGGTTTCTACTAACCAAAGGCATGATCTCTCTCATGTCTTAAGCCATCTTTTGGTTGACCCCTCTCTCATTAGAGGACAATCACTTTGGACTTAACCGGTTAAAGAATGGCTTGATAATGTAAAATGAGTAAACAAGAATTGGACAAGTAAAACATGATCAAGATAAGCATGTTGTATTTGCATTGCATTGTGTTCAATCGGACGTTATGTTGAACACAAGGAAAATTGGTTCGTTTCATACTTGAAGTGATGAAATGAGCCAATCTTCTTTTGTCTCCATTGCCTTTGATCATCTATGATAAGGTAGTGGTCAAGAGTCTTGTTTTGTGCATTTATTGAAATTGTGCAACTTGGATCTTTGGCCAGCATGCATTGAAAATGCTTGATTGGTGGTCTTGGATCCAAGAATGCCACTCCTTTGATGTTTTGAAATGATAAGGAGGGGCATGGTACAAACATATCCTTGGAAAACCCTCCATTTTCCTCTGTCTGTGCTCTGTTGCAGTGTGGCAATTCAGCACACCAGTGGCCGACACTGGCACACTGATGGCCGGCAGTGCCTCTCCTTGGTCGACAACAAGCTCTCATGGCCGGTAGGCCACTCGTGTATTCCTCAGCATTGTTTTGGTAAGGTGGAGCAGAAAGTTCTTGCAGCAACCCTGGAGACAGAGCCTCTCAAGAGCAAACTGGTGGACTTTTCGGGCGAGAACCGAGTGCATGCATCTTCTACATCCCGGAGCAGAGTAGTAGCAGCATAGTTTAACATGTTAATTACTTTGTTAATTTGCATTGATTATGTAATAATTAAGTAGCTTTAGCTTAGCTATTTCTTTATGTTGTGTTGTAATAATTAGTAAGTAGTTTACTAGTTATTCAATTTGTTGTGTAATAATTAGTTTAATTAGTTTAATTAGATTAATTAGCTTAGCTTAGCTTAGTGTAACTTAGCTTATTTATTCGGACCCTCCTTCGCGAGGGCACAATGTTGTAATAAGCGTGCGTGTGTGTCTGCATGTCTTTCAACCCCACTTCTTTCTCCCTTTTACTTAACTGCTTTTGATGGTTAGTTTAGGGTCATTTTGAATTAGCATACCTTATGCTTGCATGTTTTCATCATTCATTTGTATTGCATGCACCGGGCTCGGCGCATCATACAAATTGCATTGTTTTTCAATACTTATTTGAATACATGTATCAAATCGTTGCATTCATATGCCATCTTAGATAGCCGAGCCTATTTAGTTGCATTATTGCATGTGTTGCATTAGGCATCTTACATAGTTAGGATCATTCATATTTCTAACTAGTTTTTTGTTTTGGCTTGGAGTACACTGTAAGTTTTTACGCTTTAGTATACTTGCATGAGTGTGAGTGTCGCCATGATAGCATGCTTGCCATGAGGCTATTTGCTTAAGTGATTAAATGCTTGAATGCCTATGGATGAAGGTTTTATTGCTCGAATTGGAGCAATTCGATGATTGTGAGTTTTAAGCCCACTTTGCGAAGTGGCAAAATCATGTTTTAAAGCCCACTTGAGGGTGGCAAATCCGCGCTTTAGCCCACTTGCGAGTGGCATCTTCAAACCATTTTCGAAAACAAACATGAGTTGTTTTGTTCCAATTCTCGTGATTTAGTCTATACTTGCTTGTGTGCGCCACATAGTAAAGTTAGCTAATAATCTGGATAAGAACACATGAGGTTTATAAAACAACATATCATGCTTAGTAGAGGCCGATCTTTGATCAGGCGAGCGGGGGTGCTCATTTCATAACCTTCCCCTCTCGTACCCAAGTTCCCGAGCCGAGGCAACTTTGGTGATGACGGACACGTGGCCTTTGGTACGAGTCAGGGTTTCCGAAATTTTTCAAAAATAAAACATTTAGGTGGCGACTCTGTAATCTGGCAAAACAGTCTTGTTTTGGCATTATTTGATTCAAAATTTGATTTTCCAAAATGATTTTCCGGATTGGACTCTTTGGTGTTTATCAGTCTCATATTGCACTTTGTGAGATTAGATTCAGAATCGTGATAGGAGTCCGAATTGTAGGAGACCAATTCGCGCCTCTTCGAAAGAGGGGCGCGCGAAGAAAGTTGAGTCTACAGTTTCTGGCGACTCTGCTGGGGATTTAGAGAACTTGACTCGAACTCATGATATGTGTTTTATCTACATTTATGTATTTCTTTGCATTGCATTTTCATAGGTGTGCCTAAGTCACAGTAATTGCCATCTGCTATTCTTGAACAGTTTGCCGGAGGCTTGCTTGGAAAAGCGTGCCATAAGGCTGACCGGTTACGGGCTCTGCCACAATGGGAACACAAACCTTGGATCTGGATTACCGCTATACCGTTTGATCCTCTTTTCACTTCTCGGTGTCAGGAGCGAGAGGTATATTAGGTGGTCTTGCTGAGGCACCCTTTTTGACCAATTGACCTAGTTGTATATCGGAAGCCTTAGAGACTGTTCCAAACTAGGATAGGTTGCTCACCCGAATGCAGGATTGTATGAAACTGCATGCGTGCGTAGTGAATCCCTAGTTCCTGACGAAACTAGGACAGGGAAACCCTACCCCACCATAGGGGTGTTTTGGCTCTCACTTGCTTGATATGTACTATTAGGGTATGTCTCTACAGGAATGTATGCATCAGTTGCAAGTCTGGGTATCAGTCTGAGGACACCGGTGTTTGAGAATATCAGTTTTGAGGTAGAAAATTTGGGGTCAGAAATCAGTGTTTGAGTACAGATTGTTTAGCTTATGATTTCAACTATGTGTTGTCTTTATCTAAGCCAAAATGCTGTGCGTTTGCTGATTGTTGTTTCCTTTTTACTTTATTTTTCTTTTTGCAAGGTAGTATTTTCATTATTGCTTCCGACGAGGTAGTTACCCCCCAAGCACTTTGGACCAGAGTAAGGAGGCTTTATCGATCTGGGGATCTTGTGAGAGGACAATCGGTGTTTGCTTCGCTACCCCCGGTTACAAGACGGGGGAGAGTTCGGCATAATTCACCAGTTTGTCAGTTATCTGTGCTCAGTGAAGTCCAGTTTTTTGCTTCTACCTCAGAGAGAGAATACACACCGGGTCAGAGAGATCAACACCCCTTAGTCAGTATGGAGGAAATGATGCGTCAACTCCAACAAACCATCGAGGCCATGTAGCGGGATGCTGCTCGCCAAGCGGAAGTCATCGCTCGTCAAACAGAGGTTGTAGCCCACCAGGCTGAGCTAATTTCCAGGCTTCAACAACAACAACAACCACAACAAGCAGCAGCATTTGCTTCGCACCCACCTCCACCTAGGGTTCCAATACCCGGGGATACAGCTAATGTCCAGGAGAATACGGACATTCCAGCAGGGCTAGTCCCACCTCAGACTTCCAAAGCACCGGCCTACCCAACGGACACACCGTTCGAGTTTTAGGTCGATCCAACCGCTCTGAAAGTAAGCAAGCTCGGGAAGATGTTTAAGCAAGCTCAGGGAGTTCACTCGATCCCAGACATAGAGGACGGCTACACAGATTCGGCGGTGACATTGCCAGATAGATTTAAAATGCCTCACATCGACCGCTTCGACGGCTCGGGCGATCCTATGGTCCATTTGAGGCTGTTTTAGATATTCTGAGCTCGATGGGCCTGACTAGACTGCAAAAGCTATCCCTTTTTGGTCGGACCCTGTCGGGTAATGCGGCCATCTGGTATGCTAAACTGGAGGATTCAGTGAAGAGGAGTTAGGAAGAGATGGCCGAGGCCTTCATTGCCCAATATTCGTACAATACTCAAATCGAGGTCACAATTCATGATCTCGAGGCAACTAGGCAAGAGCCAAAGGAGGGCTTCTCTGACTTTGTCACCCGGTGGAGGGCCAAGGCCTCCATGATGACCACTAGGCCAGCTAAGAAAGACCAAATAAGAATGGTCGTGCGGAATCTACAACCGAGGCTGCTGTAGAAGATGATTGTCTTACCCCTCCTTACCTTTGCTGATCTTCATGAGATTAGGGTATAGATAGAAGATGCAATGAAGCAGGGTCTGATTGACCAGGAGAAAGAGCAGCCCAAAAGGGCCTTTACCCGCAGTTTGAATGCAGCTACGAGTAGCAATGCAGCTGCGAGGGCCTCTGACGTTGGTATGGTCGCCACCACACTAAAAACAGCCACACCCTTTGCCAGCACATCTAAAGCCACCTCACAACCTGTAAAGTACCCACCCCGAGGCCAGAGGGTTTTCACCCCACTTTATATGTCTCTGTCTGCGGCCTTGAGGGTCCTGATTAGAAAAGGGGAACCATGCCCATTGCCAAATCCCCTCCCTCATACACACAACCCAGCCAAGTATTGTGCCTTCCATCACCAGCATGGGCATGATATTAATTTATGCTTTAGACTTCGTCATGAGATTCAAGATCTCATTGACAATAAAGTGATAGCGCCTCCTGAGAAGCCAAATGTCACTACAAATCCCCTCTCACCACATAACCAACCCCCTCCCCCACCCAGGCAAGTAAACCTGATCCAAACAATGGCCGTCCCATACGACCCCAGCATATACATCACTCCCTCCCACCTACCTAAGCCGACGCTGTTCATCCCAGAATGCACAGACTTGTGCATGATGAGCACGTCAATACCCCAACCCGAACCTGTGGTGGTAGCTGTGATAGAACAGGGCATGCCTGAGGGCTCTTTGAGCTTAATTGAAGAAGTATACAACCCTTGCCGCTTTATTGCGCCAGCTGATTAGGCCAAGCCGAGGGTGGAATTGCCGAAGGGAACTGAGGTGAATGTAGTCTGGAAGGATGTGCCAAGTCAGGGGTTGGATGATTTAGCAGAGCTTGAGGAGGACATTGCTAATCTACAGTTCTTTGATGAGCAGGATCCGGGGGATGTGAGCATCAACTGGTTTGACCTGAATGGATCAATGGATAATGCATGATGGCTTAGTGATGAGCCAGATATTGATGAGGGGTCTCAGCCGAAACAGGGACAGTCAGAAACAGAAACGTTTGCAATGGCCAGAATGGTCGATGGGAAAAGGGAGTTGCCGGAGAGCACCGGTACGAAGGATTTTGCTCGAGAATTGAGCAGCATTTGTACAGCAGATAAAGAGCAAGAGACCGCGCTGAAGCGGTTCAAACAAGAAAGGATCGAGACTGATCAGAGGGCTAGAAAAGCCAAAGCCCCTGCGGGGACAGAATGTGTTGTGAACACGTAAATAACTACAGCGGAACCAGACAGTTGTTTGTCGGTTGTCAAGGGAATGTGGTGGGAAGACGATGATTTGTGTCTGGTCTATACTGATGAAGACTGGGGACAGAATCTCCTGGATGATACGTGATATACTGAAGAAGTCGACCACATGACTCGGAGTGGGCGGTACTTTAAGCCCCCACATCTGGACTAGCCAGAGGCATCAGACAAAGACAAGAAAGCTAAGAAGCAGAAGGACAAACTGCTAGAGGAGGAAGCTGTACTGAAGCAACTGAAAAAGATTCAAGTAGAATCTCCATCTGGGGACTGCTCATGGCCTCGCGGGTGTATAGACAAGCCGTCCTATCAGCAATGGACAAGGCTAAGCTTTCTATTGATACAACCCCCGAGCAGTTGGTGGGACTGGTGTTCCCGGGTGGCACTTCACCGACCTTGACCTTTACAGACAAAGAATTACCGCTTGAGGGCTCTGAGCACAACAAGCTGTTATACATCTCTGTGGAGTGTAATGAGAAGTGGATACCAATTGTCTTAGTTGATATGGGATCTGCAATAAATGTGTATCTGTCACAGACGGCTTATGCTATCGGGTTGAAGCCCGTAAATTTCATACCAACAACCCAGGTGATTCGGGCTTATGACAATACCAGTCGGGAGGTGATGGGGACAGTGCGGATCAGAACTCAGGTTGGCCCGGCCCAACAGGACATCGAGTTTCATGTTCTGGATGTTCCAACCACCTTCAACTTACTCCTTGGACGATCGTGACTGCACCAAGTGAAGGTTGTCTCTTCCACCCTGCACTAGATGCTGAAGTACCCCCATGGGAAGGGGGTAACAATTGTTTTTGGGAACTCTTCCATACATCCGTCGCCGGAGGTTACTACACCGATCTTGGAAATTGCACACAGCGAGGAGCATATCTTCCTGTCTGGGTTCACCTTGGCTGAGGCTTGGGTAGTGTAGGATATTCTAGTTGTTGATGAGGGACTGTATGTCAGTGCGCAATCTGTTTACCTCATGAATAAGCTTCAACATATACCCGGGATGGGATTGGGAAGAAGTGGCCGGAAGGGCGTCGCTGCATTGGCCGAAGTGCCACACAACCCTCATACCTTTGGTCTAGGTTACATGCCTACCAAAGAGGATTGGGCGAAAAAGGGAAAGGAGATGGCTGGAAGAGCCAAGGCTAAACAAGCTGGGAAGCACTATGAGTTAGTACATAGACCTATCCAAGGAACCCTGAACGGCCGCTTTGTCTGGGAGGGGGAAGATTTCCTGTTTTGCGGCTTTCCAGAGCCATGGCTGAATTCAGAGAAATAGCGTTTGCCCGACTTTGAGATCTTTTTTGACTTACAGTTGCAAGGGGATGAAGTTGTAGAAGTGCAGATTGACCCACCAGCTAAGGCTGAATAGTGCGTAGAGGATGCGTCCGATGGCACATAATTTGAAATGGGAGCAGCGTTGGCTTGTTTCCTCTTGGATCCTCAGATCATACCGAAGTGTTCGGGGTATGATTTCTCTGTTTCCATGATTCGAGATCAACTGGCTGTGGGCCCTTATTTCGGCATTCTAGATGCATTTATCGCATCCTTCCTCGTTTGGCAGTACGAGGAAGGCTTTTTGTCTAGCAGTTCTGGGTCAGGTAGTGAACCGGAATCTGATTCCACAGAGTCTGTGGAGTCGGAATCAGATTCCAGTTCTTCTGAGTCAGAGTCCGGTATTTCTAGGGTTGATAACCCAGATGCCCTTGTTTTGTCTAGGTCGTCTTTTTCGTTTTCTTTTGAGTCGGTTGTAACCGAAAAAATCAGACGATTTGGAAATTGCTAATGAGAATGGTACCGCTGCTGCTTTTGAGTACTTTTCTGTGCCTTTAGTAGATTGCATTAATTAGGACTTTCAAAACTTTGATGAAAATGACGAGGAAGAAATTCCTCCGGTTTTGAAACATTTGATTAATCAAGAGGAGGAGAGGTTTGTAAAACCTTTGGTTGATGAAATCACTTCAATTAATGTTGGTACTGAGAAGGATCCGTGTCTGGTCCAGATTGGGTCCACATTGTCTTCGGAGAAACGCGAGCGCTTAGTCACTTTATTAAAAGATTTCAAAGATGTTTTCGTATGGTCCTACGAAGACATGCCTGGAATCGATCCTGAGATTGTACAACACCGGATTCCTCTTGACCCTAAGGCTCGACCCGTCAAGTAGAAGCTTCAGAGAATGCGCCTGGATTGGGCTCTGAAAATCAAGGAAGAGGTCACCAAGCAGATAGATGCAGGGTGCCTATTAGTATCTGAGTATCCTACTTGGTTGGCCAACATTGTTCCGGTGCCGAAGAAAGATGGTAGAATTCAGGTGTGTGTAGATTTCAGAGATCTGAACAAAGCTAGTCTGAAGGACGACTTTCCACTACTGCACATCGACGAATTGGTGGACTTCACCGCGGGGCATGCGCTGCTCTCATTTATGGATGGGTTTTCCGGGTACAACCAGATTTTGATGGCACTCGAGGATAGGGGGAAGACTGGCTTCACCACGCCGTGGGGAACCTACCGCTACAGGGCGATGCCGTTCGGTTTGAAGAATGCTGGGGCTACTTATCAACGGGCTGCAACCACAATCTTGCATGATATGATCCACAAAGAGGTTGAGGTGTACGTGAACGACATGATTGTCAAGTCCAAGGAAAGAGAAGGCCACTACACCACCTTGAAGAAATTTTTCCAACGGATCAGAGAGTATCGGTTATGACTGAATCCTTAGAAATGTACTTTTGGTGTCATAGCAGGGAAAATGCTGGGGTTCTTGATTACACAAAGGGGCATTGAGGTCGATCCTTCAAGATTAAGGCCATCTTAGAAATGCCACCACCAAGGACTGAAAAGGAGGTGTGAGGCTTTCTGGGAAAAGTGCAATTCATAAGACAGTTTATTGCAAAATCAACCTTGACTTGTGAACTACTATTTGGTCTCCTGAAGAAAGGAAATAAATTCCAATGGGACGACCGATGCCAAGTTGCTTTCGAGCAGATCAAGCAGTATCTACAGAACCCACCCGTGTTGTCACCGCTAGAGCTGGGGAAACCGTTGATTTTGTATCTGTCAGTAACAGACATGACAATAGGCTGCATGCTTGCACAGGAATTTAAGGATAAAGTGGAGAAGGTTATCTATTACCTGAGCAAGAAGATGTTGGAATATGAGACCCCTTATACTCCGTTGGAAAAGGCTTGTTTGGCCTTGGTATGGGCTACCAGGAAGTTGAGGCACTACTTGTTAGCTCACTCTGTAATTCTGGTTTCGAGATTAGATCCCATCAAATATCTCTTTGAGAAACCAGCACTTACGGGTAGGCTAGCCCGTTGGTTGCTTCTTCTCTCCGAATTTGATTTGAAGTACATGACTCGCAAGTCTGTGAAAGGGAGAGCAGTAGCGGAGTTCCTAGCCGATCACCCAATAGAGGGAGACGAAGCAGTACAGTATCTGTTCGCAGATGAGGCCATTCTGCAGGTCGAAGAAGAGATTTGGACTATGTACTTTAATGAAGCGTCTAATCAATACGGGTATGGGATAGGGGTGTTGCTGATAGCACCCGACAATTCCCATATACCCTTAGCTTTCAAACTCCGGTTCAAGGTATCAAACAACGAAGCAGAATACGAGGCATGTATCGCTGGCTTGGAAGCCGCCCTGGAACTAGGGGTAAAACGGTTGGACGTCATTGGGGACTCGAACCTGGTTGTGTCTCAAGCGAAAGGAGACTGGAAGGTTAAAGAAGAAAGGATGAAAATCTACCACCAAACCCTGGACGTTCTAATTCCCAGGTTTGAGAAGTTAACCTTTACCCATCTGTTAAGAGAGAGCAACAGGTTCGTTGACACCTTATTAACTCTATCTTCCATGATAAACATCCCTTTGGGAGTCCAAATGCGTCTAATCATTATTGAAGAGAGGTATGTGCCGGCCTACGAGCTGATTGCCGCGATAGATGAAGTACAAGATCAAAACCCCTGGTATCATGACATCTGGAACTTCTTGGAAAAGGAGGCTTATCCACCAGGGGCAAATACCAAAGATAAGAGGGCAATTCGGTGAATGGCTGCTCAATTTATCATCTACGGGGGTAAATTGTACAAACGGGATCATCTGGGAATGCATAAACTGTGTGTTGATGCTGAAGAGTCGAAGCGCTTGATGGAGGCCATCCATGGAGGAGAGTGCGGATCGCACATGAGCGGAGTGATGCTAGCTCGGAAGATCCTCAAACAGGGTTACTACTGGTCAACCATGGAGGAGGATTGTATTGGTTTTGTTCGGCGATGCCACAAATGCTAGATCCATGCAAACCGCATGAACATCTCATCGTCGAAGCTGTACAACATGACTTCACCGCGACCATTTTCAATCTGGGGAATTGATGTTATTGGGGCAGTTACTTCGAAGGGGTCAAACGGGGATGAGTATATCTTGGTGGTGATAGACCACTTTACAAAGTGGGTCGAGGCCCAATCCTACGTAGTGCTGAAAGCGTCACATGTAGCCAAGTTCATCAGGAATAACATCATCTGTCGCTACGGGGTTCTGAATGAGATCATCTCAGACAATGGTTCCTACTTCAAGAAGGAAGTGATCGACTTGTTGGAGAAGTACAACGTGGCTTTTCATAAGTCATCCACATATCGGCCGCAAACCAACGGAGCTGTTGAGGCCGCCAACAAGAACATCAAGCACATTCTACAGAAGATGGTGGAAACCTACAGGGACTGGCCAGATAAGTTGCCATTTGCTCTTTGGGGCTACAGAACATCGATTCGCACTTCTATTGGGGCAACTCCGTATTCTCTGGTTTATGGGATGGAGGCTGTTCTGCCGATCGAAGTTGAGGTTCCATTGCTGTGAGTGATGGCTGAATGCCAAATAGCGGAAGCAGATTGGTAGCAGAGTAGGTTTGAGGAACTTATGCTGTTCGATGAAAGAAGGCTGAAAGCACTGTACTACGTCCAAGGTTATCAACGCAGGGTTGCCAGGGATTTCAACAAGAAGGTTAAGTCCAAGAATCTGAAAGAAGGGGATTTGGTGCTCAAAGACAATCGAGCTCCCATCCATGACCCGAGGGGTAAGTTCAGAGCCAATTGGAATGGTCCTTACATCATCAAAGCTATTTGGTCGGGTGAAGCTGTCATTCTTATGGACTTAGATGGCCTTGAGTTCTCCCAACCTATCAACATGGACAAGTTGAAGAAATACTATCCTTGAGTGGCTCGCTACGCCGAAAACCCGAAAGGGCGACCTAGGCAAAAGTTAGAGCACAAAAAATTTGAAAAAAGAAAAACTGAGCTCGCAAGGTTGAAAACCCAGAAATGGCGGCCTTGGCAAAAGTTAGAGCGCAAAATGAGAGTGTTAATACACGAGTGAACCTGAACCGAACTACGTAAGGCTTGATTCCCATCTTCGGGATACGTAGGCAACTTCATTCTGAAGTCCAGCCCTAAACACTTCCAAATCAACTATGTCCATGTGATTGTTTTGGTCATCTTTGTCTTTTCTGCGTTCAAGAGTTCAGTTGTGATCTCCAGTGCAGTGCTATTCAGACAAGGGACAACTTTCTAGTTCTTGGATTTAAGGTTGTACATCTCAGCGATAGATCTCGGGTGTGTCCAGTTGTGATCCTTACCGAAAATGGTTTTGAAAAGTTTTAATAAAAGTTGATTTTGTTCAAATTAATCTTTTTACAATTTAGACCATTTTTGGACCAAAAGGAAAATTTTCAGTACCCACAACCTTCAATTTCATTGATTTCAATACAGAGTTCTCCGACTCTTGATACAAATTGAAGTTGCTTTTTATTACATTCAAAAGAAAACTTGAAAGTACAGATTAAAGCCATAAACTTGAGGCATGGTTAAGTCAGGTGTTCCTGCGCCCCTTTCCAGAGCTTGTGGAAGCTTCAGATGCCAAAGTAGGCCCGGTTTGTGCCTCATCTTCAAGCCAAGCTATGCATTCGCCAGAAAGGGCGTAACTGAAAGTGGGAGCAGGAGCCAAAAGTTCTCTTGTCCTCCATGCAGTGGAATACCGGGCTAGCTGTGAGCTTCGGATCAGAAATGAAGCTGGGTACTCTGTTCCCTCTTCTGGGCAAGTTTGGTCGTGGCCGAACTAATGCTGGAATTGAAATGGAAAGTAAAAGACACAGTGTGTCAAGCCAATCAACTAAATGCCAGGTTGGGGAGACATGTTGTAGCTCATCTCAGGCAGATCAAGCCAGGGGCAACGGCAAGCAATGTCAATAGCAGACCTGTTGCACATCCATTGGCACCACCATCCCTCGTTCGAGAAATTGACTAGCCATGGGCGAAAGAAATAGCCGTGCGCTGAGTATGCTGGGCAAGAGTCCACTACTTTCAACTTCTCCATGAGCCAAACCTGGGGAGGGATGAAAAATAAGAGAGATTAAAGAATAGAGAGGTGTACATGGAGAGAAAAAAGTGAGAAAGGGTTTTGTGAGAAAAACAGAGCCTGAGGGCCGAGTGATGTGAGAAATATATGTGAGAAGGGAGGGAAACATTACCTGCAAGAGTAGTGGACTTCCTGCGAACCTAGTCGTCTCTCGGCGATGGAAAGCATCCAAGCCCATCAAAGTCTCGGCTAGTGTCAAGCCAATGCAGCTCTTGCCCTATTTCAAGCCTTGGGCAACTTCGATCAAGCGAACGCTAGACCCTCCGAAGCCAGGGGCAAGCAGGAAATGAGCCAACATGCACAAGCAAAGCACATGCTGCCAAAAACTTTGCCAAAGACGGTTGCCACGGTCACCAGCATCAGAAAACCGATGAATCAAGCTTGGAATGTCTAGCTCCCCGTTGTGAACCAGGGACCGAGCATCGTGTAAAGTGAGCCCACACATGCTTTCTAAAGCTTGGATGTGGCCAAAACGAGACTGGGCAAGATTTCCTCGTCGCGCTGGGATTCCATCAAAGCTTGGAATTCTTCGATTATGGGACACATCTCTTGTCCCCCAAAGCTAAAAACATGTGTAACCGGGTTCCAACACCTAACCGCGGCATGGAGGAATGGAAAACACAGCGGAGTGCGGCTTAGTGGGAATAGTGCATTTATCCCGAAACCCTGGAAATTTAACTTCTTCGAGCCATCCAAGTTTGCAATCCAATTGGAGAGTTTTTCGGCAAAGAATGGCTTCATTTGGGGCACAAATAGAGCTGAAATGAAGGAACCACGAAGCTAGAGCTTTGTAGAAGATAAGGCAGTGAGTAAAGGATAGGTGTTAACGTTTCAGAGGTTCTGTTCATCGATGGCCGGTAGTGGCTCATCAATGGCCGGCAGGGCACATTGATGGCCGACAGAGAGAAATGGTGGCCGGTAGGCCATCTTCCATGGCCGGCAGCCTCTCTTTCAGGCTCACTGACCTCCTTTGTGAAGATTCAGTTGTTTTTAGCAGTTGTATTATGTTATTTGTATCTTTTGAGGTCTTGTTTTGGTCCTTTTGGACTTGAGTGTGTTTTGTTTAAGTCATAATTGTCTTCATTTTGTTTATCAAGTTGTAATCGTCTTCGTTGTATTTATCAAGTTGTTGCAATTTGCTTATCGAGTTGTATTAGCCTGTCAAGGCCTCGTGTTGTTTATCGATTTGTTTTGTTCTTTCAGTTGTTAGTTGGTTCACTACTTGATTAAGACAATGCAATTTGAATGCGCAATTTTCAAACAAAGAAAATCAATCTCATTTTCATACTGTGCGATGTTATGCAATGCTCAGAATACAAAATGCAACACTTTTTAAGCAAAAGATGAGTTTTTATTCTAATCATGGTCATTTCTTTTTGCAAAAGAGTACAAGTTTTAAGAAAATAAAATTGCCTAAGGCTGTACAATGGGCTAACACTGCTAGCAAAAAGAAAACAAAGCAAAAAGCATCTAAATCAGTGCCAACTATCTCAAGCTCGAGAGGCCCTCTTCGTCATTTTCCTCGACGGAGCGAACTCTGGAGCACTATCACCATCGGCACCGTTGTTTGAAGCTGAATCAGAGCCTAAACTGGAACCCTCCTCAGCCTCTCCAGCCTCATTACTGGCAGAATCCGAGCCGGCGTCGTCGTCTCCCTCCTCAGATGACTCTGACTGTGGACTCGTTGCGTCAGCCTCCTCCTCACTCGTCTCGTCATCATCATCACCCAGAATGGGCTCTGAGGGGCCACTCTCATTGCGGATGCCCCTAGCTCTACCTCGGCTGCATGTCTGAGCCTGTCTCCCTCTCCTCTCTATTGTTGGAGGAGGTGCTGAAGGTCTTGCTGTGGCTCCTGCTAGGACATCCGGTGAAGCTGGGGTCTCGAAGGGGATCTGAAAAAGGCAGTTTGTCAGAGTATATTAGCTATGGTATACGTCAGATGTAGTATATTAGATACAATGTGTTGATGCAGTGTATGTATGCAGTGTGTGGGTGCAGTGTATCTATACAGTGTTTTGATGCGATAAATTAGATCAGTTTAATGTGGAACAGTTGAAGTGCTAATGTATCAGCAGAAAATTTGATGACATGAAGTGGCAAACTGAAAGAAACTTACTGGAATCCTGTAGAGGCTGAGCAGGTTCATGCTCGTCTGAACCATCCCCATCAGAGAAGCCGCTAGCTCGAGAGCCTGCCCGGTGTACTCTATGGATGCCTGAAAATGTATCGAGATGATCAGTGGTCTATAAAGCATAACTGAAATGAACTGAATGTGCAAAATGTAGAGTATGGAACATACCGGGGTCGGGTCTCGAACTCCGACAAGCTCGTGACCAGCTGGTGCGGGCTCAATAGGAATATGATAAGTCTCTCCGGAACATCCCCAGCGAGTCAGTGAGGTAGGCAGCTCTGGCCATCCCACTCTCTGTCTCTTCCCAGAATCCCTCATACCACGGGATCTGGTTGCTCTGGCCTTTCGGCCTCTCTTCCTCGTAGCTGGAGCTCTCGCTCCCTCACCTCCACGAATGCCGGTCAAAGGCGGCATCAGATGTGTCTAGATGAAGGTTGCATAGTTGCCCTCCACACGGAAGTAATCCGCCTCCAGCCCAACCATAAACTGGATCACCTCCTCAGCAGAAAGTCTGTGTGTCTCTCTTATCGATACTGGAGGTGCCATTGATACGAATGGGGCAGGTAGTCCTAAAGTCTGACGCGCGAAGCGCTCACCCAAGAACCAGGCATGGCAGATCAGGCCCTCGAGAAGGACATGGTGGCGAGTGATGATCCTAGCTGTGTCATATTGGACTCGAAGCCCTGAAGGTATCGCGTCCCACGGCTGCTATGTGATCTGAAAATAAGACAATGAACGGATGATTAGTCGCTGCCAGTTGATTAATGGGTGTATCAAGTTGATGGGAAAGCAGAATAACTTTGTTTTGGGTTACCTCATGTGCTGCGACCACATCGAAGTACTCGCAAAAAAACATGAAGTTCTCCCGGGTCCTACGGCAGAGCTGGCCGTCGTATACCTGAGAAAACGGGACTGTTGCCGGAGTCTCCTCTGTAGGCTCTGGAGCAAGAGCCGGGAAGTATGCATACACCCACAGCTGCAAGGAAAATGTGATCAATACAGTGTATGGGCAGATACAGAAAATGCAAAGCAGAAAGCATACAATGTATAGGCAGATACAGAGAATGAAAAGCAGAAAGTACATGTGTTGAACAAATGTAAAGCAAGAAATGCATGGCAGAAAATGTAAAGCGAAAAGGGGGAACTAAGCTGTGTACCTCCCAAGCCTGCTAGTAGCCGCCGATCAAGCTCCCACTCATGCGAGAAGTCGAGCTCATGTATCCGTACAAGGTGGTGAGGCCGGCTCCGCCCCAGTCGTAGAACTGAACCCGATGGAGTACTACCAATGCGCTCAGAAAGTGTAGGCCTACGGTATTCCACCTGTTCAAAAACAAGGTGGTACCGAAAAGGAACATGAGGAAGCCCCTCGCGTACTGCTCTGTCTCCTCGGCTATCTTGGGCTCAGTCCCTCTGTACTGCTCCTCGAACCAACTATGCCGAACCATGCCTGCCCGGAGTGTCGGTGGGTGTGCCCCAAGCAATGGGCCCATGCTGCCTCCCACTCTCCCATATCAGGGTCGAGAGGGATCGGATCACCCCCTACGCCTAAGCCGGTGATCATGGCGAAGTCGTACGGAGTCATCGTCATCTCCCCCATGGTGGAGAAATGGAAGGAGTTGGTGGTATCCCACCATCTCTCCACCAAAGCCCCTAAAAGAGGGCGGCTTGCTATGACCCGTGTCAGGCTAGAGCAGAAGAGACTGAAGCCTATCTAGTCAATGATGTCACAGACCCTAGTTGGGAGTTCACCGTACCAGTCTCGAACTGTCGTCGTACCATAGCCTCTAAAAGAGCGAGACTCGTCCTACGGTAATGCATGAGATACAATTAGATCAAGCAATGAAAGTACAGTTGGATACAAAGCAGTAATGTGTGAGATACAGTCAGATCAACGCAGTTTATGTAATCAGATCAAAACAGTGCAAGAAATACAAACGGTAAAAGGTAATACTGCAGAAAACAGTGTTTGTACCTCTACGGCGATAGCTGACAAATGAGACGCTGGCTCTTTTAGTAGAAGGTCGTCTGGCGCATCCTCAGCGAAGTCGGAGAAGGCCTGGATGCCTCCTGCAGTAGGCACTATATGAATCTCGGGGTGGTACCTCGCTGGATCGAAATGGCGTATGCTCAGCGGTAATGGCTCCGGCTCGGCCTCTGGCTCGGCCTCAAAGTTTGCCGCGAACTCTACCAGAGGAAGCGCGGGGAGGGCCTATCATATGGGATATCATCTGCCATCTGCAATAGATGCAAGAGAAGCAAAAATGAGGAAAAATGGTGAAACTTTGAAAAAGTCAACCCTAGGAGAAGAG
The DNA here is from genome assembly GCA_030407325.1 of Camellia japonica. Classification (NCBI taxonomy): domain Eukaryota; kingdom Viridiplantae; phylum Streptophyta; class Magnoliopsida; order Ericales; family Theaceae; genus Camellia; species Camellia japonica. The sequence goes on along the minus strand of JAPPVO010000059.1, from coordinate 157,827,454 downwards.
AAAAAGTCAAAGAAAGTCAAAACCCGGAAAAGTGTACTAACCTTGGGAGAAACTCAAGGGGAATCAACCTAGAACGGTGGAAATGACGAAAGAAGTGTCGAAATCGAATTCTGATCGGTTCAAAGTGAAGAGAACTAGAGGGTATTAGCGAAGAAAATGTTTTTAGGGTGTTGGAAAACGCATGGAACGCGTGGATCTAGAGAGAATGAGCACCTAGAGAGCAAGGAGAAGAATTTCGTGCAAGGAGTTGTGAGGAAATGAAGTGGCATCACTTATATTTAAAGACCCATCGGTGAAAGGACTAATTTGCCCAAATCTGCCATCGATGGCCGGCAGTGGCACATCGATGGCCAGCACTGCTTTATTGGTGGCCGGCAAGTGCCATTAGTGGCCGGCAGGGGCCGACGGCCTCTCCTAATGGCCGGCATGCTACCACAAGCCTCATATGCCTCTGTTTACTTGATTTGTGTCCTTGGATTCTAAGAATTGCAAGGTATGCTCAGTGTTTGACTCAGAATGTCTTCACGGAAGTTCAGAATCGCATTTCCAATGCAGGATGGTCATCGCTCATCACCAAGAACAAGGTGTATCCTTTTTAACATGTTGCAACTCTTCCGAAAGGTAAATCGGAAGTTGCCTTTAAGTCGTCTTTAGCATATTCGTTTTTATCGTTGCATAGAATGTGCATTGCTTTTATTGTTGTATAGAACATGCATTATCATGTTTGCATAGAATATGCATGTTGCATTGAATATGCATCCTTGATTATTGTGCATAGAATATGCCTCTGTTTTGTTTCTTGCATGTTGTGCATAGAAGCATGCCTCTCACATTTGTGTTACGATTATTCATCTTGCATGGGATATGCATTTGTGTTGCATTGTACCTGTTGAGTTTCTTTCTTATGCAAGCACGATATTGTATGTACGGTTCATTCAGAGGGATTTCGGGTAAGATCATTCATGTCCTTTGAACACCTTGTTTTGGTTAGAAGCATTCAGGTACACCCGGTGCTTACACCACACCTTGTTTTGGTTAGAAGCATTCGGGTACGCCCGGTGCTTACACCACACCATGCTTTGGTTAGAAACACTCGGGTACGCCCGATGTTTATACCACCTCTCCTTTGGTTAGAAGCGTTTGGATCGTGTGCTCGACGCTTATACCACCTCTTCGGTTAGAAGCGTTTGGATCGTGTGTCCGATGCTTATACCACCCCTTTGGTTAGAAGCATTTGGATCGTGTGTTCGATGCTTATACCACCCCTTCGGTTAGAAGTGTTTGGATCCCGTGTCCGACGCTTATACAACCCCTTTGGTTAGAAGTGTTTGGATCGTGTGTCCGACGCTTATACCACCCCTTCGGTTAGAAACGTTTGGATCGTGTGTCCGACACTTATACCACTCTTCCGGTTAGAAGCATTTGGGCTGTGTTTCGACGTTTATACCTCCTTGTTTTGGTTAGAAACATTGGAATGTGCTCCAATGTTTATACCATCCTCCGGTGTTTGCACTGCTCCCTTTTCCCTCTCGCGCGTGGCGCATTAGGATGCTTTGGTTAAATGCATCTGGATGGATCCCGATGCTTATACCGCTCTTTGTTTCGATTGCATAATAGTTGGATGTGTTTCACCTGCTATTGTTCTCTGTGGCTCGGAACCTTAGGGTGTGTCCTCAGGTTCACTCCACTTCTCTCCTCGCGTGTGCCACGCATTGGGATCTTGTTTACCGCCTCGGGATCGCCAGATAGTTGTTGTTCTTTACCTTCTTTGTGTGAGGCACAGTTAAGATTGCATAATTTTCTTACATCCTTTCTGCATGAGATGCAGTTTGGTTTGTGTTAACTTGCTTATGTATGAGTTTGCTGTAGCATTTCTTTGCATAACATTTGCATCTAGATGTTTCATTACAGCCCTCTTTGCATGATTATAAGTTATGTTCGGCATTGTACATATCATTTGCATTTTGCCCCAGCCTGCGGGCACATCCATATTGTTATATTGAATGTTTGTCTGAGTCTTCGGTCTTGTCAAAAATGGGTCGTCTCTGGGTTTTGACATTCACTTTCGTCATTTCATGACTTTCGAGTTCTGTCAAGGAGGGTTAATTGTAGACACCCCATTTTTGACCGTCCTCAAGACTTGGATGTTCTTGCAGGTACATCCAGTGACAAGTTTGATTGCCCATCGAGCGCTCGAACTCTGTGGCGGAGCGCCCCAAGTTTGATCTTTCCAAACCTTGCATCAGTTCTATCTCATTTTTGGACCATGTTTTGGTCCTTTTGGCATGTTGCTTTTGGAGCACTGCCGGCCATGGTAGGGCACTGTTGGCCATAGACCCTAACCTACCAGCCATTGATGTGCCCTACCGGCCACCAATGAGGCCCTACAGGCCATCACTGATGGCCAGCCGGCCACCAATTTTTCAGTAGATATTTTGTGATATTTTTTGACAGCTGTTTGCACAGAATGGAGCATCTGCTTGCACGTGGATGGTTGGATCTTTGCAAGGTGATTTTGTATCTTCTATATATAGGGACCTTCCTCTTGCATGCAAGGGGTTACAAAAATTTTGTGAGCAAAATTTTTATCTCTCTCTCTAGAACTCTCTCTCTCTTCCTTTTTTGTGCTTGAAAGTGGGATTTCTTTACACATTTGCACACAACCCCTTAGCCAAACACCTTCACCTTGGAGCTGAGGTTCTTGGAAGCTTTGTTTGAGGTCTTGAGGTTTGTTTTAGCTTAGAGTTGGGAATGTTTTGTTGCTGTGCTTCAAAGGTAAAAGCTTACCTCTTTTAAAGCTTTGTTTTGGTTGGTTGCTTGGCCATCTCTTTACACTGCTTTGATATGATTTTTCAACCATAAAAAACTCTGCTTTTTAAGGTTTTAAAATACTGGTTTAAGCCTTGTTGAGTTAGGGGGGTTGCCTCCTCTTTTGCTCTTTGGCTTGTAAAGCCTTTTGTGCCTCTTTTCAAGCTTTTAAAACAACTTGTTTTTGGCCTTTTAATCACTGAATTCCAGGGGAATTTCAGTGGTGAAAAGTATGCTTTGAGGTCCAAAATAGGAGGGGGTGGCCTCCCCTCCTTGTGTCTTGTTTGCATGTGTAGATGGCCTAGCATGTGAGCATGTTTTTCTACTCTTTTGTGACTAGGTCTCAGCATGTTTTTTGCCACTGATTTAGCATGCTTTAACTCTATTTTGAGTGGTCCTGGTCATACGAGCCTTGTCTTGCATAGTTGTAGTGCAAATGGCCTTTACTAGCTTTGTATTTCAAGGCCTCCAGCATGTTTTGCATGAGATGTTTGCATGTTGTAACATCATTTAGCATGTGATTTCAGTGTTTATAGCTCTATCACACTCTCACTTCTATCACTCTTTTATGGCTTTTGAGAGTTGTACTTTGAGCCTTGTTTGTAGCTTAACATGTGAGCATGTATTTCTACCCTTTTGTGCTACCATCTCAGCATATTTTAGCCACTGATTTGGCATGTTTAAGCTCTGTCCGGAGTTGGTTTAATTATTTGAGCTTGGTATTGCATGCCTCTAGTGTAATGCTCTTCACTAGCTTTAGTGTTTTTGGCTCTTAACATGTTGTGCATGAGTTGCTTGCATGTTGTAGTATTATTTTTCATGCCATTTCAGCATTGAAATTCTACAACCTCCCTTATTTCTTCATTTTTCCATTTGCTTTGAGGTTTGCTTAATCTTAAGGTTGTGTTTAAGCTTGAGATAGAGCTTGTACTCAATGGTTTTAGCCTTCTTTTGAGGGTTTCTACTAACCAAAGGCATGATCTCTCTCATGTCTTAAGCCATCTTTTGGTTGACCCCTCTCTCATTAGAGGACAATCACTTTGGACTTAACCGGTTAAAGAATGACTTGGTAATGTAAAATGAGTAAACAAGAATTGGACAAGTAAAACATGATCAAGATAAGCATGTTGTATTTGCATTGCATTGTGTTCAATCGGACGTTATATTGAACACAAGGAAAATTGGTTCGTTTCATACTTGAAGTGATGAAATGAGCCGATCTTCTTTTGTCTCCATTGCCTTTGATCATCTGTAGACACCCCATTTTTGATCGTCCTCAAGACTTGGACGTCACCGTTTGAACACTTGGTGATCATCCATGTTCGTGTTCGTTTTGAGCTCTCGGAGGTCTTGGCTACGTGCCTTGCCTTAGGAACTCTCAACTTGACTGTTTTGTGTTTGGTTTTGCCACCAACACTTGTGTTTTGCTTCTGAGGGTAGGGGAAGGCTTGTTAGCCATCCCCACACCTCACCGGCCATGGCTTGAGGCCACCGGCCCCTTTTTGTTGCTACCGGCCATTGGTGATGGCCGGTCGGCACTCTTTTTGGTCGGTCGACCATTGCTTTGGTCAATTTTTCATTTTTGGCTGGCCGACCACTGTGCATCTGCTTTTGGCAGATATTTTATGCCAGCTGTGATAGCTGGCATACACTTTGCACCCCCTCCATACACGTGTATGGAGGGATTTCCCTCTTGCTTAGCTTGTTTTGTAAGCTTTGCAAGAGTGGAGTCCGATAAAGGGAGGGCTTCTCCTCCTTCCTCAAGGGTTCCAAAAAAAAATTCCAGAGGTCTGGTTTTAGGGTTAGGGGTTTGTGTATCTATCTATCTCTATATCTCCCTCCCTTTTGCCTTTGTGTGTGCATAAGGTTGTTTTGTCCTCAGTTTTGCACGAAGACACCTAGTGTTACACCATACCTTGGTTGCTGAGGTGCCAAAGGGTTGTTCTTGAAGTTCTTGAGTGGATTTAAGCTTGGAAAGGCTGCTGGAGCTCCATTCTTGAAGAGGTCTTCAAGGGTAAGAAACTTACCCCTTTATTTCCCATTTTTGCACAAGCTTTTAACCTATCTTGAATCTGCTTTTAAGCTTAGTGTATAACTGAAAAAATTTCTGTTTTTACTTGCTTTTGATCTTTGTTTAAGGTCTCTTTGAGGTTTGGGGTCGTTTACCCCCTCTTAGGCCTTGTTTGGCCTCTTTTTTGTGCTATTTTTGGTGAGCTCCAGGAGCACCTTGTATTGGCCTCCTCACCACTGAAATCCAGAGGGATTTCAGTGGTGGGGATGGTGTTTTGAGGTCCTAAGAAGGAGAGGGCCATCCCTTCTCCTTGTTGTCTTCAAAACTTGTCATTTTAGCCTCATGTGTGAGCACCTTGATTAAGTCCATGTTGGCCATGTCTTAGTTGGTATTTCTGGTTATTTTGCCATGTTATAGCACTGTTTTAAGTTGGTTTAGACACACCATGCATGCTTTGCATACTTGTCTTGTAATGCCATGAAATTGCCTTAACATGCTTTGTGCTTTGAGCCTTGTTTTTAGCATGATTTTGGCTTAGCTTTGTGAAGCTTTTATGCATGTTTTAGTATGCTTGAGGTCTGATTTTGGTTGTTTGGGCCATCCATGACTTGCTTTATATAGCTACCATGCAATCTCCCTTGTAAGCTTTGAGCATTGGATCCTCTAGCATGCTTTACTTGCATCATTTTAGTGGTTTGGCACCATTAGTTATGTCATTTCAGTCCTTGTGGCATGCTTGTATGCTTGCATTTGATACTCCTTTAATGCTTTAAAAGGTTGATGTCTTATGCTCCATGTTTGGACCCTTGTGCATGCCACCATGTATAGGACATTTAGATGCCGTCTAGGTGTGTCTTTGGCCTTGTTTTAGTCTGCCTTGGGACTGTCTTGAGTCCCTTTGGCCCTTTGAGGCTTGGTTGGCATGGTCATGGCTTGAGCCCCTTGGCTAGTCTTGAGTTTTGGGCTTGGTTGCATGCTTTGCTTGATTTGTTTAATTGGTTTGGCACATTTTCTAACATGATTTCAGAGCTTACAATGTATACCATTTGTCCATGTTTGTTCCTTTTAAGTGTGCTTAAAAGTTGCCTCTTTTATGCTTAAGTGTTGGACCATGTTTGCATGCATGTTTGTATGTAAATTTGTCTTCATTTCTATAGCATTTTGGCTACTTATTTAGACATGGCTGAGGCTTGTCCATATTAGTCTAAGTCCATCTTTTGCATGTTGCTCAAATGTTGTTACATTGCTTCATGTTTACATGCATTGGTTGCATCATGTCTTGCATGCTCATTTGTGTGAATATTGTCACATGCTTGCATGTTTGCATGCGTGTTTGCATTTTCATGTTGCATACTTAGCTCGCATGCTTAGGTAGCATTTGGCATGCATGCCTTGCCTCTTGAATTGATTATGACAGAGGTTGGGCCCATAGTGTGTTTGTATGCATTACATTTGACATCAAAATGCACACTTGACTTCTTGGACCATCACGCATTGAAATGCGCGATTGGTGGTCCGAGGGTCGAGTACCATACTCCCTTGAGTCCACAACATAATGGGGAGGATGGTTGTGCAAACATTTGCTTTGAAATGCATTGCCATGTCTTGTCTGCCCTCTGCTGCTGTCAAAGCAGGGTTCTGCAGGCATAGATGGCCAACTGACCACATTGAGTGCCGGTCGACCACAAATCTCTGGCCAAGAGCTACATAGATGGTCGATGACTACTTTTCCATGGTCGGTGACCATTCCTATTGGCCGGTGACCTCCCACAACCTTCAGGGAGTATTCCAGAAGTAAATTTGGGACTTGTGCAGTCTTCAGAGGCATAAAACAGTGTAAATAGAGGCAACTTGTGCATGGTGGTGGATTTCTGAGCGGAGCCGAGCACGCATGCATTGGACCCTCTTCCCGAGGCTATTTTACCGCTTTATTAGCTTAGTTAATTTTCTTAACTAGTTAAGTGGTCTGTAACTATTTAATTGGCTTGTTAGTTAGCTAAATTTGTATTATTCTTTTGGTCCCTCCGAGAGAGGGCGAATTGTGTAATAAGCATGCGTGTGTGTGATGCATGTCTTCCAACCCCCACTTCTTTCTCCCTTTTACTTACCTGCTTTTGATGGTTAGTATTAGGACGTGTTTTGATTTAGCATACCTTATGCTATGCATGCGTGCATTCATTCATCCGTATTGCATGCACCGAGCTCGGCGCATCATACTAATTGCATAGTATTTTAAATCTAACTTGAATACATGTCAAGTTGCATTTCACATGTCATCCATAGATTAGCCGAGCCTATTCTAGCTGCATTTTGCTTGCGATGCATTAGCCATCTTAACATGGACTTGGATCATACATTTGATTACTAACATGTTCCTTGTTTTGGCTTGGAGTACTAGGTGAGTGTTTATGCTTTAGCATCTCGCATGAGTATGAATGTTAACATGAAAGCATGCTTGCCATGAGGCTAACTGCTTAGTTGATTTACTGTCTGAATGCCTGTGGGTGGAGGTTGGATTGCTTGAGTTGGAACAACTCGTTGAAATCCACATTTTAGCCTACTTGCGAGTAGCAAATTTCAAACTGTCTTCCAAACGGGTGGATATGCAATGCTTTGTTCCAAATTAAGCGATCTAGTCTATACTTTTGTGTTGTGCGCATCACATAGTAAGATTAGCTAATTAACCGGAATAAGAATGCATAATGTTTTCAAAACTAGATATCATGGTTAGTAGAGGCTAATCTTTGATCGGGCGAGCGGGGGTGCTCATAGTTGACCTTCCCCAATCGTACCCAAGTTCCCGAACCGAGGTAACTTTGGTGATGGTGGACACGTGGCCTTAGGCAACGAGTCAGGGTTTCCTAAATTCCCCCAAAATAAATATTTAGGTGGCGACTTTGTATCTGGCAAAGCAGTCCATGTTTGGCACTTCTTTCAAAAAAATCTGTTTTCAAAAAACGATTTGCCGGATTTGGACTCTTTGATGATTCATCGGTCTTGCATTGCACTCTGCGAGATTAGATACAGGACCGTGACATTGAGTCCTGAACTGTAGTGAGCCCAATGAACAAAACGGGATTTCCCTCCCGGGACGTCTACATCATCCATGATAAGGTAGTGGTGAAGAGTCTTGTTTCGTGCATATATTGAAATTGTGCAACTTGGATCTTTGGCCATCATGCATTGAAAATGCTTGATTGGTGGTCTTGGATCCAAGAATGCCACTCCTTTGATGTTTTGAGATGATAAGGAGGGCCATGGTACAAACATATCCTTGTAAAACCCTCAATTTTCCTCTGTCTGTGCTTTGTTGCAGTGTGGCAATTCAGCACACCAGTGGCTGACACTGGCACACTGATGGCCGGCAGTGCCTCTCCTTGGTCGGCAACAAGCTCTCATGGCCGGTAGGCCACTCGTGTATTCCTCAGAATTGTTTTGGTAAGGTGGAGCAGAAAGTTCTTGCAGCAACCCTGCAAACAGAGCCTCTCAAGAGTAAACCGGTGGACTTTTCGGGCGAGAACTGAGTGCATGCATCTTCTACATCCCGGAGCAGAGTAGTAGCAGCATAGTTTAACATGTTAATTACTTTGTTAATTCGCATTGATTATGTAATAATTAAGTAGCTTTGGCTTAGCTATTTCTTTATGTTGTGTTGTAATAATTAGTAAGTAGTTTACTAGTTATTCAATTTGTTGTGTAATAATTAGTCTAATTTGTTTAATTAGATTAGTTAGCTTAGCTTAGTGTAGCTTAGCTTATTTATTCGGACCCTCCTTCGCGAGGGCACAATGTTGTAATAAGCGTGCATGTGTGTGTGCATGTCTTCCAACCCCACTTCTTTCTCCCTTTTACTTAATCGCTTTCGATGGTTAGTTTAGGGTCATTTTCAATTAGCATACCTTATGCTTGCATGTTTTCATCATTCATTTGTATTGCATGCACCGGGCTCGGTGCATCATACAAACTGCATTGTATTTCAATACTTATTTGAATACATGTATCAAATCGTTGCATTCATATGCCATCTTAGATAGCCGAGCCTATTTAGTTGCATTATTGCATGTGTTGCATTAGGCATCTTACATAGTTAGGATCATTCATATTTCTAACTAGCTTTTTGTTTTGGCTTGGAGTACACTGTAAGTTTTTACGCTTTAGCATACTTGCATGAGTGTGAGTGTTGCCATGATAGCATGCTTGCCATGAGGCTATTTGCTTAAGTGATTAAATGCTTGAATGCCTGTGGATGAAGGTTTTATTGCTTGAATTGGAACAATTCGATGATTGTGAGTTTTAAGCCCACTTTGCGAAGTGGCAAAATCATGTTTTAAAGCCCACTTGAGGGTGGCAAATCCGCGCTTTAGCCCACTTGCGAGTGGCACCTTCAAACCATTTTCGAAAACAAACATGAATTGTTTTGTTCCAATTCTTGCGATTTAGTCTATACTTGCTTGTTTACGTCATATAGTAAAGTTAGCTAATAATCTGGATAAGAACACATGAAGTTTATAAAACGACATATCATGCTTAGTAGAGGCCGATCTTTGATCGTGCAAGCGGGGGTGCTCATTTCATGACCTTCCCCTCTCGTACCGAAGTTCCTGAGCCGAGGCAACTTTAGTGATGACAGATACGTGGCCTTTGGCACGAGTCAGGGTTTCCTAAATTTCCCAAAAATAAAACATTTAGGTGGCGACTCTGTAATCTGGCAAAGCAGCCTAGTTTTGGCATTATTTGATTCAAAATCTGATTTTCCAAAATGATTTGCCAGATTAGACTCTTTGGTGTTTATCAGTCTCACATTGCACTTTGTGAGATTAGATTCAGAACCGTGATAGGAGTCCGAATTGTAGGAGACCAATTCGCGCCTCTCCGAAAGGGGGGCGCGCGAAGAAAATCGAGTCTACAGTTAGCATAACTAATTATTCAATTCAAGTGTTGTAATTATTTAATTAGCTTAGTTAGTTAATTAGTTTAATTGCTTTAATTAGCTGAGCATAGCTAGTTATTCAATTCGGTTTGTAATAATTAGTTAGCTAGAATAGTTAATTAGTTTTGTTTTGTAATAGTTAGCTTAATTAGCATTGCTAGTTAGCTTATTCATTCGGACCCTCCTTCACGAGGGCATAATGTTGTATTAAGTGTGCGTGCGTGTGTGCATGTCTTCTAACCCCACGTCTTTCTCCCTTTTATTTATTTGCTTTCGATGGTTAGATTAGGGATCATGTTTCAATTAGCATACCTTATGCTCACATGTTTGCATCCATTCATTTGTCTTACATGCACCGAGGCTCGGCGCATCATTCAAATTGCATTGCAATTTCAATACTTTTTTGAATACGTGTTTCAAAGTATGCTATCAAAGTGTTGCAAATGCCATATTAGTAGCCGAGCCTATTAATTGCATTATTGCATGTGTTGCATTAGGCATCTTAACATAGTTAGGAATTATGTATTTTTCTAACTAGTTTTTGTTTTGTCTTGGAGTACTCGGTGAGTCTTTATGCTTTAGCATACTTGCATGAGTGTGAGTGTTGCTATGATAGCATGCTTGCCATGAGGCTATGTGCTTATATGATAAACTGCATGAATGCCTGTGAATGAAGGCTTTGTTGCTTCAATTGGGATGATTCAACAAATGCGCGTTTTAAGCCCACTTTGCGAAGTGGCAAATCATGTTTTAAGCCCACCATGTTTGGTGGCAAATCTGCATTTCTAAGCCCACTTGAGGGTGGCAAATTCAAACCATTTTCGTAAAACAAACATGAGTTGAATTGTTCCAAGTCTTGCGACTAGTCTACACTTGCTTGTGTGCGTCACATAGTAAAGTTAGCTAATAAACCGGAATAAGAACCCATGAGGTTTATAAAAGAACATGTCATGATTAGTAGAGGCCGATCCATTGATCGGGCGAGCGGGGGGTGCTCATTTCATGACCTTCCCCCTTCGTACCTAAGTTCCCGAGCCGAGGCAACTTTGGTGATGACGGACACGTGGCCTTTGGCACGAGTCAAGGTTTCTTAAATTTCCCAAAAACAAAATATTTAGATGGCGACTTTGTAATCTGGCAAAGCAGTCCAGTTTTGGCATTATTTGATTTAAAATTGATTTTCCAAAATGATTTGCCAGATTGGACTCTTTAGTGATTATCAGTTTCACATTGCACTTGTGAGACTAGATTTAGAACCACAGGTAGTGTCCGAACTGTGAGGGCCTTTCTTTTCTAACCCTTTTTCGAAAGGCGGGGGTGCGGAAAAAGGCGAGCCCACACTTGGTCTCTACGGTATCCAGGTAATTTCCTTCAGTTTGCGCTTCATGCTATTATCTTTCCACTGATACATTGGCATTTCAACTATAATCTTTCCCAGACTGCACTGAGACACAGCATTAGCACACTGCACTCACACACTGTACTCATACTGTATCTTATTTCTGCATACAAATTATTTGGCATACTATGCCTGTATCTAGTACACATACTGTAGCTGATATGTTGACAACTGTCTTTTCAGATTCCATCTGCACCATTGCACCAGCGGCAACACCAGCACCAGCACTGGTAGCACCTTCTCCAGGAGCAAAAGGAGGGAGAGACAGGCCCCAACTCGCGGCCGAGATTTGAGTTGCAGTCGAGGCAGAGATAGGGGCACCCAAGGCCATAGCAGTCCCTCAGAGCCCATTTTGAGTGATGACGATACTGAGACTAGTGACTCCGAGGAGGCTATGAGTCGGCATTCTGAGTCATCCGAGAGCGGAGATGATGATACTAGCTCGGGGGCTGAGAGCGGAGGTGACGCTAGGGCGGGCTTTGAGGCAGAGAGCGGAGATGATATTGGCGAGGACTCTGAAGTAGAGAGCGGAGACAATACTGGCTCTAGTTCAGAGTCTGATTCTAACAGTGGTGTCAATGGAGATAGTGCCCCTGAGTCCTCCCCTCCGAGGAAGAGGACGAAGAGGGCCTCTCGGGCCTGAGGCTACTGGTGCTGATTTTTTTTTGTAGTTTTTGCTTGGTTTTTTTTTTGGTAGCATTAGCACATGTATAACTTTAGATAGGTTTTATTTTCTTTTGAAATTTGTACTCCTCTTTTTGTAAAAACACGATCAAAATAAAACCTCGCAGTTTTTATGAAAATTGTTGTTATTTTTGCATCATGAGCACCATATTTGCATGAAATGGACATGGAATCAAATTTGCAAATGAAAACTCAACACTTGTATTGGCACGACGTTCTTAATCGGGTAATGAGCCGACCAACAACCAAAATGCAAAATACAAAATACACAATACAACTCGATAAACAAAGTAAAAACAACTCAAATACAAATAAACAAACTTGCTAAAACAAAAAAGACTCAAAACAAGACCTCAAAACACAAAGATCAAGACAAAACACAAGCTTCCAGCACTATCCAGTACACAGGTGGACGGCAGGCCAAAAAAAAGGCTGCCAACTAGAGATAGTGGTTGCCAGCCACAAGAGGTGGCCTGCTGGCCATCAAAGTAGCCTGCTGGCCACCAATGTAAGCAACCTCCAGATTGTTAACAACTGGCTTCCACTCATAGCCTTATCTTTTATAAAAGGTTCAGGTTCGTGATTTCTTCTCTAGAACCTCATTTCAGCTGCAATTTCTTCCACAAATGGAGCCATTTTTTGTCGAAAAGCTCACAGAATGGATAGCTGCTTTAGACGGCACGAAAAAGGTAAATTTCTGGGATTTCGGCATAAGTGCACTTTTTCCGTTGAACCGTACTCCACTTTGTTTTCCGTTCCTCCATGACGCGGCCCGATGTTGGGACCTAATTACACATATCTTTCGCTTCGGGGGGCAAGAAATATGCCTGACAATTGAAGAATTTCAAGCACTAATGGAATTCCAGCGTGATGAGGAAATCATGCCTTAGGCTCGTTTTGGCTACGCCCAAGCTTTGGGACGGATGTGTGGGCTCACTCTACACGAGGCTTGATCTTTGGCCCACAACAGAGAGCTAGACATTCCCAGCTTGATTTATCAATTCTCTGATATCGGTGATAGAGGCGACCTTCTCTGGCGAGGTTTTCAGCAATATGCCCTCTGCTTATGTATGCTTGCACATTTCCTTCTTGCCCCTAGTTTTGGTAGATCCAGCATTCGTTTGGTCGGAGTGGCCCAAGGTCTGAAAGAAGGCAAGAGTTGCATTGATTTGGCGCTGGTAGAGACCTTGATGGGCTTAGATGCCTTTCATTGGCAGGAGACTATTAGATTCACGGGGAGTCCACTACTTCTTCAGGTATTATTTCCCACCCTTTCTCATATGTGTTTCTCACATCGCTCGGCATTCATGCTCTATTTTTTTTCTCTCAAAGCCCTTTTCTCACTTTTCTCTCAACATACATCTTTCTATTCTTTAATCTCTCTTTTCTTTCATTCTTTCCCAGGTGTGGCTTATGGATAAGCTAAAGGTAGTGGACTCTTGCCCTGAGTACTCAGCTCGAGGTTATTTTTTCGCCACCAGCTAGTGGATTTCCCCAACGAGGGGTGGTGGTGCAACTGGATGTACAACAGGTCTACTGCTAACATAGCTTGGCGTTGCCCCTGGCTTAATTTGACCGAGATGAGTTATAGCATGGCTCGGCAACCTGGCATATAACTGATCGGCCTTATGCATTGCGTGTTTTATTTTCCTTTCCGGTTCAGACGCCAGTTTGGGCATGATCAGACCCGCCCAGAGGAAGGGGTAGAGTACCCAGTTTCATTCCTTATTTGTGGTTCACACTTGGCTAGGTACCTCACTGCTTAGAGGATGAGAGAGCTTCTGGTCCCTGTCCCTAGTTTTAGTTATGCCCTTTCTGGTGAATGTTGGACTTGGCTTGAGGATGAGGCACAAACCGGGCCTACTTTGGCTTCAGAAGCTTCCACAAGCACGAGCAAAGGACGTAGGAGCACCTGATTTACCTATGTCCCTAGTTTATTTCTTTGACCTTTCTTTTCAAGTTTTTTCAATGTAATAAAAGCAACTTTGATTTGTATTGGAGAGTTGGAGAACTTTATGTTGAAATCAATGAAATTAAAATTGTGAGCACTAAAAATTTTGCTTTTGGTCCAAAAATAGTCTAAGTTGTAAAAGGTAAAATTTGAACAAAATCAACTTTTATTAAATCCAAAACCATTTTCGAAAAGGATCACCACCTGACACGCATGGAGTCGATCCTCAAGATGTACAACCCCGAATCAAAAGATCATAAATGCCCCTGATTGAACACCACTGCTTTGCATTATAACCAGTTCTTCTTTCCAAAATGAAGATCACAACCGAACTCTCCGGTAAAGAAAAGAAAAAGATGACCTGATCAAACACATGGACAGGACAGTTGAGTTGGAGGTGATTACGGCTGAACTTCAGGATGAAGTTGCCTACGTATCCCAAAGATGGGAATCAGGCCTTATGTAGTTCGATTCAGGTTCACTCGAGTATTAACTCTCCTTTTGCGCTCTAACTTTTGCCAAAGTCGCCCTTTAGGGTTTTCAACCTTGCAAGCTCAGTTTTTCTTTGTTTCTAATTTTTCATGCTCTAACTTTTGCCTAGGTCGCCCTTCTGGGTTTTCGGCCTAGCGAGCCTCTCAGGGATAGTATTTCTTTAACTTGTCCATGTTGATTGGATGTGAAAATTCCAGGCCATCTAAATCCATGAGAATAACAGCTCCACCCGACCAGATAGCTTTGATGATGTAAGTACCAGTCTAATTGGGTCTGAACTTGCCCTTAGGGTCATGAATGGGAGCTCGGTTGTCTTTCAGCACCATATCCCCCTCTTTGAGATTTCAGGACTTAACTTTCTAGTTAAAAGCCCTAGCAATTCTGCATTGGTAGCCCTGAACATGATATAATGCTTTCAGCCTGCTCTCATCAAAGAGCATTAGCTCCTCGAATCTACTTTGTTGCCAGTCCGCCTCTGCTATCTAACACTCAGCCATAACTCGTAGCGACGGGATTTCTATTTCAATTGGAAAAACAACCTACATCCGAATTGAATAAGGAGTTGCCCCTATAGACGTCCGAATTGAAGTTCTATAACCCCAGAGTGCGAATGGCAATTTATCTGGCCAGTCCCTGTAGGTCTCAACCATCTTCTGCAGGATATTCTTGATGTTCTTGTTGGCGGCTACAATAGCTCCATTGGTTTGCGGCCTGTATATATATGACTTATGAAAAGCCATATTGTATTTCTCCAACAAGTCTATCACCTCTTTCTTGAAGTGGGAGCCATTATCTGATATGATCTCGTTTGGGACTCCGTACCGGCAAACGATATTATTTCTAATGAACTTGGCCACATGCGATGTTTTTAACACGGCATAGGATTGAGCTTCTACCCACTTTGTAAAGTAATCAATTGCCACCAAGATATATTCATGCCCATTTGACCCTTTTGGTGTAACTACACCGATGATGTCGATTTCCCAGACTGAGAAAGGTCATGGAGAAGTTATGTTGTACAGTTTTGACGGTGGGATATTCATGCAATTGGCATGAATTTGACATTTGTGGCATCGCCGAACAAAACCAATACAATCCTCCTCCATGGTGGACTAGTAGTAACCTTGCCTGAGAATCTTCTGAGCTAGCATCACTCCATTCATGTGCGCTCCGCACTCTCCTCCATGGATGGCCTCCATCAGGCACTTTGATTCCTCTTCTTTGACACAAAACTTTTGTATTCCCGGATGACCTCTTTTATATAGTTTACCTCCGCAGATGATAAATTGGACGGCTATTCGCCATATTCCCCTTTTGTCCTTAGCATTTGCTCATAGTGGATAAATCTCATTTTCCAAGAAGTTCCAAATATCGTAGTACCAAGGGTTTTTGTCTTGCGCTTTATCTATTGCGGCGATAGTTTCATAAGCCGGTGTGTATTTCTGCTCAATGATAATTGGACACATCCGGATTCCAAGTGGGATGTCTACCATAGAAGATAGAGTTGCTAAAGCATCAGCGAACCTGTTGTTCTCTCTCAGTAGATGCGTGAAAGTCAGCTTTTCAAACCTTGGAATCAGAACGTCCAAGGTCTAGTGATATACTTTCATCTTTTCTTCTTTGACTTTCCAATCTCCATTTGCTTGAGAAACAACTAAGTTCAAGTTCTTGATGACATCCAACCTTTTTGCCCCTAGTTCCAGGGCGGCTTTTAAACCAACGATACATGCTTCATATTTTGCTTCATTATTGGACACCTTGAAACCGAGTTTGAAGGCTAAAGGTATATGGGAGTCGTCGGGTGCTATCAGTAACATGCCTATCCCATAACCATACTTATTGGACGCTCCGTCAAAGTACATTGTCCAAGTCTCCTCCTCAACTTGCAGAATGGCTTCATCTGGGAACAAGTATTCCACCGCCTCATCCCCTTCTATCGGGTGGTCTGCCAGGAACTCCGCCACAGCTCTTTCCTTGACCGACTTGTGGGTGACATACTTGAGATCAAATTCGAAGAGGAGAAGCAACCAACGAGCTAGCTTACCCGTAAGCACTGGTTTCTCAAAGAGATATTTGATGGGATCTAATCTTGAAACCAGGATTACAGAGTGGGCTAACAAGTAATGCCTCAACTTTCTGGTGGCCCATACCAAAGCTAGGCTAGCTTTCTTCAACGGAGTATAGCGGGTCTCGTAATCAAGCATTTTCTTGCTCAAATAGTAGATGGCTTTCTCCACCTTATCTTCAGATTCTTGAGCGAGCATGCATCCCATGGTTGTGTCTGTTACTGATAAATACAGAATCAAAGGCTTTCCCGGCTCTAGCGGTAACAAGATAGGCGGATTCTAGAGGTATCGCTTAACCTGTTCAAAGGCAAATTGACATCGATCATCCCATTAGAATTTCTTCCCTTTCTTCAGGAGACCAAATACTGATTCACAAGTTAAGGTTAATTTGGGAATAAATCGTCTTCTGAATTGCACTTTGCCCAGAAAGCCTCACACCTCATTTTCAGTCCTTGGTGGTGGCATTTCTAGGATGGCCTGTATTTTGAAAGGATCTACTTCAATGCCCTTCTGTGTGATCAAAACGCCCAGCATTTTCCCTGCTGTTACGCCAAAGGTGCATTTCTGCGGGTTCAACCACAATTTGTATTCTCTGATCCATTGAAAGAATTTCTTCAAGGTAGTGTAGTGGCCCTCTCTTTCTTTGAACTTGACAATCATGTCGTCCACATACACCTCGACCTCTTTGTGGATCATGTCATGCAGAATGGTGGTCGCAGCCCTCTGATAGGTAGCCCCAGCATTCTTTAGCCCAAACGGCATAACCCCGTAGCAGTAGGTAACCCCACGTCATAGTGAATGCGATTTTCTCTCTGTCCTCGGGTGCCATCAGAATCTGGTTATACTCAGAAAACCTATCCATAAAGGATAGCAATGCATGGCCCGCAGTCAAATCCACTAGCGCATCAATGTGCGGCAAGGGAAAGTCATCCTTCGGACTGGCTCTATTCAAGTCTCGGAAGTCTACACATACGCAGATTCTACCATCCTTTTTCGGTACTGGGACAATGTTGGCCAACCAAGTCGGATACTCAGATACTAACAAGAAACCTGCCTCAATCTGCTTGGTGACCTCTTCCTTGATTTTCAACGCCCAATTCAGACGGACTCTACGCAGCTTCTGCTTAACGGGTCTGGCCTCGGGGTCAAAGGGGATCCGATGTTGTACAATCTCAGGATCGACTCCAGGCATGTCTTTATAGGACCACACGAAAATATCTTTGAAATCTTTTAATAAAACGACTAAGCGGTTGCGCTCTTCTGAAGACAACGTGGACCCGATCTGGACCAGACGTGGATCCTTCTCAGTACCCACATTAATAGCAATGATTTCATCAGCACAGGGTTTAGCAAACCTCTCATCCTCTCGATTAATCAAGTTTTTCAAAACCAGAGGAATTCCTTCCTCTTCGTTTTCATTAAAATTCTGAAAATCTTGGTCAATACAATAAATAAGCGACACAAAGAAATACTCAAAATCGGCAACGTTCTCATTCATAAGATCCAGATCTTTGGTTACAATCGACTGAAAAGCAAAAGAAAAAGAGGACCTGGACAAGACCTTGGCATTCGGGTTACCACCCCTGGGAACACCAGACTCAGACTCAGAAGAACCAAAATCTAATTCCAATTCCACAGACTCAGTGGAATCAGATTCTAGCTCATCACCCGACTCAGAACTGGATAGATAGGCCTCTTCCAGCTGCTAGATAAAAGATGGTGCCTTTGATGCATCCAAAATGTCGCTGGATGGGTTCACACCCGGTTGTTCCCCCATCATGGAGATGGTAAGGTTATCCCTCAAGTTCTTTGAGCCAGCCGCAGGATCTGTAAGGAGACATGTCAGGGTTGACCTTACTCCAAGTTCGCTGTTGTCTGAGTCACTTTACATGCTCTGTTCAGCTTCAGTACTTGGTTCAGCCTTTTTCTCGGCATCACTATCTTGCAACTGCATGTCAAAAAAGATTTCGAACCCATGAACACTCTGTCTGGTGAAATTTATCTAGGGCTCGGGAAAGCCACAAAAGTGGAAATCTTCTCCCTCTCGAACAAAGTGGCCATTCAGCATTCCCTGGATTGGCCTGTAGATGAGCTTATAGTGTTTCCCGACCTGCTGGGCTCTGGCTCTGTCGCTGATTTCTTCTCCTTTCCTGATCCAATCCTCTTTGGTGGGTATATAGCCCAGCCCAAAGACATGTGGATTGTGCAGCACGTCTATTAGTGCAGCGACGCCTTTCTGGCCACTTCTTCCAAGTCCCATTCCTGGCACATGCTGTAGTTTGTTCATGAAATAGACAGACTGGGCGCTAACATACATGCCCTCATCAGCGGCCAAAATGGTCTACACTACCCGGGCTTCAGCCAAAGTGAACCCTGAGAGGAATACATCCTCTTCGCCATGAATGATTTCCAGCACTGGTGTAGTTACCTCTGGCGGAGGACGGATGGATGGATGAATTCCCAAAAACAATCATGATTCTTTTCTCGTGAGGGTACTTCAACATTTGGTGGAGGGTGGAGGAGACAGCTTTCACATGATGCAACTAGGGCCTCCCTAGCAGTAAGTTGAAGGTGGCCGGCACATCCAGGACATGGAACTTGACATCTTGCTAAGCTGGGCCCACCTGGACTCTAATTTGCACCGTGCCCATGTCCTTTTTGCTTCTATTATCATATGCTCGAATTACTTGGGCCGTGTGCACAAAGTCTACTGGTCTAAGGCCAATTGCATAAGCTGTGAAGGACAGACATTGATAGCCGAACCGGTGTCTATCAACACCACTGGCACACATTTTCCCCTGCACTCAACAGATATGTACAAGGTTTGTTGTGAGCTGAGCCTTCTGGCGGCAGTTCTTTGTCAGAAAAGGTTAGGGTTGGCCTGGCGCCACCTGGGAAGACCAATCCCACAAGCTGTTTAGGGGTAGTGTCAATGGACAATTTAGCTTTGTCCATTGCTGACAGTACTGCCTGTCAATGTACCCAGGAGACCTTGAGGAGATCCCAAATTGAGATGTCAGCTTGGATTTTCTTAAGCTACTTCAACACTGCCTTTTCCTCCAGCTGTTTCTCTTTCTGTCTCTCAACCTCTCTGTCTTTCCCAGATGCCTCAGCTTGATCTAAGTGCGGTGGCATAAAATACCGCCCACTTCTTGGCATGTGATCTATCTCTTCCGCGTACCACGTGTTGTCTGGCAGGCAATCACCCCAATCTTCGTCGGTGTGAGCCAGATGTAGATCATTATCCACCCACCATACACCTTCAGCAGCCGACAAACAGTTGTCCAGCTCCGTTCAGATCACTTTCACATCACAGGTATCCCCTATAGGGGGTTGGACCAGTACTGCTTTCTGGTTGTCTTCAACCCTCTCTTGTACAAATTACTTCAACGCAGCTTCCTATTCTGTGTCCAAAGTGCTCACAGCGCCCAATTCCTGAGCTGAATTTTCCAAGCCAGTGTTCTCAGGCAATTTTTCCTTTTCATCGGCTCTTTCGGCCACTACAACAATGCCTGCTCCCTTTCCCTCTGGTTTCATTTCAGTTCCTTCCTTCTTATCCGGCTCATCACTCAGCCACCCAGAGTTGTCCGTTGATCCATTCAAATCGAACCAGTCAATCTGCACATCCCCTTGATTATGTTCGTCAAAGAACTGCAGGTTGTCTAAATCTTCCTCGAGTTTCGCCAAATCATCCAACCCTTGGTTCGGGCCATCCTCCTTGACCACATTAACCTCCACTACAGCTGGCAAGATCAATTCAGGCTTGATTTGATCAATCGGCACAATGTAGTAGCTTGGATCGTACACCCCCTTAGACAAGTCCTTAGAGCTCTCAGGCAACGGACTTGTACTTTCCTCTAAGGCCAACCTCCCTTTTACTATAGCTATCACCACCATAGGCTTAGGTTGAAGTGCGAACGTGTCCATCATGCACAAATCTGTGCTTTTAGGAATGAACACCGTGGGTCTGGATAGGTGGGGAGAGGTAATATATATGCTGGGGTCATAGGGGATGGCCAGTGTATGGATTAGGTTTAAATTTTGAGGTGAGGGAACTTGATTGTGGGCTGGGAGAGGATTTGTAGTTACATTCGGTTTCTGGGATGGTGCGATCACCTTGTTGTCAATGAGGTCTTGAATCTCATGACGCAGTCTGAAGCATTGGTCGGTATCATGACCATGCTGTTGGTGAAACGCACAGTACTTCGCTGGGTTGTGTTTCAGTGGAAGAGGATCAGGTAGTGGGCGAGGCTCTAATGGCTTGAGGTGCCCCTTTTTGACTAACACCTTCATGGCTTGAGATAGGGACATGTAGAGTTGGGTAAAGGTCCTCTGGGATCAGGCAGGGTTGGCTGAAGTTTGTGGAGCTTGTAGACACCCCATTTTTGACCGCCCTTAAGACTTGGGCGTTACTGATGGTTTACTTGATGGTAAAAGGTATGCAGGGCAAAGGTTCAATTTCTTCGGCAAGGAGAGAGAGAAATCTCAACTTCACACCCCATTTTGGACCAAAGCTGTTTTGAATGGTTTTTTGACCTTAAAACCCTCTCTTTCAAAACATTTTTGAAATAAAGTTTCTGCGATGTTCCGAGGCTCGCATTTTATCAAATGTTGCGCTTTTCGGTAAACCAAGCAAGGACAAAGTGGAAATAAATGAAAGAGAGATGAAATCTTTGAAAAATCTTTCAAAACACCTTGCTTAGGGGTTTAAAGTTGAAGAAAAGGGGAAAGGAGAGAAGAAACCAAGTCGGAGAAGAAGATAGGCAAGAATCGCTAAGAGAGGGACGAGCAGTCCTCACTAAATCAAGCTTATCTGTCTATACACTTGGAGTTAAGCTATGAGGCCACCACCATTGGAAATAAGACTTTCGGGGCTTCATTTTTCATTCAAGAATCTCTTAAATCTGAGTCCAGAGGGCGGAGATATGATTGGTTGAAGTTGGGCATCATCCCGGCTGGACCGAAACTGAGCAGCCTTCACCAAAACAAGCATAACTTTTTGCACAGTTGGAATTTTGATGCAAGGCTGGTGCCATTGGAAAGCTTACTTCTGGGCCTTCAATTTGAACACAAGAATGACCTGAAAAGGAGTTCATATGAAGACGTTATGCCCGTTTGAAGTTGGACCTGCATAGTAGATTTTTCCTGCCGACCGGCCAGAACAGATGGCCGACCGACGAAATAGATGGCCGACCGACCAGTTAAGGTGGCCGGCTGACCAATTTTGCTGGCCGACGACCTTCCAGAGTATTCTACAGATTGAATGCATGCCAGCTGTGCCAGCTGGAGCGCACAGATCCTGCTCCCCGTGCACGTGTGTGGCTGTTTTGCACCTTTGACCCCTCTTTTTGCACCCTTTGCTCAAAGCTTCTTGAGGAAGCCTTGATCCCTTGTCTTGGCTTCCTCAAGAAGCTTGCACCTTTGGGATAGCTTCTCTTAGAAGCTTGGTCCCTTTGACCCTTTTGTATAGCTTCTTTGAGAAGCTTTACACCATTTTCATTGCCTATATAAGAGACCTCACCCCTCCTTTGTCTGGGTTGAGCAAAAAACCAGACCTATACATATATATCTGATATATATCACCCTCTCTCTTTATATCTCCCTCTCTCTCTACATTTGGGTGTGTTAAAGGGTCCAAAAGGGTCTTATTCTTGGCCATTTACACTACACCTCATAGCCTACCTCCTCCCTCATCCATTCCAGCACCTTGGAGGTCATTTGCAGAGGTTGAGAGCCCATATTCTTGGTCCAAAAGCTGCTGGAGGTCGGCTCTACAAGGGTAAGTCACTATCTCTCTCTTTGTGGTCTTATCTTGTCCTATACTTTAGCCTTACTTGCAAGTATTTCTGGACTTTGTCATAAACTAAAAAGTGTCATATTTTGAGCTCCTCTTGAATATTGATTAAGGACGCTTTTCTGTTTGAGGTCTCCTACATCCTTGTATGCTTTATCTCTCTTTTAGGGCTATTTTTGCATCCTATTTTAGCCTTACTTGTGAACATTTTTGAGAGTTGCTATAAACTGGAAAAAGTCTTATTTTGAGCCCCTCTTAATGTTTGTTTAAGGGCATTTTTCTGTTTGAGGTCATATGCTTCCTTGTATGCTTGATTGCCTTTTGTTTTGAGCCTTGCATCTAAGCTTTTGTTGCATGCTTGGTTTGGTATCTTAGCCACTGAAATCCAGTGGATTTTCAGTGGCTTAGATGCTGTTTTGAGAGCCCAAATTAGAGGGGGGTGACCCCGTCTCTCCTTGATTTGTTTGTTGGCCTTATTGGCCTTCAAAAGAGGCTCCATCTTGCATGCTTTGAAGTCACTTTCCAGGCCCTATTATGTGAGTTTTGAGGTCTGCCTTGGCTCTGTCTGAGGCCCTTTTGGCCATATTTTATGTCTATGTTGCATGTGTAGAGAAATCCCATTCAAGGCCTTCCAAAGAGGCCTTTCTTTGCATATTTCCTAGACTGATTTCAGGGCCTATTTGGTGGGTTTTAGGACTGTCATAATCCATTTCCAGAGGTGGTTTTTCCCTTTTGTTTGTCCATTATGTATGCTTAGAGTAACCCCTTGTATGCCCTTCCAAAGGAGCCCATCATTTTTGCATGGATTGGCTGCATTTCAGTGATTATTTGGGTATATTTTGACATGTTTTATTCACTGTTTTTGGCTGGTTTGATGAGTTCTCATACGCTTCATATACATGCCATGTAAACCATGTTTGCTAGCCAATGTTGCATGCTATTTTAGTCCATCATGTTAGCATCTTTTGGCCATGCCTTAAACTGGAAATGTGCATGTTTTGGGACTGCCTTGGCTCTGTCTTTAGACTTCATGATCAAATAATGCTTGCTTTGTATACTTGTGGTTCAATGTATTGGACTAGTTTTGAGTTTCGGGGGCTATTTCATGCATTGGGTGGCATATTTGCATGTTTCGGGACCATTGAGCATCATACTTCATCGCTGGAACATATGTCATTATATGCCATAATTCATCCTTTCAATGCCTTTGTGGAGTTGTGTTTTGTGCCTTAGACTCGGGGCCATTGCATTGTGCATGTTTGCATGCATCTTGGTTGCCTCATTTTTATCACATGGCTACTGATTTTGGCATGCTTGTGAGCTATCCATGTTAGTTTAAGTCCATCATCGCATGTTGTTGCATGCCATGTTTGCTTACATGTTTAGGATGCGTGCCTAGTATACATTGCTCATTTGCATGTTCATGTTGCATACTTAGCCTCCATGCTGTAACACGTCCGCGAGGGACCCCGCTACAGTTCGGACTCAATTTGTGTTACGGTTCTAAATCTGAACCAAAGAGTCCAAATCCGGCAAATCGTTTTGAGAAAACAGATTTTTTGAAAAGTAGTGCCAAACATGGACTGCTTTGCCAGATTACAGAGTCGCCACCTAAATATTTTTTAATGGGGGAATTTAGGAAACCCTGACTCGGTGCCGAAGGCCACGTGTCCGTCATTACCAAATGTCTTGGCTCGGGAGCTTGGGTACGATCGGGGAAGGTCAGCTATGAGCACCCCCTTTCGCCCGGTCCGAAGACCGGCCTCTACTAACCGTGATATCCGATTTTGAAAACATTATGTGTTCTTATCCCAATTATTAGCCTAGAATTACTATATTATGCGCACAGCAAAACAAGTATAGACTAGATTGCCTAATTTGGAAATAAGCATTGCATACCCGTTTGTTTTGAAAAGCGCTTTAGAATTTGCTACTCGCAAGTAGGCTAAAACACGGATTTCAACGAGTTTTCCAACTCAAGCAACCCAACCTCCACCCACAGGCATTCAAGCAGTTTAACTCACATAAGCACTTAGCCGCATGGTAAGCATACTGTCATGGCAACATTCACACGCATGTGGTATGCTAAAGCGTAAAATACTTACATCGTACTCCGTGCCAAAACAAGAAGCTTATTAGAAATCCATGCATGGACCTAAGCATACTGAAATGTCTAATGCAACACATGCAAAGATGTAATCTAGGCAGGCTCGGCTATCCTAGACATGGCATGTGAAATGCTACAACTATCACGTATTCAATTTGGAATTGAAAGTACGATGCAGTTTGTATGATGTGCCAAGCCTGATGTATGTTAACAGATGCATGGATGCACGCATGCATTGCATAAGGTATGCTAATTTTTAAATATGCCCTAATCTACCATCATAAGCAGGTAAATAAAAGGGAAGAAAGAAATGGGGGTTGGAAGACATACACACACTCACCCACACTTATTACAAATATGCCCTCACACGGAGGGACCAAAAGAATATACAGTCCAAAAATAATACAGTCAAAATACAGAATAAATTAATTATTACAGAAATTTCTAATTTATCAAATTAAATTCAGTATATAAAAAAAGAGGGGCCTCAACCCTGCCTCGGGATGCGCGAATGATGCATGCTCGAATCCGACTCGCCCGGAAACCCGCATCATGCCACTGCAGCCTCTGTTTTTACTGCCCTGTCTCTCCAAAAATTGCCAAAGTCCCAGAACACCTTCCTTGCATCCTGCTGTACACCACCGGCTGGAGGAAGTGCCCACCGGCCGGCTAAAATTTCCATCGGCTTCTTAGGGGGTTATCGGCCACCCATATAGTGCCGGTCGGCACTCTATACTGCCGGTCGGCATAAAATTCCTGCAGAAGACAGTTTTGACAGCAACAACAGACAGACAGTGCATGGTATGGGCTTTTGAGCATATGTAAGCATGGCCAATGCTTCCTATGATGCATGGGACTCAAGGAAGCATGGCCCTTGACCCCCGGGCCATCAATGGCGCATTTCGACGCATGATGGCCTAAGAGGCCAAGTTTGCATTTCAATGTCAAATGCAATGCACACAAAACATACAAGGGACCCAACCTCAATCATGGTTGATCAAGAGGTGAGGCAATGCACAACAATGCACATGCAACCTAAGCATGCGAGCTAACACACAAACATGCAATGCAACTACATGGCACACACAATGTACATAACATAACATGCACAACGCATTGAAACATGGCATACACAATGCAAGATGGGCTTACACCAATATGAGATAGCCTCAGCCACACTCACATAGGAGGCCATTAGGTGAAAATGAGATGCCTCGAAATGCGTGCACACGGGCACGCAAATCGAGGAAATGGCATACGCGATGAAATGGCGTGGAAATATGATATGCAAACATGCAAATGAATTTCAGCACTGAAATGTGGGGGCAAAACAGTCCCGAAACATGGCCAAAGTGTACCCGATGCATGGAATGATCCCGAAACATGAATTTTGGCACCCGACATGGCCTATAGCTACACCAAACATGCATAACTGATACATGACATGAAAAGGCAGAAGCAAGGCAACCCCAAAACTAGCATTTTTCCAGCACAAAACATGGCCAAACAGCAATCATAAATAGGGCTAACATGGCATACAAAAATGGCTCCACAAGGGAGGCTATGAAGCAAGTGGTATATGAAAAGCCCAAATGGAAAAACACCCTTTTACAACACTGAAGAGGGACTAAAAATATGAACATTTACAGTATATGACATCCCCCAAATCAGTATGAAAACATGCCAAAAATGCCATGCAAGAAATAGGCCACAAGAGGGTATAACATGAAGTAGGCCAAAAATTCATCAAACAAGCAAAGACCCTTCATGAAATATATCCAAGGGGTCAAAATATGACCATTTACAGTTCTGATGATGGCCGAAATCAGAAGCTAGATAAGCCTAAAAAGGCATGCAAAAATGGGGGCCAAAGAGGGGTATAATGGTAGGTACAACATGGAGACCCCAAACAAGGTTGATCCCTTTTACAATGTTATAGAGGGACACAAAATAAGCTTACTCACAGTTCATGACATGCTCCAAAAAAATTTACATATAGGCCAAACAAATCATGCAAATTTACGGTAAATAGGAGAGATTATGAAGCAAGTGCAAGATAGGTGGCCCAAACAGGGTTGAGCCCTTCTTCAATGTTGAAGAGGGGCTCAAAATAGGCCCTCTTACAGTTTACATTATGCTCGAAAACAGATCACTCATAGGCTAGAAATTTCATGCAAAAATGTGACATATAAGATGATATTGAAGCAAGTACCAAATGGAGGGCTCAAACAGGGTTGAGCCCTTGAACAAACATGAAGAATAGCTCAAAAGAATGACCCTTTAAGTTAGGGTCAGAGCCTAAAACAGTGAGCAAATAGGCTTAAGAAATGAGGCAAGAAAGTGCTATAAAAGAGGGAGATTGAGACTTACCCTTGTAGACAAGTCTTGGCTGCCTTTTGCTTGAAGAATGGATGCCTCCTAGCCTCTGAGAAAAGCTCCAAGCTGCTGGAAATGGAGTGGTGGTGGTGGTGCTAGGTGGTGGTGTAGGAATGGAGCCAAGAACCTTATACTTTGGGGCTAAAATGGAGAGATACAAGGGGGGAGAGTGTATGTCTCCTCTAGAATTTCAGAACCCTAATTATGGAAGAGGAGAGCTTGCTTTATAGAGCCAAGGGAGTAAGACTTCTCTTAGAAGCTTCAAAACCAAGAGCCAAGATCCTCCATACACGTGTATGGAGGATCCAGTCTGTGCCCTCCAGCTGGCACAGCTGGAATCCACTCAATCTGCAGAATACTCCGGACAGTCGTCGGCTAGCAAAATTTGCCGGTCGGCTACTTTTACTGGCTGGTCGGCCATTTATTTGGCCGGTCGGCTAAATGGATGGCCGATTGGTGGCCGATGAGGTCAAAAAGTGCCGGTGGGTGTCCAGATTGAAGCCCCGGAAGTTAGCTTTCCAATGGCACAAACCTTGCATTAAAATTCCTCCTGTGGAAAAAGTTATGCCCATTTTGGTGAAGCCGCGCAGATTCGATCCAACCGGGATGATGCCCAACTTCAACCAACCATATCTCCTCCACCCGGACTTGGCTTTAGGAGATTCTTGAATGCAAAATGAAGCCCCAGAAGTAAGCTTTCCAACGGCGGTGGCCTCATAGCTAAACTCCAAGTATGCCGGTGAATAAGCCCGATTCAGCGAGGGCTGCTCGACCCTCTTCTACCCGGATTCATGCCGAACTTCTTCTCCAACTTGGTTTCCCCTCTCTTCTCCTCTTTTCTTCAACTTCAAACCCCTAAGTAAGGTGTTTTGAAAGATTTTTCAAAGATTTCATCTCTCTTTCATTCATCTCCACTTTGTCCTTGCTCGGTTTACTGAAAAGCGCAACATTTACCGAAATGTAAGTGTCGGAACATCGTGGGAATTTAATTTCAAAAATGTTTTGAAAGAGAGGGTTTTAAGGTCTAAAAACCATCCAAAATAATTTTGGTCCAAAATGGGGTGCGAAGTTGAGATTTCTCTCTCTCCTTACTGAAGAAATTGAACCTTTCCCCTGCACACCTTTCACCACCAAGTAAACCATCAGTAACGCCCAAGTCTCGAGAGCGGTCAAAAATGGGGTGTCTACACATGCCTAGGTTGCATTTCATTGAGCATGCATCCCTTGCCTCTTGATCAATCATGATAGGGTTGGAGCCTTTGATGTGTTTTGTGTGTGCATTTCATTTGATATTGAAGTTGCACACTTGACTTTTGGGTCATCATGCATTGAAATGCGTGATTGATGGCCCGAGGGTCGAGGGCCACACTCCCTTGAGTCCATTACATGATTGGGAGAGTGGCCATGCACACATTGCTTTGAAATTCTATGCCATACACTGCTTGCCCTCTGCTGCAGGATTCTGCAGGAAGCAATGGCCGACTGGCCATATACAGTGCTGACCGGCCACCAAAGTCCAGCCGGTGACACCATCTTTGGCCGATAACCTCATTCCCATGGCCGGTGGCCTTTTTCTCTGGCCTGTGGCACTCCACTGCACTCAGAATGAAGTTCAAAGCAGTTCTGGAGACTTTCATAAATTTCAGAGGGGTGAGGCAGTGTAAACAGAGGCAACAGTGCTATGGTAGCAAGTTTCCGGGCTAGACGAGTCAAGCATGCATCATTCACGCATTCCGAGGCGGGGCTGTGGCCATCTTCTTTTCACATTTAATTTGTTAATTAATTAGAAGTTCTGTAATAATTAATTTAGTATTATTTATTCGGACTGTAATATTTATCCGGACCCTCCGAGCGAGGGCAATTGTGTAATAAGTGTGCGTGAGTGTGTGTATGTCTTCCAACCCCACGTCTTTCTTCCCTTTTATTTACTAGCTTTCAATGGTTAGATTAGGGCATGTTTTAATTAGCATATAGTATGATAGCATGTTTGCATTCATTCATTCGTTTTGCATGCACTGGGCTCGGCGTATCATTCTAACTGCATTTGTATTTCAATTCCAAATTGAATACATGATTAGCTGTGGCATTTCACATGTCATTCTAGGATAGCCGAGCCTATTATAGTTGCATTCCTGCATGCGTTGCATTAGGCATTTCTGTATAGTTAGGATCATGCATAGATTTCTAACATAGCTCTTGTTTTGGCTTGGAGTACTTTGTAAGTTCTTTTGCTTTAGCATCCTCGCATGTGTGTGAGTGTTGCCATAAATAGCATGATTACCATGAGGCTAGCTGCTTATGTAATATAACTGCTTGAATGCCTGTGGATGGAGGTTGAATTACCTGAATTGGAATAATACATTAAAACTGAGTTTTAAGCCTACTAGATGGTGGCAAAACCATCTTTTCTAAAGCCCACTCGAGGGTGGCAAAACCTGCATTTTAGCCTACTTACGAGTAGCAAACTATTTTCAAAACAAACATGCAATGTTTTGTTCCAATTTAGGCGATTTGATCTATACTTGTTTGCTGTGCGCATAACATAGTAATTCTAGGCTAATAACCGGAATAAGAACGCATAATGTTTTCAAAACAAGATATCATGGTTAGTAGAGGCCGATCTTTGATCGGGCGAGCGGGGGTGCTCACGAAGTGACCTTCCCCAATCGTACCCAAGTTCCCGAGCCGAGGCAACTTTGGTGATGACGGACACGTGGCCTTAGGCAACGAGTCAGGGTTTCCTAAATTCCCCCAAAATAAAATATTTAGGTGGCGACTCTGTATCTGGGAAAGCAGTCCATGTTTGGCACTCCTTTTCTAAAAATCTATTTTCTCAAAATGATTTGCCGGATTTGGACTCTTTGGTTCAGATTAAGAACCGTGACAATTTGAGTCTGAATTGTAGTAAGCCCAAATGAACAAAACGGGGGAAGTCATCCTCCCGGGGCGTTTGGGGACGTCTACAGAGCTGTGTTGGCAAAGGGATTGGCGGTCTTGGTTGTGGTGGTGACGACGCTCACATCCGACGGCCTCGTAGCTGTGCTACCACTAGTGGTAGCATTGGAACTGTGCACAAAAGGCCTCTTTGCCTGCTCTTTCTCGTCCATGATCAACCCCTGTTTCATGGCGTCTTCGATTTGAACCCCCATCTCATGGAGCTAGGTGAATGTGAGCAGAGGTAAAACGATCATTTTTTGCAACAACTTCCCGTGCAGATTGCGGACTACCATTCTTATCTGATATTTCTTGGAAGGCCTTGTGGTCATCATTGAAGCTTTAACCCTCCGCCTCGTCACAAATTCTGAGAAGCCCTCCTTCGACTCTTGGTGCATTGCCTCAAGATCACGAGTTGTGACCTCGATTTGTGTTATATGAGTATTGAGCTATAAAGGCCTCGGCCATTTCCTCCCAATTCTGTTTAATAGAATCCTTCAACTTCGCATACCAAATGGCCGCTATACCAAACATGGTACAGCCAAAGAGAGAGAGTTTTTGCAATCTGGTCAGACCCATCGGCCTCAAAATATCTAAAAACAACCGTAGATGGACCATGGGATCTCCGGAGTCGTCAAATCGATCGATGTGCAACATTTTGAATCGATTTGGCAATGTCACTGTAGAGTCGGTATACCCATCTTCTATGTCCAAGATGGAGTTAACACCTTATGCTCTCTTGAATAGCTTCTCCAGCTTGTTGACCCTAAGCACAATCGGGCGAACCTCAAACTCAAACGGAGCCTCGGTTTGATACACAGGTGTTTTAGAAGCTTGTGGTGGGATCGGGTCTGCCGGATTGCCCTGATTTTCTTGGGCATTAGCAGTATGAGCAGTGGCTCTGGGTGTTGGGATACCCGTAGGAGGTGTATGAGATGTAGAAGCCGTTGCCGGCTGTGGTTGTTGTTATTGCAGCCTATTTATTACTTAGCTTGATGGGCTATGACCTCGGCTGACGACAATGTCTTGCTATAGGGTTTCAACTGTTTGCTGGAGATGATGGATAGATTCCTCCATACTGACTAGGGATACTGTGTCATCGGAATAGGCAAGTGATCTCGTGCTGGACTAGCAGTAGAAGATTGTCCCTGAGCCTGACTAGATGCCGGTGAATTGATGGGTGACTGCTGTAAAAACTGGACCGGTGAACTCTATCTAACTCTCCTCCGTCTTGTAACCGGTGGGAGTGAAGTAAACATGGATTGTCCCCTAACAAGATCTCCAGCTTTGCAAAGCCTTCTGACTCAGGTCCAAAGCACTTGGGGGATATCCGAACTTTCTGAAGCTATGGTGTTATACTACCTAGCAAAAGAAATAAAGCAAAAAGAAAGCAGTAATCAAAAACCGCACATCACCTCAGCTAACGATGTTAACAACATACAGATGTAATCAAAGTCGTAGGACTGCACTTAACACTAAATTATGCCCCTAGAATGGGTACCAAACTTGCAACTGATACGCACATT
The DNA here is from genome assembly GCA_030407325.1 of Camellia japonica. Lineage (NCBI taxonomy): Eukaryota > Viridiplantae > Streptophyta > Magnoliopsida > Ericales > Theaceae > Camellia > Camellia japonica. The sequence continues at coordinate 157,796,376 of JAPPVO010000059.1, read as the reverse complement.
CCTGTACAGTTTCACTGTAAAGCACATATCAATTAAGTGAGAGCCAAAACACCCCTATGAGGGGGTAAGGTTACCCTGTCCTAGTTTCATCAGGAACTAGGATTCATTATTTAAACAAAGCGGTTTCACGTAATCCTATATTCGGGTAAGCATCCTGTCCTAGTTTGGAACAGTCTCTATGGCTTTTCGATATGCAACTAGGCCAAATGGTTAGAAGGGTACCTCAGCAAAACTACCTAATATATCTCTCACACCTAACACCGAGAAGTAAAAGGAGGATCAAACGGTACAGCGGTAGTCCAAATCCAAGGGTTGTGTTCCCATCATGGCAGAGCCCGTGACCGGTCAGCCTTTTGGCAAGCTTTTTCGGCAAGCCTCCGGCAAACCGTCCAGGAATAGCAGATGGCAAATACAGTGACTTAAACACACAAATGCAAATGCAATGCAAAGAAACATATAAGTGTAGATAAAATTTCATATCATGAATTTCAAGTCAAGTTTTCTAAATCCCCAGCAGAGTTGCCAGAAACTGTAGCTCGACTTTTTCACGCCCCCCTTTCGGAAGATGAATAAGCCCTACAATATCTGACTCCTGCGGTTCTGAATCTGATTCCATAAGTGCAATGTGAAATAGATAAACACCAAAGAGTCCCAATCCAGCAAATCTTTTGAAAATCGATTTTGAATCAAATTGTCAAAAATGGACTTCTTTGCCAGATATAGAGTTGCCATCTAAATATTTTTGGAAAATCTAGGAAACCCATGATTCATGCCAAAGGCCACGTGTCCGTCATCACCAAGATGGTCTCGGCCCGGGAACTTAGGTACGAGAGGGAAAGGTCATGAATTGAGCACCCTTGCTCGCTCGATCAAAGATCAGCCTCTACTGATCATGATATGAATCTTATGTACATTACATGCTCTTGTTCCAATTTATTAGACTAGCATTACTATGTGATGCGCACACACACAAGTATAGACTAATTTGCAAGAATTTGAACACTTGATTCATGTTTGTTTCAAAAATTGTTTCGAATATCTACCACTTGAAAAAGTGATCGCATATGAACATTACTCAAATTAGTCCAATTCAAGCAACTAGCCTCCATCCACAGGCATTCAAGTAGTTATAGCACTTAAGCATTTAGCCTCATGGCAAGCATGCTAGACATGGCAACAATCACACGCATGCGATATGCTAAAGCGAGTAAAGGCTCACCTAGTACTCCAATCCAAAAGAGAAATGAGTTAGAAAAATGAATGATTCCTAACTATATGATATGACTAATGCAACACATACAATATGCAACTAATAGGCTCAGCCACTAATATAGCATATGAATTAATTTGGTATCATGCGGTCTAAGCACGTATTCAAAGAATGTTTAACTAACAATGCAAGTTAGAATGATAAACCGAGCCTTAGTGCATGCAATACAAGTGGATGCAAACATAAAGTATGCGAAAAAAAACATGATGCCCTAAACTAACCATCATAAGCTAGTAAATAAAAGGGAGAAAGATGTGGGGTTGGAAGACATACACATTATTACAACATTGCGCCCTCACGAAGGAGAGTCCGAATGAACTAACTAGCTAACTAATTACCTAGCTATTACAACAACAAATGAATAATTTAGCTAAACTACTTAACTAATTATTACAAACCGAATGAACTAATTAATTAACTAATCTAGCTAATTAAAACAATTATAACACGAGACAAATTAGCTATTCTAACTAATTAATTACAAAGCCACTATTTAAATCACAACACTATATATTTATAACACGGATCCAGAGGATCGATGGAGGGCTCATGCATGAATATGATTTCCATCCGAAAAAGGCACTATTCTGCTGCTGAATGTCCTTGTTGCACAGTAGAACACTTGTACTGATTTCCAACTCCAGACCAACTCTGTTCTGCTGGGGAAGCACACTGCTTGATTTTTGCACTAGTGGCCGATAGAGGGCCTGCTGTCCATAACTCCAGACCAACTTTGTTCTGTTGGGGAAGCACACTGCTTAATTTTTGCATTGGTGGCCGACAGAGGGCCTTCCTTCAATAGATGATGGCCTGTCGGCCACTGAAGATAGCCTACCGGCCACCAATAGTGGCCTGTCGACCACTGCTGATTGGGTTGCCCTGTTGCAGCAGAGAGCAAATAAAGCAGAGACAGTGTATTCTCAAGGGTTTGTTTGCACAATTTACTCCTCCTTATTATTTGAATAGCTCAAAGGAGTAGTAAGTTTGATTCACAAACCACTAATGGATGCAATTTCATTGCATGATGGCTTATGAACCAAGTGTGCAAATTCAATAAATGCAACAAAACAAGACTCTCAAAACCACCTCCATATCATGAAAGATCAAGGGAAATAGCTGACAATGAATCTTGAACCGTTTTCATGACTAATGAGTATGAAACGACTCAAGACTCAAGGGTTCAATTAATGTTCGATTGAACCCAAACAAGTTATTATCTTGCACCTTTTTATAGCCTCAGTTTTATTACTTTATTTTAGTTTACCAACCATTCTTTAGTCAATTGAGTCCAAAGGTGAATTTATGTCCTCTAATGGAAAGAGGGCTCAAACCAAGTGTTGCTTTGGACATGAAAGAGACATCATACCGTTGGTAATGAACCCCCAAAGGGATTAAACCATTAAGCATGACATTTTAATCTCATGCTTAAACAAACAAGTAGTTTGAAACCACTTTCAAAGCAAAACAAAAGCGAAGAAAGGAGGGAGGTTGCAAAGATGATTAAGAGTGATCACAAGGATGGAAAGCCATAAATAAATGCAATCAACTCAAATAAGATGGTGTCTAAGGCCTAGAACACCAAACTCATGAGGGCAATTACACTACAAGCATGCAAAACAAAGTCAAATACACCAAACACTTAAAAATAGTCCTAAAACAGTTTTAAATAAGTCCTAAAACATGCTGAAATTAAGACAAAAATAGCTAGAATAATAAGCTAAAACATGGATCATGCTAGGCTAGTAAGCAAAACACAAGGAGGGGAGGCTAACCCCTCCAATTTTGGACTTCAAAACATGATTTTAGCCACTGAAATAACTCTAAAAATCAGTATTTAAAAGCTCAAAAAAAGATAGTGCGGGAAACACAAGGGTAAAGGCCTCGAGAGCAAGGTGTAAAGAAGGGTGAACCACTCATCAACCTTTATTGGCCTTAAAACCCAAGTTTCAACCCAAAAATACAAAGTTTTTACAGCCCAAAAACAGTTGGAAAATAGTTAGAAAAAGAGCAAATACAACAAGTAAAGAGGCAAAGCTTTATACCTCTTGAAGAGAAGAACCAATTTCAAGCATTAAAACAAGGCAAACACACCCTCAAGAGCTCAAACAAGGCTCAAAGATACCTCAACTCAAAGATGGAGAGGTCTGGTTAAGAGTGTATAGGCAAAGGTGAAGAGTATATAGACAAGGGTTAAGAAATTTACAAGAGAGTGAGAGAGGAAAAATTTTGCTCCAAAATTTTTCTAACCTCCAAACATGAGAGGGAGATCCTCTATATATAGAAAACATGAATCTCCCTCATAAACATCCAGCCATACACATGGGAGTAGATGCAAGCATCTGTGCAAACAACTGTCACAAAATATCTGCAAAAGACATTGGTGGCCGGCAACCATGAGCAATGGCCGGCAGCCCACAGAGGTGGCCAGAGGTTGCAGGCTTAAAGATCATTGGGTTTGTGTCCAAAACAAGGCAATAGGGGTGCAAGGTTTAGAAGACTCAAAGCTGTGGCATTCCGTTGAGGACTTCGAGCACTTGACAAGCATATACACTCATCATTGGGTGTGTAAGCGATGGCGTCTAAGTCGTAAGGGCCGTCAAAAATGGGGTGTCTACACCTATCAGACGATGCAACTGTTCGATCACCATTAATCAGACAGACGAAGCATTTGGCAAGTTGGCCACTAACTCTTGACATGATCTAGGCCATATGTAGAGAGATGATCCAACAATGTAAGATAAAGATAACTCGGCCACTTACCTGGCCAAAACTTAGGAACAGGGAAAGCCTTCAGATCAAATGTTAATCTAATGGATGAAACTTAAGGTCAATAACGCTATAAGAGGTGAATGAGGTGTAGCAAAGTGGACAGACTGGAGGTAAACAAGAATCCTCTTTAAAATACATAATACATATGGCCGATCAATATTCTAACTTGACCGTCAAAGGGTCCTCCCGACCAACCCTGGTTGGGGGTGATCACTGATGATTTGGTTTCACTTTTTAGAGTAAAGGAAGGGACATCTTATCTCCCTTTCCCTGTGAAGAAGATTTCTACCTACCATAATCGGCGCCATCTGAGGGAATGATGAAAAGATGAGTACCTATCTCTCTGTAGAAGAGATACCAAGCGATCATCAGAATGCATCGATCGGGAACATGGCTAGTTTGAACTTCAACCATGATTCTGAAATGGCACCCGAAGGCTCGAAAAGGGTAATTCCCCACCAGATAATGACAACCAGCAAGCTCAGCTCATAGACCAACTGACAGCAGATGTTGAGGCCCTCAAGGAAGATTTACAATTGGCTCAAAAAGAACCAGATGCCCGAAAAAAGGCACTCGAGATCTGCAGGAAAACCGTTCCTAGGAAGTTGCCAGCAAATTGCTAGTAGTCAACCTGATTGAGCACATAGGAAGTGCCAGGTTCCCAAAAGGGAGGACTCCTATGATTACCAGACGAATGACTTGAGGAGTTGGCTCGATGGATGAACTAGGGGCAATCCTAAACCTGTACGAAGAAAACTCTTCACAGAAGAGTTAGTTTCGTCGTTCTTCGGAGCAATTGATAGTGCCGACCCTGCAAAGAGATTTACCCCTCTAAAGTTTAACCAATATGACGGCAAAGGAGATCCGACTAGTCATATTCAGCATTACACCCAAGCTATGACCTTGTGGAGCAACAATGGGTTGATCATGTGCAGAATGTTCTCCTCAAGTCTAGGGGAGATGGTGCTCTGTTGGTACTATAAGTTGGAAGCCCGATCAATCAGTGATTGGAAGTAATTGTAGCAAGCATTCATCTCGAATTTCATCATCAATAGTTGACCACCAAAAGAAGTGGATGTACTCTTTACGAAGAAGGATGACATAGAAAGCTTGCGAGAATATGCCAACAAGTATTGCATAGCATACAATGCGATTGACAGTTGCAACGAACAATTAGCAGTAGCCTCATTCAAGCTAGGCTTGTAGCTCGCAAGCAAGGTAGCTGTAGACCGCCCGAACTCCGCTCCGCGAGCGAGGGTGCGAATTGTGGTTCTTAGCTACTACAGTTCGGACTCCTGTCACGGTTCTGAATCTAATCTCACAAAGTGCAATGTAAGACCGATAAATCACCAAAGAGTCCAAATCTGGCAAATCATTTTGGAAAATCGATTTTAATCAAGAAGTGCCAAACATGGACTGCTTTGCCAGATTTCAGAGTCGTCACCTAAATATTTTGTTTTGGGAAATTTAGGAAACCCTGACTCGTGCCTAAGGCCACGTGTCCATCATCACCAAAGTTGCCTCGGCTCGGGAACTTGGGTACGAGAGGGGAAGGTCCTGAAATGAGCACCCTCGCTCACCCGATCAAAGGATCGGCCTCTACTAACATGATATGTTGTTTTTGAAAACACATGCGTTCTTATTCCGGTTTATTAGCTAACATTACTATGTGATGCGCACAGCACACAAGTATAGACTAAATCACTCGATTTGGAACAAAACATCTCATGTTTGTTTTTGAAAATGGTTTGAAGTTGCTACTCACAAGTAGGCTAAGTCACGGATTTGCCACCCTCAAGTGGGCTTAAAATATGATGATTTGCCACTTCAAGTGGGCTTAAAACTTACATTTTGATGAATTGTTCCAATTTCAAGCAATGAAGCCTTCATCTACAGGCATTCATGTAGTTTAACACTTAAGCAATTAGCCTCATGGCAAGCATACTGACATGGCAACATACAATGAAGCCTTCATCCACAGGCATTCATGCAGTTTAACACTTTAGCAATTAGCCTCATGGCAAGCATATTGACATGGCAACATACACATCTCATGTAGTATGCTAAAGCGTAAAAGCTTACCTAGTACTCCGAGCCAAAATAGAAGCTAGTTAGTAATCAATGCATGATCCTAGCTAAGTTAAGATGCCTAATGCAACACATGCAAAAATGCAACTAAAATAGGCTCGGCTATCTAGAATGTCATGTGAATGCAACTTGATAACATGTATTCAAATTGGTATTGAAATACAATGCAGTTTGCATGATGCGCCGAGCCCAGTGCATGCAAGACAAAATGAATGATGCACGTATGCAAACATAAGTATGCTAATTGAAACATGCCCTAAAACTAACCATCAAAAGCTGGTAAATAAAAGGGAGAAAGAAATGAGGTTGGAAGACATGTATTACACACACGCATGCTTATTACAACAGTTGTGCCCTCTCGACGGAGGGTTCGAATAATAAGCTAACTAGCTAATCTAAGCTAATTAAACTAATTATTACAAAACGAAACTAATTAACTAATCCTAGTTAACTAGTTAGGTATTACAACACAAATGAATGGCTAAGTGCATTAACTAATTAAGTACAAAACCAAATAGCTAACTAGCTAAGCAAAGCAATAAAACAGAAGCCTCGAGGCGAGAAGTGCATGCATGCTCGATCGCATCGTTCAGAAATCCATCACTATGCCCCAACTTGCCTCTGTTTGCATTTGATTTCAGATCACTGCACAAACCTCCAGATAGCTTCTACTCCAACATGGGAACCTCCAGGAAGGCTGCCGACCACTTAATGGTGTTGTAGACCACTTGTAGACCACTTACACATGCTGCAGACCAGAAAAAGTGGTCGGCCAGCCACTTTTACTGGTCTGCCGACCAGAAAATGCCACCAAGCTCCATTTTGCTGCAACAGAGAACAAGAAGGGGCATAACAGTGTATTTGCAAGGTATGTGTGCACAACCACTCTCCTTATCATTTCTTAAGCTCAAGGGAGTGTGGTTCTCGACTCTCGGGCCACCAACCAAACATCGCGATGCACGATGGCTGAGAAGCCAAGTTTGCACAATTCAATGTCAATGAATGCACAAATAACACATAAGGGCCTTAACCTCTATCATGCATGATGAAGAGGGTCGGTGACCAAGAAATGAGGTACGTTTTATCACTTTAAGTATGAAACGTCCCTCGTTTCTCGTGTTTGGATTAACGTTCAATCCAAACACAATGCAATGCAACAACATTCCAAACCCAATGCAATGTAACATGAGCATGTCAAGTTGGAGTCCTTAAGCATGAAAGCAAGTAAAGGACACACCACAAGGGCTATGTAATGCAATGTTCAATGGACCAAACCAGCCCCAAACAAACCTCATGCATGCCAAAACAGTGGCTAAAATACTCTGAAATGATGGCATGAAAAGCAAGATAATGCATGCTCATGCATTGGCCCATCAACTAAGCATAATAGCACAACTCTCAAACATGATTAAGAAGTGACAAACATGGAAGTGTGACAACACTATATGCTCTGAAACCAAGTGTGAAATGATGCCAAATCATCCAAACAACACAAGCATAGCATGCTAGAAAGCCTAAGGCACAAGGCTATTAAAGGAGACTACACAAGAGGCATGCAATACTTGGCACAAATGATAGAACCAACCATAGACAGATCTCAAATAGGTCAAAACAGAGACCAAAACATGCTGGGATAGGAGCTCAAAAGTCTAGGCATGCATGCATACAAGTTAGGCCATAAGCGAGGCACAAAGGCATAACCCTTAAAAGCACTCAAAGAGTGGAAGAAATGAGAACATGGCAATGCTATATGCTCTGAAATAACATGTTAAAAGATGCCAAATCATGCACATGTCACAAATGAAGCATGCTAGGATGCTCAAAGCTTGAAACTAGCATAGACACTTGCACTATAGATATGCAATACATGAACCATATGGCCAAGACAACCCAAAACAGTCCTAGAGCATGTCAAAATGATGCCAAAACATGAGCTAACACATGCTAGCATGAAGGGCATGAAGCATGGAGTATGCAAGGCCAAGAAGGAGGATTACACTACACCTACCAAAACCAAGCATGAGATGACTTTACCAACAAAAATCAGAGTTATGGCATGGCAAAACAAGACCAAAAACACACTGATATGGCAGCCCAAAAGCTTAGGCAAGATGGCATACATATTGGCTCATACTTAAGGCATAAAGCACCAATCCTCCAAAGCATTGAAAGAGTGAAAGATGTGAGGCCATGGCAGTGGAACATGCTCTGAAATTACCTACCAAATGATGCCATACCATGCAAAAGGCTCAAATAAAGCATGCCAAGAGACTTGAAATACAAAGCTAGTCAAGGGCTTTACACTACAACCATACCAAGCAATGCTCAAATGACCTAAAGCACTCAAAACAGACCTAAGGCATGTCAAAATGGTAGCAAAAACATGCTAGACTCGTAACAAAGATGGCAAGAAAGATAGGCTCCCGAATTAGCTCACAAACAAGGCATAAGGACATAACTCTTAAACACAATGAAAGAGTGATAAACATGAGAGCATGGCAGAAGTTTATGGTCTGAAATTACCTACCAAATGATGCCATGCCATGCCATGCAAAAGGCTCAAATATGACATGCTAAGGGTCCCATAGTGCAAGGCTAGCAAAACCAAATGCACTATAGCTATGCAAAACCAAACATGCATGACCAAAACCATTTAAATAAGACCTCAAGCATGTCAAATCAAAGCCAAAAATGTGCTGGAGTAGAGCATACGCATGCTAGATCAAAAGGCTAAAACAACATATATGCTAGGCTAGTGAACCAAAATTGCACTATAAGTGCAAGGAGCATGCAAGAGGCAGCCAAACCAACCCAAATTAGAGTTATGACATGTCAAATGATGACCAAAAACCTACTGAAATGGAGCCAATACATGCTAGAAAGACATGCTACTTTGCAAGGCTACAAGTAGGTTTACACTAAAAGTATAAGAAGCATGCAAGAGGTGACCAAGACAGCCCAAAATAAAGTCATGGAAGGTCTAAAAAGTCACAAAAAAGTGCTCAAACAAAGCCTCAAGAAGATAGAAATACATGCTCTTTTGATGAGCCATCAACACAAGCAAACAAGAGAAGAGGAGGGGGGACAACCCCAACCCATTTGGGGCCTCAAAACTAAGTTTCCACCACTGAAATTCCTCTGGAATTTAGTGGTGAAGAGGCCAAACAGAGGTGATCACAAAGGCCTAAAGTGATGGCCCAAAACAAGGCAAAACAAGGCACAAAAGGGGGTACACCACCCCCAACACCAAAGAGACCTTAAACAAACATTTCAAGCACTTAAAATCAAAACTTTTTGTAGTTGAAAGTTAAGCCTAAAACAATATGAAAATAGGGCCAAAAACTTAATCAAAAACAAAGGTTTAAGGGGTTAGAAACTCACCCTTGAAGAACAACTTCAAAGCAGCAACTCCAGCAACTTTTCTGGACCAAAAGCAATCCAAAAACTCCAAAACCAGCTTCAAGGTGCCTCAGCTCCAAAGCAAAGGTGTTTCACTATGTGTTTGTGTGCAAAAGTGTAAAGAAATGGCATTTTCAAGCACAAATATAAAGAGAAAAGAGCAATATAGAGATAGATGATATGTATATGCCCTCAGCCAAATTTTTGAACCTGAGACAAGAGGGAGGAGGCTCCCTTTTATAGAAAACCAAGCATCAAGCTTGTTGAACAAGTTTGGAGCTCCAAGCAATCCCTCCATACACGTGTATGGAGGATGCTTTCTATGCCCAACAGCTGGCACAGTTGGCATGGAAAATATCTGCAGAAAGTGCAAGAAAGCTGCCGACTAGTTGAAGTGGTCGGCCAGCTACTTGCACTGGTCGGTCGACTAGAAAAAGTGGTCTGCAGGGAGAGCAACTGGTCGGCAAGGGGGGAAAGAGGGTCTGCATAGAGAGAGGAAGGTAGTGGCATGGTTGCAGACCACTTTTTCCAGCTGCAGACCACTTGTAGACCACCTAAGTGGTTGGTTGGATACTTTTCTGGTCGGTTGCCCATTTTTCTAGTCGGCAGGAAAATTCTGCTTTCGAGGTCCAACTTCAAATGGGTATAACTCCTTCATCTGGACTCATTTTCAGGTCATTCTTGTGTCCAAATTGAAGCCCCAGAAGTAAGATTTCCAATGGTGTTAGCCTTGCATCAAAATTCCAACTGTGCAAAAAGTTATGCCTGTTTTGGTGAAGCCACTTAGTTTTAATCCTTCCCGGATTCATGCCGAACTTCTTCCAAACTAGTTTTCTTCTCTCCTTTCCTCTTTTCTTCAACTCCAAACCCCTAAACAAGGTGTTTTGAAAGATTTTTCAAAGATTTCATCTCTCTTTCATTCATTTCCACTTTGTCCTCGCTCGGTTTACCGAAAAACGCAACATTTAACGAAATGTGAGCCTCGGAACATCGTAGGAACTTTATTTCAAAAATATTTTGAAAGAGAGGGTTTTAAGGTCTAAAAACCATTCAAAATAGCTTTGGTCCAAAATGGGGTGTGAGGTTAGGATTTGACTCTCCTCTTGTCAAAGAAACCGAACCTTTGCATTGCATAGCCTGCATCACTAAGTAAGCAATCAGCAGTGCCCAAGTCTTAAGGGCGGTCAAAAATGGGGTATCTACAGTTGCCCCTCTTTGACAGAGCTCGAAGTCATGAAATGGCGTGAGTGAATGTCAAAACCCAGAGACGACCCATTTTTGACAAGGCCGAAGACTTGGACAAACAAACAAAATACAGATACAGAAGCAAATGGTTGCGCCCGCAGGCTGCTTACGTATCCCTTTGCAAGGAATCAAACCAGCGTAGTTCAGGGGCAGGATGCAAATGATACACAATATAACAAAATAGTGTAAATGATATACAATGTAACGAAACAATGCAAATGATATGCAATGTATTTGAGATAATCAAACCACAAGCAGTACAAAACCACACAAATATCATAAAGGGATGGAGATGTGTAACATGCCCGCGAGGGACCTCAACGGGTTACAGTTCGGACTCGATTTGTGTCGGTTCTTAATCTTGAACCAAAGAGTCCAAATCTGGCAAATCGTTTTGAGAAAAATAGATTTGAAAAGAAGTGCCAAACATGGACTGCTTTGCCAGATACAGAGTCGCCACCTAAATATTTTTAAAATGGGAAATTTAGGAAACCCTGACTCGGTGCCGAAGGCCACGTGTCCGTCATAACCAAAGTTGTCTTGGCTCGGGAGCTTGGGTACGATCGGGGAAGGTCAGCTATGAGCACCCCCTTTCGCCCGGTCCTGAAGATCGGCCTCTACTAACCATGATATCCGATTTTGAAAACGTTATGTGTTCTTGTTCCGATTAATTAGCCTAGAATTACTATGTTATGCGCGCAGCAAACAAGTATAGACTAGATCGCCTAATTTGGAAGTAAACATTGCATATCCGTTTGTTTTGAAAAACGTGTTGGGTTTTGCTACTCGCAAGTAGGCTAAAATACGGATTTCAACGAGTCATTCCAACTCAGACAATCCAACCTCCACCCACAGGCATTCAATCAGTAATATCACGTAAGCATTTAGCCGCATGGCAAGCATACCGTCATGTTAACATTCACACGCATGCGAGATGCGAAAGCATAAATACTTACATCGTACTCCGTGCCAAAACAATAAACTAGTTAGCAATCATATGCATGATCCTAGTTCATGTTAAAATGCCTAATGCATCGCAGGCAAGGGTGCAATCTAGAGTAGGCTCGGCTAACCCTAAAATGGCATGTGAAATGCAATCATTCGAAGCATGTATTCAATTTGGAATAAAAAATACAATGCAGTTAGTGTGATGTACCGAGCCCGGTGCATGTCAACAAATGCATGGATGCACGCATGCATAGCATAAGGTATGCTAAAATAAACGTGCCCTAATCTACCATCATAAGCAGGTAAATAAAAGGGAAGAAAGAAGCGGGGATTGGAAGACATGCACACACACGCACCCACACTTATTACAGATTTGCCCTCGCCCGGAGGGGCCAAAATAATAATACAAATTAACTAACTACGCAAGCTAATTAAATATTACAAATTGCCTAATTAATTAACAAATTAACCATGCTAAGAAAAACAGTAAACCGCCTCGGGGCGAGGGCTCAATGCATGCGCGCTCGGATTCCGCTCGGAATTGCACTGCCATGCCTAGCCTGCCTCTGTTTTCCCTGCTTTGCTCCTCTGAAAACTGCCAAAGTCTCAGGAATGCCTCTCTGGATACTGGGGGATCCCACCGGCTAAGTAGAATGATCACCGGCACTAGGATGTGGCCATCGGCACAAAATGAACCCACCGGCTGATGATTGACTGCCGGTCGGCACTAAATACTGCCGGCCGGCAATAAGTTCCTGCAGAACCTGCAACTCACAGCAGCAGAGGGCAAAATCTTGCATGGCAATGCTATTCAAGCTATGTATGCACCAATCACATTCCTATCATGTTAATGATTCAAAGGAGGATGTGCCTCGATTCTTGGGCCACCAATCACGCATTTCCATACATAATGGCCTAAAGAATCGAGTGTGCACTTTCAATGTCAAATGCATGCAAACCAAACAAATAAAGGGGCCCAATTCCTATCACTAGATCAAGGAACAAGGCATGCATGTCTATGTGCGCAATCCTAAGCATGTCAACTAGTATGCAACATGGGATGCAAACAAGAATGCTAGTATGCAAACACACATACAAGGCAAGCATGCAAACCGAGCAAAGGGGTGGACTTAAACATGACTTAGGCAACTCCAAATAGGCCCAAAATCAGTAGCCAAAACCAAGGAAATGAAGGCCAAAATGCACACACACATGCGAGCACTCATGGTCCAATACTTAAAGCATAATGGGGCAACTTTTAAACACATTTAAAAGGGCACAAATATGAACAATTAGCATGCGAGTTAAGCTCTGAAATCATGTTAGAAGAGGTGCCAAACCAACTCAAACAAGACAAACGAAAGCATGCAAATGGCCCAAGTATTTGAGGCAAGCCAAGAGGCATTGAACTACACTTGACAAGACCTAACATGGCAAGACTTAAGCAACTAAAATCAGAGTTTTAGCACACAAAATCAAGCCCAAAGGACCACTTAGATGGCATCTAAATGGTTTGAATTCAAAGGCATGCACAATGGTCAAGACATAGGGCATACAACACATGCTTTTAAGGCAACAAAGAGGCATCCAAGGTAAGCATATGAGCATGTCAATGGGACTGAAATAACATGTTGGGTGGTTCCAAACCACCAAAATGATGCAATCAACACATGCTACACATCCACATACTTGAGGCATACAAGCCCGACAAGCCACAAATGCAAAGGAGCTATACTAAGCATGCCAAAATCGATCCAAACAACTATGGACAGACCTAAAGCATGGCAAAAAAAGCACAAAACATTCACAAGGCTAAGCCTAAAACATGCTCGAACAAAGGCTAACAACCTAAGGCATATTAAGGCAATTACAAGGCATTGCATGGTAGGTATGTTAAGCATGCATGGTGTACCAAAACCAACTTAATACAAAGTTATAACATGGCAATATAAGCATAAAATACAGCCATGGCATGCTCAACACACACTTGAACATAAGCTCCCTTAAGAGACCAAAAATGGTCCCTTTCAAGGACAACAAGGAGATGGGTGGCCCTCCCCTTTTGGAGACTTCAAGGCACCATCCCCACCACTGAAATCCCTCAAGATTTCAGTGGTGAAGAGGCCCAAACACCAAAGTCTCGAAACTTGCACAAAATGGCACAAAACAAGGGCCTTGCAAGGCCTAAGAGGGGTCAAACTTCCCCAAAGCACAAAACACTCTTAATAAACTATCAAGAGGGCCTAAAAACAGAACTATTTTATGTTATACACCAAACACAAAAACAGCTCTAAGATAGGTAGAAATAGGATGCAAAAATGGGGAATAAAAGGGAAGTTTCTTACCCTTGTAGACCACCTTCACAAAGGATGCTCCAACAGCCCTTCTTGGCTTGAATCCACCTCCAAAACACTCAAACAAGCCTCCAAGGGTCTCAAGTCCAAGAGATGGTGTGTTAGTGTGTGTGTGTGAGCAAAAATGGCACAAAACACACACTTATAGAGATAGAAAATATATCTAACCCTAACCCTAGAACTCAAGCTTTTCCAAAGCTGTCTAAAGTGTCTAACAAGTGTCCAACCCTAATGCCAAGAGAAGACTCTCTCCTATATAGGCAATTCCCTCTTGTAAAGCTTACAAAACAAGCCATCCAAGAGGGAAATCCCTCCATACACGTGTATGGAGGGGGATGGGGTGGGTGCCAGCTATCACAGTTGGCAAGAAATATCTACAAAAAGTAGATGAACAGTGGTCGGCCGCTCAAAATTGTCATTTTGACAAAATGGAGGCCGACCGGCAACAAAGAGTGCCGACCGGCAAAATATATTGCCGGTGGCAACAAAAACCAGCCGGTGGCCTCTAGCTACTGCCGGTAGTGTGTGGGGATGCCTCACAAGGCATTCCCTGCCCCTCCAAGGCAAAACACAAGTGTTTGGTGCAAAACCAGACACAAAACGGTCGAGTTCGGAGATCCTGAGACAAGGCGCGTGGCCGAGGACTCCGGGAACGCCAAACGAACACAAACATGGATGATCACCGAGTGCTCAAACGGTGACGTCCAAGTCTTGAGGACGGTCAAAAATGGGGTGTCTACAAGATGCAACATCAAACTACGTTTAACACAGAAAAGGCAGTGGGCACGAGCCGAACGACGCCTAACACAGGCTAAGTGCCTACATCCTCAGTACTGGCCTCAGCCCAGCATGGATGCTTACATATAACAGAACCGTGTTTCAACGTGAAACGGGTGCGAGCACATGCAAAATTATGTGTTTCGCAGAGAGACCACAAAATACAAGTAATTTGGTGGTATGATATAAGCGAGGAATGACCTGCTGAGGAAAGATCGCAATCCTACATGCTAAATGCAACAAAACAAAATACGATGCAATGGATGCAATGAATAAAGTGAATAAGGCGCACGGCCAAACCATATTTCTACCTAGCAAAGGTATGGACACAAAATAGACCACGTCTAACACAGAAAAGGTGCCGACACCCTCAAACCACAATTCTCTTAGTGGAATAGGCGCGTACACATAATCACAGAACCATGTTTCAACGAAAGACAGTATGGGCACATGCCAGACTAAACTTAACATGGAAATGATGCATGATGATAAATGGATAATGCAGTAGATGCATGCGATAGATGCTATATGCAATGCAATAGACGGAATCGACAATGTAGTAGCTAGGAAGTGAAGGTACCTCATAGGGGCATTCAGCAATGACTCACCTCAGCAATGTCTCACCTCATGCTGACGGGGATCTTCCCCTTCTTCTCGATTGAACCATAAGTACTACTTTTCTCCCTGGCTATGGTCGCAGTTTTTCCTATTCTCCAACAGGGTGATAGACTAGGTTGGTTCAGTATCCAGAATTGAGGCGCATAACCGCTACCTCAACCTATGGGGTTGCCATATAGATTTCAAGCTGAGGATACACCTCTGGGTATTTAAACTAGACTTTAGTCTCGGAAATCCCGAACCTTTGCATTATAGGCAACAGCCATTCGAACTTTAGTTTCCACCGTCTCAGTTGATCTCCTAGGAACTCACTGCAAACGTAGGCAGGTGTAGACACCCCATTTTTTACCGTCCTCAAGACTTGGACGTCATCGTTTTGAGTTCCCGAAGGTCTCAGCTGCGCGCCTTGCCTTAGGATCTCTCAACTTGTCTGTTTTGTGCTTGGTTGTGGACCAAGGACTTGTGTTTTTGCTTCTGAGGGAAGAGGGTGGCTTGTTGGCCATCCCCTCAACCCATCGGCTAAGGCATGATGCCATCGGCCATGTTTTCTTGCCATCGGCCATAAGTGTTGGCCGATCGGCACACTTTTTGGTTGATCAACCATATTTTTGAGCCGAGACCTTTCCATCTGCTTTTTGCAGATATTTTCTGCCAGGTGTGACAGCTGGTGGGCACAATTCTCATCCTCCATACACGTATGGAGGGATTGCTTTCAAGACTCAAGCTTGTTGAACAAGCTTGAGAATTGAAATTCTATAAGAAGGGAGCCTCCCCTCCCTTTCGAGAGGTTCTAAGAAATTGATATACAAGTTCTATATATCTCTCTATATTTTACCTCTCTCTCTTGTTTAGCCTTTGTTTGTGCCCAAAAGTGTAATAGCTTCACACTATTGCACACAACACCTGCTAGAACACCATCCTTTGGTTGCTGAGGTCCTGTTCTTGGACTGGTTTTGTTCAGAAGAGGTTGCTGGAGTTGTGTTCTTGAAGGTGTTCTTCAAGGGTGAGTAAACTACCTTTTAATCCCCCATTTTGGCTTAAGCTTTTAGACCTACTTACATATTGTTTTAAGCTTAACTTTCTACTACAAAAAGTTCTGATTTTTCATTCTTGTGATGTTTGTTTAAGGTCACTTTTGTGTTTGGGGTAGTCTACCCCCTCTTAGGCCTTGTTTGGCCTTGTTTTGTGCCTTCCCTTTTGAGCTTTGGAACCATCTTGTTTTGACCTTCTCGTGGAGAGGTGGTTTTGGAGTCTTGAATAGGAGAGAGACACCCCCCTCTCCTTGTGTCTCATTTGCTAGTATAAATGGCTCATATTGGTAGCATGTTTGCTTAGCATGTTTTGGCTTCATTTCAGCAAGTATTTGGTGTTATTTTGCCATACTATAACTCTTTTTTAAGTTGGTTTGATAGCCTCTTACATGCATCATGCACTTGTAGTGTAATCCTCTTCATTGCCTTAACATGCACCTTGCATTTGGATCATCATTCTTGCATGTTTTGGCTCAACTCAAAGAAGCTTTTAGTCATGTTTTACCATGCTTGAGCTCTGTTTCATGTTGTTTTAGTCATGCATACACTGTTTTGTATAGCCATGGTTCAATCTAGCTTATTGGCTTCGAGTGTCCAAGTCCTTAGCATGCATTGCTTAGACCATTTTCATGATTTGACATCATTTCATATGTGATTTCAGTCCATGTAGTGTAGCCATACACTTGCATTTGTCATCCTTTCAATGCTTGGAAGAGTTGGTGTTTTATGCCTTAAAGAGTGGACCTTTGTGCATGCCTCTGTGCTTAGGCCTTTAGGATGCCATCTCAGTGGGTTTTTGGGCTTATTTTGACATGCCATAACTCTGATTTTTATTGGTTAAGTCATGCCATATTTGGTTTTGATAGGTGTAGTGCAATCCCCTTTGTCGGCCTTACTTGCATCATGCCTTATGCCCTTCGTGTTGGCTTGCTTTGGCTTTGATCTATGCATGTTTTAGACTCACTTTGGTATGCTTTAGGACTGTTTTGGTTTGCTTAGGCCATTTGCTTCATGTTTTGCATAGCCTTAGGGCAAGTGCTTATGCTAGCTTCAAGTTTTGAGCCTTCTTGCATGTTATACTTGCATTGTTTGGTTGATTTGGCATCATTCCTAACATGATTTCAGAGCTTATGGTGCTATCACATATCCATGCTTGTCACTCTTTAAGTGTGCTTAAGAGTTGCATCTTTGTGCCTTAGTCCTTGAGCCAATTGGCATGCATGCTTGTCTTGCCTTTTCATGCTTTTCATACCATCATTTCAACACCATTGGCCACTGATTTGGGCATGGCTAAGGTCTGCCCATTTTGGTTTAAGTCCATCTTTGCATGTTGTTGCATGCTTGTCACATTGCATGTTGTTGCATGCTTGCTAGTTTGCATGTTGTTGCATGCTTGTCCATCTTTGCATGCCATGCATGTTTGTATGTTTAGGTTGCATTTTGCATGCTTACTAGTTTGCATTTTATCACGTTCTTGTTTAGGTCGCATTGCATTTGGCATACTTGTTACCTTAGCCTTGTGTGCATGTTTGAGTCATATCGCATTTGGCATGCTTATGTTGCATTGCATAGCTTTCCCATGTTGCATGCATTGCATTATGTTTGGTTTGGGGTGTCAAACCAAACACGAGGACCGAGGGACGTTTCGTACTTGAAGTGACGAAACGTGCCTCAATCCTCGGTCACCATCACTCTTGATCCAACATGATAGAGTGTGAGGCATTTGTGTGTTTTTGTGCATTCATTCCATATTGATGTGTGCAATTCGGCCTCGTTGGCCATCATGCATCGAAATGCGTGATTGATGGCTCGAGAGTCGAACATTACACTCCTTTGAGTTTCAAACATGATAAGGGGTGTAGTTGCACAACATTGCCTTGCAAATGTATTGCCATGCCCTTGTTTGTCCTCTACTGCAGCAAAAGGAGCAATCTAAGGGAAGAGATGGCCGATCGACTATCTGCAGTGCCGATCGACTAACTATTTTTGGCCGATAGACTAAAAAGTGGTCGATGACCCCTTTCCCTTGGCCGATGGCCATATCTTTTGGCCGATGGCCTCTCAGAGTCTCCATGAGGTGGTTCAGAAGCATCACAGAGATTTTCACAGTTTTTAGAGGTGCAAAACAATGCAAACAGAGGCAACATGGGGCATGGCAACGGATTTTCGAGCGAAGCCGATCGAGCATGCATTTGTCCCTCCTCTTGAGGCCACTTTAACTGTTTTTATAACTTAATTAATTTGTTTAATTAGTTAAGAGTTTTGTAATAATTAATTAGCTAGGTTAGTTAGTTAATTAGTTGATTTGTATTATTTATTTGGACCCTCCGTCGAGAGGGCGAATTTTGTAATAAGCGTGCGTGAGTGTGTGAATGTCTTCCAACCCTACGTCTTTCTCCCTTTTACTTAACCGTTTACAATGGTTAGTTCTAGGTCATGTTTTCAATTAGCATTCCTATGCTCGCATGTTTGCATCCATTCATCTGTATTGCATGCACCGGCTCGGCGCATCATTCAAACTGCATTGTATTTCAATTCCTATTTGAATACATGTATCAATTGTTGCATTCATATGTCATCTTAGAATAGCCGAGCCTATTTCTAGTTACATTTTGCATGTGTTGCATTAGCCATCTTAACATAAACTAGGATCATGCATGATTTCTAACTAGTTGATTGTTTTGGCTTGGAGTACTAGGTAAACTTTTATGCTTTAGCGTCTTGCATGAGTGTGAGTGTTGCCATGATAGCATGCTGTAGACACCCCATTTTTGACCGACCTTAAGACTCAGACGTCACCGATTGAGCGCTCGGTGATGTTGCATACTGTGCTCGTTCAGAAGTCTCAGAGTCGCGGCCGTGCGCCCTGCCTCCGAACTTCCGAATCCTCTTCTGTGCCTTGTCTCGGTTTGCGAACCAGACTCGATTTTCTCTGTTTTCTTTCCTGAGGGGAGGGAGTGGTCCCGTAGACTATCTCTCGGTGGCCGTGTGCTACATTTCGTGGCCGTAGGCCATTTTGCCCATTTCGGAGCCCGGTTCCCGGTTTTCGGAGCCGTCAGGCCGTGTGCCTCGGTTCGGAACCGCCCAACCGTCTCCGATTCCTCCGGTTCTTGGCAGGTACCTCTGTTTTGTCATAACAGGGCACACTGGGGTCCCAGATACCCACTTCGTGGCTAAATGCCACTTTCGGTGCTTACAGCCGATTTTCGGGCCCCGAATCTCGCGGTTTGGCCCCCGAGCATTCTTTTTTCATCGATTTTCTCCGATTCTTGGCAGGTACCTCTGTTTTGTCATAACAGGGCACACTGCGGTCCCAGATACCCACTTCGTGGCTGAATGCCACTTTCGGTGCTTACAGCCGATTTTCGGGCCCCGAACCTCGCGGTTTGGGCCCCGAGCGTTCATTTCTCCTTAGTTTTTGTTCAATTTTGGCAGGTACCTCTGTTTCAGCACCAGGAAGATCACTGGGGGGGGGGGCAGCAATTATCCCAGATAACCAGTTTCGCTCCTCCGGCGCCCGTTTTGCTCACTTCCGGGCTAATGTTGAACACCCTAGGCCCATTTTCTTCCAACCACAACCATATATCTGTGATGAGGGCACATGGGAGGACCCTAAAAGTGCATGGTCGGCCAGCAATTCAGAGTTTCATTTTTGGGCCTCTCCTTCAAATGCAATGTTGTGACTCCTGCTTCAGTGTTGCCACATTTCCGACCTTGGAACCTTGTTCTACACACATGGGAGGACACCAAAAAATGATGGTCGGCCACTAATTCAACTTTTCATTTTTGCCCTTGGCTGGCCGGCCATGGGAGGTGGCTGGCCGGCCATGGGGGGTGGCTGGCCGGCCACCTTCAAGAAATCCACCTGGCCGGCCAGCTTTCTGCTTTTGAGCACTTTACAGCTGTCCAGCTGTTTTTCCCAAAATATCTCAGCATCCGGGGGATCTTTTGGGAGGGAAAGCTTGGGTGCATTTCCCTCCCTTTTACACCCCTTTCTTGCCTATTTGAGGGGATGGCCTCCTCCTTTGTTGAGGTTACAAGCTTTGATCTCAAGAACCCTTAACCATTTGCCTCCATTTTCATCCTCAAAAACTCAAAAAAAGCTTCAAGTCCCTAGCCCACTTGTTCATCAACCCTAAGCTTCACCATCACCACTTCCATTCCAGCAGCAAAGGAAGCTTTCTCAGAGGCTAAGGACCAACAAATTCAAGCCAAGAAGCCATAAAAGCTTGATCTTCAAGGGTAAGTCACTAATTCCCCTTTTCTTGCACAATTTTGCTTCAAATCTTTACCCTACTTGCTCACTGATTTGGGCTTTGACCCCTACTGGTTTTGTGCTTATTTTGAGCCCCTCTACAACATTGTAGAAGGGCTCAACCCTGTTTGAGCCCTCTATGGCACACTTGCTTCAATATCACTCTTTATGCCATTAAATTGCATGCTTTGTTTGGATTATGTGTGATCTGTTTTCGAGCATGACATAAACTGTGAATGGACTTATTTTGAGCTCCTCTTCAACATTGAAGAAGGGCTCAACCCTGTTTGGCCTCTCTATCATGCACCTGCTTTGTATTTCCTTCAAATTACCGTAAAATTGCATGCTTTGTTAGGCTTGCTTAGCTTCTGATTTGAGCCTTCATCAGGCTTAGAAAGTGTCTCTAAATGACTCATTCTTCATGTTTCGTTAAGGGTTCAAAGTTTTTTGGTGATTGCTTATGGTACCTCATGTTGTACCCCTTTATTGGCTCATTTTTGCATGCTATTTTAAGCATATCTACATACTGAATTGGAGGATCTAATCTACTGTAAATGTGCATGTTTTTGGTCCCTCTTTAATTTTGTAGAACTGATTTTTCTGGTTTGAGCATTGTATATACTACTTGCTTTGTAATTCCCCTCTTTTTCCCCGTTTTGCATGCTAAGTTTGCCATACTTGTGGTTGTTTTTTAGCCTTTCTTTGTACTGAAAAAATGCCATATTCGGGGCTTCCTTGCTACTGGTTTGCATGTCATGATCATGTTGTGCATGTTTAGTATGGCTATAGGCCATTTCGGGCACTTAAAATCACATTTCGGGATGATTTCATGCATTGGTTGTCATTTCGCATCATTTCGGGGCTGTTTTCCCTTTCATTTAGGTGCTGAAATTTGGTTTGCATGCTTGCATATCATTTCCCGTGCTATTTCATGCCTTCGGGCCATGCCTCGGTTTGCGTGCCCGTGGGCACGCACTTCGAGGCACCTCCGTTTTACGCGACGGCATCTGATGTGAGTGTGGCTGAGGTCCATTCATGTTAGTATAAGCCCAATTTGCATTTCCATCTCATTTTATCATTGCCTCGGTTTGCGTGCCTGTGGGCACGCATTTCGAGGCACTTCATTCTTATCCGACGGCCTCCTATGTGAGTGAGCTGAGGCTCTCCCATGTTGGTATAAGCCCATCGTGGCATTCTGTATGCCATTTCATTCCATTTCATCATCGCCTCGGTGTGCGTGCCCGTGTGCACGCATTTCGAGGCACTTCGGTTTTATCCGATTTCCATTTCGTCATTGCCTCGGTGTGCGTGCCTGTGGGCACGCATTTCGAGGCACTTCGATTTTATCCGATTGCATTTCACATCATTGCCTCGGTGTGCGTGCCCGTGGGTACGCATTTCGAGGCACTTCGGTTTTATCCGATTTGCATTTCACATCATTGCCTCGGTTTGCGTGCCCGCGTGCACGCTTTTCGAGGCGTCTCATTTTCATCTCATGTTCACAGCATAGTGCATACCAGGTCGTATCTTAGATTGCATTCATGTATTTTCTCGGTTTGCGTGCCTGTGTGCACGCATTTTCGAGACATCTCATTTTCATCAGCATTGCGCATACTAGAACTGTATATTAGTTGCATTTCATGCATATCATGCATATTGCATCGTGTTCGGGATAGGAGTTAGCCCGGGCACGGGAAACGAGGCACGTTTCGTACTCCGAGTGACGGAACGGGTCTCAATTCCCCGGTCACCGACACTCCGGATCACTCATGATGGAGTTAGGTTTTGTTGTAGCATTCACATGCATTCATTCTATATTGAGCTGTGCAATTCGGCTCCTCGGCCATCATGCATCGATATGCGTGATTGGTGGCACGAGGATCGAGGCATGCACATATTTGTGAAATACATTGCTATGCCCTTTTCCTGCTCTCTGTTGCAGCAAAATAGAGAATCAGCAACTTTTCGGAGTCTGGCGCGCATTTCAAGAAATATTACAAACAGAGGCTAGATTGGGCATCCCAGTGGATTTCCGCGCAACACAGTCCAGCATACATCATTCATCAGAAGCGAGGCACCCCCTGGCTTGCATGCCAGTTTACAGTCTTTATTAGTATAATTGGTTAATTAATTAGAAAATCTGTATTATTCTTTCATTTCGGACTGTATTATTTATTCGGACCCTCTGCGCGAGGGCATAATTGTAATAAGTGTGGGTGAGTGTGATGTATGTCTTCCAACCCCACTTCTTTCTCCCTTTTATTTACCCGCTTACGATGGTTAGATATAGGGCATATTTCGATTAGCATACAGTATGATAGCATGTTGCATCATTCATCTGTTTTGCACACACCGGGCTCGGCGCATCATACAAACTGCATTGTATTTCAATTCCAAGTCGAGTACTTGTTAGTTGTAGCATTCCATATGCCATGTTTAGAATAGCCGAGCCTGCTCTAGTTGCATTATTGCATGTGTTGCATTAGGCATTTCTGTATAATTAGGATCATGCATGATTTCTAATGAGTTTCTGTTTTGGCTCGGAGTACTAGGTGAGTTTTATGCTTTAGCATCCTTGCATGCGTGTGAGTGTTGCCATGATAGCATGCTTACCATGAGGCTATGTGCTTATGTGATATAACTGCCTTGAATGCCTGTGGGTGGAGGTTGTGTTACTTGGATTGGACAATTCATCGAATGTTTGTTTTAAGCCCACTAGATAGTGGCAAAATCATGTTTTCTAAGCCCACCTGAGGGTGGCAAATCCGCGTCTTAGCCTACCTGCGGGTAGCACCATCAAACCATTTTCAAACAAACAAACATGAAATGTTTTGTTCCAATTCAGGCGGCCCAGTCTATACTTATTTGCCGCGAGCATCACATAGTAACCTAGGCTAATAACCGGTATAAGAGCATACAAGGTTTTCAAAAACAGATATCATGGTTAGTAGAGGTCGGTCTTTGACCGGGCGAGCGGGGGTGCTCACGATGTGACCTTCCCCAATCGTACCCAAGTTCCCGAGCCAACTTTGGTGATGACGGACACGTGGCCTTTGGCACCGAGTCAGGGTTTCCTAAATTTCCCATTAAAAAATATTTAGGTGGCGACTCTGTTATCTGGCAAAGCAGTCCATGTTTGGCACTTCTTTCAAAAAATCTGTTTTCAAAACAATTTGCCGGATTTGGACTCTTTGGTTCAAGATTAAGAACCGTGACATTTGAGTCCTTGAACTGTAGTGACCCCAATATGAACAGAACGGGACCTAACCCTCCCGGGGCGTTCGGGGGACGTCTACACATGCTTCCCATGAGCCTATTTGCTTAATTGATATAACTGCCTGAATGCCTGTGGGTGAAGGTCGGATTGCTTGAATTGGAACAATTCATCGAAATGCGAGTTTTAAGCCCACTTGAGGTGGCAAAATCATGTTTTCTAAGCCCACTTGAGGGTGGCAAATCCACGTCTTAGCCTACTTGCGAATAGCACCTTCAAACCATTTTCAAACAAACAAACATGAGATGTTTTGTTCCAATTTCGGCGATCTAATCTATACTTGTATGTTGTGCGCATCACGTAGTAATGATAGATTAATAAACCGGAATAAGAACACATGTGTTTTCAAAAACAAAATATCATGTTAGTAAAGGCCGATTTTTGATCGGGCGAGTGGGGGTGCTCATTGCATGACCTTCTCCTCTCGTACCCAAGTTCCCGAGCCGAGGCAACTTTGGTGATGACAGACACGTGGCCTTAGGCACGAGTCAAGGTTTCCTAAATTTTTCAAAATAAAATATTTAGGTGGCGACTCTGTATCTGGCAAAGCAGTTCATGTTTGGCACTTCTTTATAAAAATCAGTTTTCCAAAACGATTTGCCGGATTTGGACTCTTTGGTGATTTATCGGTCTTGCATTGCACTTTGCGAGATTAGATTCAGAACCGTGACATTGAGTCCGAACTGTAGTAGCTAATGAACAAAATGGATTTCGCGCCACTTCGCGCGCGAAGCCGGGACGTTCGGGCACGTCTACAGCAGGTGGCTATACCAGACCACCGGAAGTCATTCAGGCATGACAAACACCAAAGGAATTGCACCTTCAGAGGATTTAAGGTCTCCTAGACTAGAGAGTGCACAAGACAGTGCGAATGAAGATGCAGGATTTAAGGTCTCCTAGACCAGAGGATTTAAGGTCTCCCAGACCAGGTGAGTGCACAAGACAGTGCGATGCAATGCACTAACAAGTGCAGGTGAGGTGCGCAAGAAAGT
Source organism: Camellia japonica (assembly GCA_030407325.1). Lineage (NCBI taxonomy): Eukaryota > Viridiplantae > Streptophyta > Magnoliopsida > Ericales > Theaceae > Camellia > Camellia japonica. The sequence continues at coordinate 157,771,356 of JAPPVO010000059.1, read as the reverse complement.
GCGAGCAATGCACTAACAAGTACAGGTGAGGTGCGCAAGAAAGCGCGAACAAGTTCTATGCAAGGGATACGAGCATTTTCTATGCAAGATGAGAGCATGTAATGAAATGCACAAGATAGTGCGATGCGCAAAAAAATGCGAGTGTAAACTGCACAAAACAGTGTGATGCGCAAGAAAGCGCGAGTGTAAACTGCACAAGAAAGTGCGATGTGCAAGAAAGCGCGAGTGTAAACTGCACAAAACAGTGCGATGCGCAAGAAAGCGCGAGTGTAAACTGCACAAAACAGTGCGATGCGCAAGAAAACGTGAGTGTAAACTGCACAAGAAAGCGCGAGTGTAAACTGCACAAGACAGTGCGATGCGCAAGAAAGCGCGAGTGTAAACTGCACAAAACAGTACGATGCGCAAGAAAGTGCAAGTGTAAACATAGGATTTTAAGGTCTCCTAGACCAGAGAATGCACATGACAGTGCGATGCGCAAGAAAGCGCGAGTGAGACACAAAGTGTAAGTGCACAAAAGAAGTGCGATAAAATGCATCTTCTATGCAAGTAAGGTGCACAAAAAAGTGCGATAAAATGCATTTTCTATGCAAGTGAGGTGCACAAAAAAGTGTGATGAAATGCATTTTCTATGCAAATGAGGTGCACAAAAAAGTGCGATAAAAATGCATGTTCTATGCAAATGAGGTGCATTTTCTATGCGAAAGATACGAGCATTTTCTATGCAAGTATGGAAGAGTGCATTTTCTATGCAAAAGATATGAGCATTTTCTATGCAAGTATGGGTGCATTTTTTATGCATGAAACAAGAGCATATTCCATGCAATATTGAAAGCATATTCTATGCATGAGGCAAGCATATTCTATGCATCATTGAAAGCATATCCTATGCATGAGGCAAGCATATTCTATGTATGATTGATAAACGATGCGCAATAAAAGTGTATATGAAAATGCACATTCTATTCAATAGAGGGGCATCAAATATGTACTTTGGTGCCTCCAATTTACCTCTCAGAGGACTTTGCAACATGCTCAGCTCAAAAAGGGTACACCCTGTCTATATTGGTGAGAGATAACATCTGCATATGAAAACCACAGGTGCTGCTTGGACTGCCATTCTGACTTGAAGCAGGCTTAAGCTTGGGGTCGAGATACACTCATACTCCAGAGAAATGGCGAGGCCTGAGAAGGTGCACCTGGAATGCAGTCTCGGAATTTGCTGGAGTTGAAACACACTAAGATGCTCCAAATTTTCCCTCTTTTCTTTTGCTTTGCAGTCTGGAACCTATATAGTTTCAGATAGGTCCTTGTTCTACTGTTCTCACATGACCTGGGTTGAACCCTGCAGTTCATGAAAGAAAGGATCCTGTTTTGCACATATGTGGAGAATGACACAGCACTCTGAGCACAAAACGATTTATTTTTTGAAATCGAGAAATGAGTTCTTAACCGGGTATTGAGCCTACGACTGAACACAACGCACCACGACTCAACAAAGGGAAAGACAAGGTAAACAACCTAAACACATCTATTGACACTCAAAACGACTCAAAACAAGAATCGAGACAAACAAAAACACATACACGACACTGCAGATGTGTTCCAATGGTGAGAGACCTCTCAGTTCACGGGGAGCCCATAGCTTCTTCAGGTAATGTTTCCCACCCTTTCTCATTTGTGATCTCACATCACTCTGGCACTCAATCTCTAGTTTTCTGAAAAAGCCCTTTTCTCACTTTTTCTCTCAACGCACATCTCTATATTCTTTAATCTCTCTTCTTTTTTATCCCTCCCCTGGGTGGTTGATGGATAAACAGGAAGTTGTGGGCTCTTACACCTAGTATTCAACTAGATTCTTCTTCTTTCGCTCACAGCTAGCGAGCTTCTCCCACAGAGGGGTTGTGGTGTGACCAGATGCATAGCAGATCCACAATTGACATCGGTTGACGATGACCTTGGCTTAGCTTAACCGAGGTGAGTTACAGCATGTCCCACCGGCCAGGCATACAATTGATTGGCCTCACACATTGCATTTTCTACATCCCCATTCCGGGTCAGATGCCACTTTTTGATTTGATCATCTAGATGAGGGAATCGAATATCTCGCTCCAGTTCCAGTTCGTGCTTCGCACTTGGCTTGACACCTCGTTGCTCGGAGGATGGGAGAGCTTTCAGCCCTCTGTTATTAGCTTCAGCTATGCCCTTTCTGGCAAATACGGTGCCCTTTCCGGCAAGTATGGTGCCCTTTCTGGCAAATGCATTGACAACGGGGAAAAGACAGGAAGCCTGACTCAACTGTGCCCCTAGTTCATCATTTTGACCATTTTTTTGTTTTGGTTTTCTACTAAAACAATTTTGACCAACATGAGAGTTAGATTAACATACTTGTTCGATTTTCTGATTTAAAATCATGCAAGTTAGGTTATAAGCACTGAAAATTTTCCTTTTTGGGTCCAAGATATGGTCTAGTTTTTGGAAAAAATGGAGCAAATTTTTGAGAAAATTAGTCAACTTCATTAAAAATTCTCAAAACTTGTTTTTACAAATGACCACTGCTCAACGAGCACGGAACCTACTCTCGAGATGCACAACCTCAGATCTAAAACAATGAAAAATTGTCCCTTGGCTAAAGGGCACTGCACGGCAATGGAAAGTTGCCCCTTGTCTGAATGGCACCACAGCGCACTGTAATCAGTCCTCAAAGTGACGATCACAACCAAACTCTCAGATACAGAGAAGTCAAAGATGATCAGAACCATTACATAGGCACAGTCGATTTGGAAGTGTTTATGGCTGGACTTCAGAATGAAGTTGCCTACGTATCCCAAAGATGGGAATCAAGCCTAACGTAGTTCCGGGGTTAAGGTACACTCGGGTATTAACCTCTCCTTTTGCGCTCTAACTTTTGCCAAGGTCGCCCTTTTGGGTTTTCAACCTTGCGAGCTCTGTTTTTCTTTTCTTTCCATTTTTTTCTTTTCATTTCTTTTCTTTTTTTTTTCTTCTTTCATTTTCTTCATTTTTCTTCTTTTCTTTTTTCATTCTTTGCATTTTTTCTTTTTCTTGCTCTAACTTTTGCCTGGGTCGCCCTTCTGGGTTTTCGGCCCAACGAGCCTCTCAAGGGTAAAAAGTGTAGCTTGGTCCATGTTGAATGGTTTTGAGATCTCGAAGCCATCATATTCTCCGATGAGGACCTGACATGGATTCATCATCCCCATAGTGATGCCCTGGTGGTGACTTTGCAGATCAGGGAGTTCGTTGTTAAAAGGATATTGGTAGATCAAGGATGTTCTTCAGAGGTCATGTACTACAAACTTTTCAAAAAGTTAGGGTTGTCACATAATGACCTGCTTCCAGTAGTTTCACTACTATATGACTTCAATTCCAGCCCAGTCTTTCCCTTGGAAAAAATCTTCCTACTAGTCAAGGTAGGAACGATAGTTCAACAAGTTGAATTTCAAGTAGTGAATGTTCCTTCCCCATACAATGCCATAATAGGAAGGGCATGGCTCCACAAAATAAAGGTTGTTTTGTCCACATTCCACAAAGTTGTACGTTTCTTGGAAAGGGATAGCGTAGGCGAGATTATGGAGATCAAGCATCGACAAAGCAGTGCATGGCTGTGTCTACTACAAAATGGATGATTCAAGAGTTCCTAACACATGAATCAGAAGATGGACAAGTCAGCACAGAGCCTAGTGCCAAAAGCGCAGAAGAACTGGAAAAAGTGCCAATCGACCCTGCAAATGAAGAAAAGTTCTTTGTCATAAGAAAGGGCCTCACTTTGGGAAAAAATGAGTAGTTGATCCACTTCTTACTTCAGTTTATGGATATGTTCGCATGGACCTCGTATGAGAGGAAGGAATCAGCCTAGAGGTAACATGTCACAAGCTCAATGTGGACCTAAACTCAAGGCCTGTGATACAAAAAAGTAGAAGATTGGCACCACAACACTGGAAGCTGTAAAGGAGGAAGTGAATAGGTTGCTCGAAGCCGATGCTATTTGTGAAGTACAGTACCCAGAATGGCTGTCTAACACCGTTGTCATAAACAAGAAGAACGAAAAGTGGAGAGTTTGTATGGATTTCACCAATCTGAATAAAGCGTGTCCCAAAGACAGTTTTCCCCCACCCAAAATTGATCAGCTGGTGGATGCTATATCTGGACATGAGAGAATGAGCTTTTTGGATGCATACAGAGGGTATCATCAAATAGCTATGCGTCTGAATGATCAAGAGAAAATATCCTTCATCACTCCAGTAGGATTGTTTTGTTACAAGATAATACCTTCCGAACTAAAGAATGCAGGGGCAACATACCAACGGTTGGTTACAAAAATGTTCAATGGTCAGATCAGCCAAAATCTTGAAGTCTACATTGATGATATGGTGATCAAGTCACAAGAGGCTAAGAACCATCTAGTAGACCTCTAAGAAGCATTCGAGATCCTTCAAAGGTACAAAATGAAGCTCAACATGGCAAAATGTGCCTTTAGGGTTGGATCTGGAAAGATCCTTGGATACATTGTCACTCAATCGAGGTGTGGGATGCCCTTTTGGGTTACCAAGTGCGCTTGATAAATCAGACTCTAGATTTCTGATTTGATATCACTAGTGCAATGTGAAATAGAAAATAAGAGTCCAAATTCGACAACTTTTATAGAAAATTCATTTTATTGCCAAATATTGTCATAAATGGACTACATCACCAGATTTTAGAATCACCACCTAATCTTTTACAGAAATTAAGAAACTCATGACTCGTGCCAAAAGCCATAGTTCGTCATAACCAAAGCGTCTCAACTCGTGAACTTAGGTATGAGAAAGGAAGGTTATTAATTGAACACCCTACTCACCCGATCAAAGATCAGCCTTTACTAAGTCATAATGTGGTTTTTATAATCAATGTATATCCATATTTTGATTATTAATAATGCTACCATTACTATCTGAGGCATGCAAATATAGATTGTGCCATTAATTTTGGTTATGCTCTAATTTCATGTGTTTTGAAAAGTGTTTTTCTTGAACAAAATACATAGCATAAGAATCATCTACATTCCAAGATAAATGACACAACCTTTATCCACTGGCATTCAAACAGATATCTCACTTAAGCACTACCTCATGATATATCAACAGATATGATAAGGAACACACACATGTAATATGCTAAAACTCAAAATGCTCACTTAGTACTCCAAGCTAAATGACACAACCTTCATCCACTGGCATTCAAATAAATATATCTCACTTAAGCACTTAGCCTCATGATATAGCAACAGATATGATAAGGAACACATACATACAATATGCTAAAGCTCAAAATGCTCACCTAGTACTCCAAGCCGAGTCCCCACACATATACAGATATGCAAATATGCATGACCCTATATACAAATTACTAATACGGTACATACATAACATGCTTCTAGGAGTCCAGATACTAAGATGTGACATAAGTATAGGTTTATGCACATATTCATCCTTGAAGATAGTAAATCCCACAGATGCAGATGAATTGAACCCAAATGCATGAAAAATAGATGCAATATACAAGCATGATAGAGAAGACATGATGTAGTACCGAAAGCAAGTAAATAAAATAAGTTAAAAAGACGTAAGGTTAGAAGATTATTACAATAATTTGAATAAGAAAAGGGGGGGAGAGAGAGAGAGAGAGATATTATTACAATAATAAATTGATTCAGCCTAACTATTGCTAAATCTAACAAATCATAATGAATAAAAAAAAGAAACAGCCCAGGAGCTCCAGAACTGCCCTGGGGAGCATTCCTTAGAAACTGTCTGTTCTGTTCTTTTAGGGAGATGACCGGCCAAACACAAAGGGAGCCGGTCGAAGAAGAAGTGGCTAGCTAAATTTCTTTCCTGGCTGGGGAACAGGTCAGTGCAGAATTCTAGGACAGATCTAAAAGGGAACTTTCTAGGGGCGTTCAACCCCTCTGCCTCCTCTAGCGACATGAATCACTTGGGGAAGAGATGGATGGGCTAGAACCCTCAACAATGACAAAACAAGATATATACAAGAGATATTTTGCAATAAATCAACAATTAAGCGAATCAAAATCAAGAACAAATTCAAGCCTAAGAAAGGTATGGGAACCTATATATTCTCTTTGTGAATAAGGGTATATTAATACCCAAATCCATGCTATTAAGTGGAGAGCATAGATTAATGCAAATAATTTCTTGGTAGAAGCTTTGCTAACTAAAATAAGAGATTCATCAAATTCATTGAAAACTCCTCATCTAGTTATAGAACAAGGATGATAACACCCCTTTTTATGTTCATAAATGATTAAGAAGGGAGGTTTCAACTTCCTTTGTCCCAAAATCTCATATTTTACTTCCAAAAACTCAATGAAAAAGGGAAGGCACCACTTGTCAACATCAAATCCCATGAATCACCCAAGCAATCCCATAGAACAACCCCTAGCACTCATGGTCATGGAGTAAGGAGTTGAACCACATGGATTAACACACTTGAGAGATAGGATAAGTGAACATAAGGGGTGTAACAATAAGAAAAGCTACTATACTTGTTGAACTTGTGAATGGATGGCTAAAATTGCTCCCAATCTCATCTACAAGGATCTAGAAACATATAACAGCTATGAATTTAAAGCTAAGTGTAGCCACCCCATTTTTGACCGTCCTCAAGACTTGGACGTCACCGTTTGAACACTCGGTGATTATCCATGTTTGTGTTCGTTTGGAGTTCCCGGAGTCCTCGGCTACGCGCCCTGCCTCAGGATCTCCGAACTCGACCGTTTTGTGTTTGGTTTTGCACCAAACACTTGTGTTTTGCCTTGGAGGGGCAGGGAATGCCTTGTGAGGCATCCCCACACACCACCGGCAGTGGCTAGAGGCCACCGGCTGGTTTTTGTTGCCATCGGCAATGTATGTTGCCGGTCGGCACTCTTTTTTGTCAAAATGACATTTTTGCTCAGCCGACTACTGTTCAGATGCTTTTGGAGATATTTTGAAACAGCTGGCTGGCATTTGCTTCCCCTCCACACACGTGTATGGAGGGGTGCCCCTCTTGTTAGCTTACATTGTAAGTTTACAAGATTGGCTCCTCTATAAGAGGAGCCCTTCTCTCCCTTGCTCAAGGGTTAGAAAAATTAGAGCTTTTTGCTTAGAAAATATAGAGGAAGCTCTGGTTTTAGGGTTAGGGTTCAATACACATCCTATCTCTATATTACTCTTGTGTGTGTTTTAGTCCATACTATTGCACACAAGCACCTAGTGTTTCACCTTCCCTTGGCTACTGAGGTTCTAAGGGCTTATTCTTGCTGTCCTTGGCTGGATTGGAGCTCAAGGAGGCCACAAAACCACCATTTGTGAAGAGGTCTACAAGGGTAACCACTTTACTCCCTTTTTACCCCTTTCTTGCATCTTATTTCTACCTATCTTAGAGCTGTTTTTGTGTTTAGTGTATAACATAAAAAAGTTCTATTTTTAGGCCCTCTTGATTGTTTGTTAAGAGTGTTTTGTGGTTTGGGTGTGTTTGACCACCCTTAGGCCTCGAAAGGCCCCATTTTTGTGCTATTTTGTGCAAGTTTCGAGACTTTGGTGTTTGGGCCTCTACACCACTGAAATCTTGAGGGATTTCAGTGGTGAAGATGGTGCCTTGAAGTCTCAAGAAGGAGGGGGCCACCCCTTCTCCTTGTTGTCCTTGAAAGGGACCATTTTTGGCCTCTAGAGGAAGCCTTTGTGAGAATGTTTGTTGAGCATGCCATGACTGTTTTTCATGCTTATATTGCCATAATAAACATGGTTTTAAGTTGGTTTTGGTATACCATGCATGCCTTGCATACCTTCCTTGTAATGCCTTGTGATTGTCTTAATATGCCTTAGGTTGTGTGCCTTTGTTTTAGCATGTTTTAGGCTTAGATTTGTGAAGCTTTTGTGCTTATTTTGCCATGCTTTAGGTCTGTCTTAGGTTGCTTGAGTCGACCCTAGCATGCATTATATAGCCTCTTTGCATTTTTGGGCTTGTTGGCTTTAAGTATGTAAGTGTATAGCATGCCTCGTTTGCATTATTTCAGTGGTTTGGAACCACTTAACATGAAATTTTAGTCCATTTAACATGTTTGCATACTTGCCTTAGAGGCTTCATTGTTGCTTTGAAAGCTCGTGTTGTATGCTCCATGTTTTGGTCATTATGTATGCCTTTGGATTTGAGCCATTTAGATGCCATCTAGGTGTCCCTTGGGTGTTGTTTAGGTCTGCCTTTGACCTGTTTTGAGTCCCCTTAGCCTTGTGAGGCTTGGTGGGTTTGACCTTGGTTTAAGCCCCTTGGCTTACCTCAAGTACTTGGACCATTTGCATGCTTTACTTGCTTGAATTAGTTGGTTTGGCACCTCTATTTTGTGCAATTTCAGAGTTTGGTATGCATGCTAATTGTCCATTGTTTGGTCTCTTTAAGTGTGCTTAAGAGTTGCCTTGTTTATGCTTAAGGTGTTGGACCATGATTGCATGCATGTGTGTGTGCATTTTGGCCTTCGTTTCCTTGGTTTTGGCCACTGATTTTGGGCCTAATTAGAGTTGCCTAAGTCATGTTTAAGTCCATCTTTTCATTAGTTGCATTGCCTCATAACTTGCATGATTACTTGCCTTGCCATGTTGCATACCTAGCTTCGCATGCTTAGGGTTGCCTTGCATGAGCATGCATGCTTAGCCTCTTGAAGTGAGTGTGATAGAGGTTAAGCCCCCTTCATTGGGTCATTTGCATTGCACTTCATTTGAAATTAAAGTTGCACACTTGATTCTTTGGCCATCATGCATGGAAATGCGTGATTGGTGGTCCGAGGATCGAGGCACATCCCCCTTTGAGCCATTAACATGATAAGGAATGTGATTGGTGCATACATTGTTTGAATTGTATTGCCATGCAAGTTTTGCCCTCTGCTGCTATGAGTTGCAGGTTCTGCAGGCATTGTTTGCTGACCGCAACATTTTCTGCCGGCCGCAGTTAGTCCTTAGCCGATGGATTCATTTTGTGCCGATGACCATCCTACACAGCCGGTGCTCTCCCCTCAGCCGGTGGTATCCCCAGTGTCTGAGAGGCATTCCTGAGACTTTGGCAGTTTTCAGAGGAGCAAAGCAGGGAAAACAGAGGCAGACTATGCATGGCAGTGCGATTTGAGCAAGTCCGCGAGCATGAGCGCGCTGCATCTGGCCCTCTTCCGAGGGCGGTTTCTCTGTTTTAATTAGATTAATTAATTGTTTAATTAATTTAATGGGTCTGTAATTTAATTAGCTTGCGTAGTTAATTAATTTGTATATTCTTTTGGTCCCTCCCGGCGAGGGCAAAATCTGTAATAAGTGTGCGTGAGTGGTGTGCATGTCTTCCAACCCCACGTCTTTCTTCCCTTTTATTTACCTGCTTATGATGGTAGATTAGGGCATATCTAAATTAGCATACCTTATGCTATGCATGCGTGCATTCATGCATTTGTTTACATGCATCGGGCTCGGTACATCATACAAACTGCATTGTACTTTTGATTCCAAATTGAATACATGCATCGAATGATTGCATTTCACATGCCATTTTAGGGTTAGCCGAGCCTACTCTAGATTGCACCCTTGCCTGCGATGCATTAGTCATTTTAACATGAACTAGGACATGCATGTTTGCTAACTAGTTTATTGTTTTGGCACAGAGTACGATGTAAGTATTTATGCTTTAGCATCTCGCATGCGTGTGAATGTTAACATGACAGTATGCTTGCCATGCGGCTAAATGCTTACGTGATATTACTGATTGAATGCCTGTGGGTGGAGGTTAGATTGTCTGAGTTGGAATGACTCGTTGAAATCCGTATTTTAGCCTACTTGCGAGTAGCAAAAACCCAACACGTTTTTCAAGACAAACGGATATGCAATGTTTACTTCCAAATTAGGCGATCCAGTCTATACTTGTTTGCTGCGCGCATAACATAGTAATTCTAGGCTATTAATCGGAATAAGAACACATAACGTTTTCAAAAACGGATATCATGGTTAGTAGAGGCCGGTCTTCGGACTGGGCGAAAGGGGGTGCTCATAGCTGACCTTCCCCGATCGTACCCAAGCTCCCGAGCCAAGACAACTTTGGTGATGACGGACACGTGGCCTTCGGCACCGAGTCAGGGTTTCCTAAATTTCCCATTTTTTAAAATATTTAGGTGGCGACTCTGTATCTGGCAAAGCAGTCCATGTTTGGCACTTCTTTCTTAAAAATCTGTTTTCTCAAACGATTTGCCAGAGTTGGACTCTTTGGTTCAGGTTAAGAACCGCAACAAACAAAAAGGGAGTCCGAACTGTAGAGTGAAGCCCAAGGGCGCGTCTACACTAAGAAAAGCAATAAAGTAGAGAAATGACTATCAACTCAATGGATGGGTGGCTCAGGTTACTCCCTCTATATGCATGAGGACTTACAACAATCACATAATTGAAAGTGGAGTTAGAACTAAAGAAAAAGTAAGGAGACGATGATTAAAGAAGCAAAGGATTCACCTCTTTATGAGGATGAATTCTTTTTATTCACAAACTCCCTTTAAGTCCCTCAAGAGCCTTTAAGTGTGCTCTTTAATGTCCAAAGTCCTTTATCGAGAGTTGAGGACCAAGCTTTATTGGAGAATTTAGTGTTAAAAGGTGAAGGTGGTAGGTACAAAGCAAGGAAAGAGGGAGAGGGAGCTCTCAAGCCTTGTTATGCCTTGGGCAAGTTTTTCAACACTTTGAAATAAGTTGGCGAGCTCTATATATAGAGCTCAGGTCATAAATATCTGAGATATTTGTGGTAGGTAATCAAAACAAATTGAAATTTCTGAAAATACTCTGTACCCAAAACATTTAGCCAGTCGAGCTTCTTGGTGATCGGCCGAGTGCTTTTGTAGTCGGGCATCATATGGTGTGCAGCTAGCTAGTGGGCACATCGTCAAAACAATAAGAGCATGTTAGCTTGAATTAAAAGGAGAAACATGTATTTCAGGGGATTTCATCATTCCCATTCACTTCCACTATATTTTTTGCTCAATTTGTTTGAAAGAATACAATGCTTTTATTTTGAAAATATGGGCCTCAGAACATTGTAGCAACGTCTGGAGTTGCACCACTAAACTTATTTTTTTGAAATAAGTTTCCATTTTGGTCAAAAACATTTTATCTAAGATAGGCATTGGATTGTTTAAAGTTTGATCGTTAGGCTTCTTGACGCGAAACTTGTAAGGATTAACACCTCTCGTCTTCATTATCGGGAAATCAAAAAGGAGTGCCCAAGTGTTAAGGCTAGTAAAAAATGAGATGTCTATAGGGGGATTGAAGTGAATTCCAAACAAATTTGAGCATTGCTCAATTTGACCCCTCCTATATCCATGAAAGGAATCCAGGCACTCACTGGAATGGCAGCAGCACTTAACAGATTCATTAGCCGTTCTTTAGACTGTTGTCGACCATTCTTTCAACTGACAAAGAAGAAATCTTAGTTTGCATGGACTCCCGAATGCAATCAATCATTGTAAGAACTGAAAGAATATTTGGCAAAACCACCCTTGCATACCAGCCCCGAAGTGGGAGAAAAGTTATACATATACTTGGTTGTATTTGATTATGTTGTAAGTTTGGCACTTGTCAGGGAATCCTCAAAAGGACAGTCCCCAGTCTTCTACATAAGAAAAACATTGCTTGATGTAGAAACAAGATATGTACCATTGGAAAAGCTTGTTTTAGCACTTGTTATCACATCCAAGAAATTGAGGCATTATTTCTTGGCCCACTCCATCATTGTTTATTCTGAACACCCGCTTAAAAGAGTTCTTCAATAACCAGACTCGTTGGGAAAAATCTCCAAAATGGGATGTTGAGCTCGGACAGTATGATGTCCAATTCAAACCAAGGATTACCATCAAAGGGCAGGTCCTGGCAGTTTTGTAGCAGAATTTTCCCCTAAGGAAAGAGCCAAAGTTAAGGGCAACCACTCATCAGGAGAAAGCTGGATGACCCCTCTCATCGGTTATCTTTTCGTAAGGGTGTTACTAGCTGACAAAAAGGAAGCACATCAGATTCGGCAATAGGCTATGCGTTTCTGGTTAAAGAAAGCAAACAATTGTTTAGGAAATCATATTCTGGTCCCTATCTTAGGTGTGTCCATCTGAATGAGGTAGCAAGTATGTTGGAAGAAATTCATGAAGGATCATGCGGAGCTCATGCAGGAGGAAGATCGTTGGCATTTCGAGCCCTTATTCAAGGGTATTGGTGGCCGTACATGCAAAAATATTCCCAACAATTTGTCCAGCGATGCTCATCATGTCAAAGGTATGCGTCAATCATACGAAAACCGTCCGAAGAACTTAACCCAATTGCAAGTCCTTGGCCATTTACGCAACGGGGATTGGATCTGGTCCGACCTATGCCCAAGGCACCAAGCAATAAGAAGCGACTGATTGTAGCCACAGATTATTTCACAAAATGAATAGAGGCCGAACCATTGGCCAATATCAGAGATGTAGAAATTAGAAGGCTTGTGTGGAGGAACATAATCACCAGGTTTGGCATTCCAAGAGCGGTCATATTTGACAACGGTACACAATTTGATTGTGGCCTATACAGGGAATTGTGTGATTAATATGGAATTAAGGCCTATTATTCCACGTCGGCTTACTCCAAAAGCAATGGGCAAGCAGAAGCTTCAAACAAAACTGGTTGAATGGGATAAAGAAGTAGCTAGAAACTGTAGTTGGTTTTTCATGCTCCTCGGAGAGGTTTAGTCTCCTCGGATACGATAGCCCTACAATTTGGACTCCCATGGTTCTGAATCTAGTTTCACAAGTGCAATGTAAAATAAATAACAAATGAGAGTCCAAGTCTGGCAAGTCTTAGAAAATTCATTTATCATCAGAGATGCCAAAAATGAATTGCATTGCCAGATTTTAAAGTCGCCACCTAAATATTTTTGAAAAATTTAGGAAACCCGTGACTCATGCCAAAAGGCCACTTGTCCGTCATCGCCAAAAGGCCACTTGACTCATGCCAAAGTGTCTCGGCTCAGAAACTTAGGTATGAGAGTGGAAGATCATGAATTGAGCACCTCACTCACCTGATTAAAGATCAGTCTTTACTAATCATGATGTGATTTTTATGCATAATATATGTTCTTGTTCTGATTATTAATGCTAACATTACTATGTGAGGTATACAAGTATAAACTATTCTTCCCACTTTGGAATGCTTTGATTTTATGTTTGTTTGAAAAGTGTTTTGAATATGTGCCACTTGAAAAAGTGAGCTCATATATACATTAATCAAAATCATCAAAATCATCCAACTTAAGCGAAATAGCCGTCATCCATAGGCATTTAAACAGATATATCAAATAAGCACTTAGCCTTATGGTATTATGCTTAATATGGCAACACAAACATACATGCAATATGCTAAAGCAAAAAATGCTTAGATAGTACTCAACCGAGGCAAGCCAAAATAGAAGAAATAATTAGAAAAATGCATGTTCTAATATGCAAGTGACTAATGCAACACATACGAAATGCAACTACTAGGTTCGGTTTCTTAAAATGACATATGGCTCAACTCAAAGCATGCGATAGCGCACGTATTCAAAGAAGTAAGAAATGACAACAATGTTAGAATGATGAATCGAACCTGATGTATGCAAAAATGGATATTTTGCACATGGTAATGATATGAAACCAAAACATGAATGCAATATGCAACCATCGTAAGCAAGTAAATAAAAGGGAGAAAGAATGGGGATTGGAAGACAAACACAATATTACAAGTGTGCCCTCATACAAGAGGCTCCAAATGAATGTCCTAATTAACAAATTATTACAACACAATTGAATAAGCTAAATTAACTAGATATTACATAAATATTAAAGCACTAATTTAAAGGAACGGGAGGCGAGGAGCCACATGTGCATAACTGAGAACATCCTCCTAGAAACCTCTCTGTTTTGCTACCAGAAACTGTTCTGCTTGCAATAAAAAAATTAATCTATTTTTGCCTTAGTTTCTGCTTTATTCTGCCGTGAGAATGACACTATTTGCACAAAATAGGGTGGCCGACCAGCCTTGGAAAGTGGTCGACCGTACTGGGAGGTGGCCGGTTGGCCACTATTTTGGGTACTACCCTGCTGCCACAGAATTGAAACAGAGCAAAAATAGAGTGTTTTCAGGAGATGTTTATCCTCTCTACCTCTTCCTATCATGAAACTGATCAAGGGAGGAGTAGATTCGGTTCGCAAATCATGAATATTTGCACGTTTGTTATGTGATGATCTATGAATCGATAGGACAAAGGCTCAATAAAAGAAATGAAAGACCAACAAAACCTTCTCCCTATCATGGTGTTACCTTAAGGGAAGTGGGAGACATTGATTCTTGACTCATTAACATCACTAGAGAGTATGTAATGACTCAAGACTCAATGGGTTCAATATAACGTCCGATTGAACCCAACTCAATTTTATTATCTTTTTACCACTTTTATTCCAATTTTATTGCTTCTTTAACATTACCTTGCCATTCTTTATTCATTTTGTTCAAAAGTGATAATTACGTCCACTAATGAAGAGATGTGTCAAACAAGAAGTTGTGCTTAGCATAGAGGTTGTAGAGATGATTATTACAAGTGTGAGTACATGTATGAAAACTATGGAATAAGTAAGAGCTATCAACTCAAATAGATTGGTATCTAAGGCCTAAACCGCCAAATCTATGAGGGCTTACAACAATACAAGCATAATATTCAAAGCATAAATTAAATAAACAACCAAAACAGTCCCAAAAACTAAAAAAACAGTGCTGAAAATTAATTGGAAAAGCTAGAAAAAGCAAGTAAAAGAAGAGGAGAACAAAGCCAGTAAGCAAGCCTAAGGAAGGGTGGCTAACTCCTCCACTTTTTAGACCTCAAAATCACATATTTTGGCCTTTAAAAATAGTCCAAAAATAGCTAAAAAACAGTGGCTAAAATCAGAGAAATAAGTGAGAAGAATAAGGATATGAGCTATAAGATAAGGTTTAATGCAAGGGTGGTTAACCCCTTCACCTTTGGCAGCTCTTAAATCACAAGTTCCAACACTTAGAACCAGTCCAAAATAGTGTACAAATAGCAATAAAAAGTGAAGAAATGAGTGGTGTAAACAAAGAGAATTATGGCAAAGGTTATACCTCTGGAAAAGATAATGTACTTGGTTAAGCAAACTTGATTCAAAGCACCCTCAAGCCTTTGAAATGAAGTTGAAATCTTAGCAAAAGAGTCAAGTTCTGAGCTCCAATGGTGTATCTAACTTGTATCTATATTTGGGAGGATAGAGAAGATTTTTGGTTTTTTTCAAAAGCACTTGGAAATTGA
This sequence comes from Camellia japonica, assembly GCA_030407325.1. Classification (NCBI taxonomy): domain Eukaryota; kingdom Viridiplantae; phylum Streptophyta; class Magnoliopsida; order Ericales; family Theaceae; genus Camellia; species Camellia japonica. Next base: position 157,755,975 of record JAPPVO010000059.1, on the reverse strand, counting down.
TTTTGCAACCTTAAAGCCAAAGGGAAGGCCCTATATTTATAAAAAAAAATGAGCTTCTCCAGTCGGAAATATCTGTATTGAGCCAGTTGGTGCAGTATATGTACGTGGGGGACAACTGGCAGCAAAATATCTGTCTGCCAGGATACATGGCCGGTCGGCCACCTTTTTTGGCTGGATTTTTCATCATTTGGCCAGCCAGCCAGCCACTTAATTGGCCGGCCAATTGCAAAAAAAAAAAAAAAAAAAAAAAAAATTGTTTTCAAGCCCAACTTCAAACGGCTATATCCACCTCATGCGGACTCACTTTTAGGTGATTCTTGAGTCTACATTGAAGCCCCAGAAGTACACTTTCCAATGGCGGTGGCCGTACATCTAAATTCTAAGTGGACAAAGAGATATGCCTAATTTAGTGAAGGCTATTCATTTCTTTCTTAATGGTTTGATGCTCAACCTTTTCCCCAACTAGTTTTCTTCCATCCCCTTCTATTTCCTTCAATTTCAAACCTATAACTAAGATGTTTTTAAACATTTTTCAAAGAGTTTACCTCCCTTCCATTTATTTCCACTTTGTCCATGCTTGGTTTACTAAAAAGTGCAATATTTTAATCGAAATGCGAGTCTCGGAATATCGTAGAAACATTTGGAAAAATATTTTGAAAAAAGGGTTTTAAGGTCTAAACTAGTTTGGCCAAAATGGGGCATAAGGTTTGGGATTAGAGCTCGAAACCAAATTCTTTTGCTGAAGATCTGAACGATTTGCATAATTTAACTTTCATCATCAAGTGCTCGGAATGAAGCACCCAAGTCTTAAGGGCGGTCAAAAATGGGGTGTTTACAGTTGGTCCTCTTTAATAGAGCTCGAATAGTCATGAAATGACGTAAGTGAATGTCAAAGCCCGAAGACTACCCATTTTGACGAGGCCGTAAGACTTGGGTAAACAAACAAAATGCATATGCAGTTGGTTGAACCCGAGGGTTGCCAACGTATCCTTTTGCAAGGAATCAAACCAGCGTAGTTCAAATGCAGATGCAAAATGATACACAATGCAATGCAACACAAAAAAGGTGTCGGAACCTTCAGACCACAATTCTTGTAGAATAGACGTGTACACATGCAAAGCTATGTTCTTCGTAGAAAGAGTACAAATGATTGGGTAGTATGATATAAGTAAGGAATGATCTACTGAGGAAAGACATACTGGGAATTAACAATGCAATGAGATAATAATGATCCTAAACGCGTTCACGCAAAAATGATGAATGTAACAAGATAGAGTATGATGCGATGGATGCAATGGATAAAATGGATATGGGGTGCAGGCCGAATAACGTTTTACCTAGAAAAGGCGTGGACAAAAAACAAACCATGTCTAACACAGAAAAGGTGCTGAAACCCTTTGACCATAATTCTTGCAGAATAGGCGCGTACACATGCAGAGCTATGTTTTAACGTGAAAAGAGTGAGCACATGCCAAACTAAGCTTAACATGGAAATGATGCAGGTGATAAAATGGTATGATGTAATGGGTGCAATGGATAGTGTAGTAGATGCGTGCAATGGATGCTACATGCAATGCGATAGAGGTGCTAGATAATAATAGATATGATGTAGTAGCTAGGAAATGGTGCCTTAGAAAGCACCTTACAGGGGTAATTGGCGAGGTCTCACCTTATGCTACTGGGGATCTTCCTTTTCTTCTTGGTTTCAAGACTTCCAAACCTTGGGTACTATTTTTTTTCCTGGTTATGTTTACAACTTTCCCTATTCTCCAACAGGGTGATAGACTAGGTTGGTTTAGTATCCAAGATTGAGGTGCATACAATCTACCTCAACCTATGGGGTTGCCATACAGATTTCAAGCCGAGGATGTTTTGAAATAATCTTTACACCTCTAGGTGTTCAAAGCAGACTTTAGTCTCGGAAATTTCAAACCTTTGTGTTCTAGGCCTCTGCCATCCGAACTCTAGTTTCCACCGTCTCAGTTGGTCTCCTAGGAACTCACTACAAACACAGTCAGGTGGCTATACCAGACCGCTTGAAGCTATTCGGGCACGACAAACACCAAAGGAATTGCACCATTAGAGGATTTAAGGTCTCCTAGACCTAGTGAGTGCACAAGATAGTGCAAGGGGTGAATGAATGCACAAAACAGTGCTATGTGGGTGCACAAGACAGTGTGATGTAAGTGCACAAAATAGTGCGAGGTGAACTGCACAAAATAGTGCAATACATAGTGCACAAAACAGTGCAATACAAGGTGCACAAAACAATGAGATACAAGGTGCACAAAACAGTGCGATCTACATGCACAAAATAGTGCGATGCGAGTGCACCAAACAGTGCAATAGGGTGCACAAAATAGTGCTATGCAATTGCACAAAACAGTGCCATGTGGGTGTACAAAGCAGTGCGATACAAGGTGCACAAAACAGTACGATGCAGATACACAAAATAGTGCAATGCAAGTGCACAAAACAGTGCGATGTAGGTGAATGTGCAAGATAACGTAATGTAGGTGTACCAGACAGTGTGATACGGGTGAATGCGCAAGATAGCACAATGCAGGTGCACAAGACAGTGTGATGTAAGTGCATAAGACAGTGTGATACGGGGTGCACAAGACAGTGCAATACAAGGTGCACAAAACAATGCAATGCAGATGTACAAAATAGTGCGATGCAAGGTGAATGCATAAAACAGTGCGATGCCAGTTAACTGCAAGAAACAGTGTGATGCTGTAGACACCCCATTTTTGACCGACCTTAAGACTCAGACGTCACCGATGGAGCGCTTGGTGATGTTGCATGTCGCGCTCGTTCAGAAGTTTCAGAGTCTCGGCCGTGAGCCCTGCCTCCGGACTCCCGAACACTCTTCTGTGCCTTGCCTCGGTTTGCGAACCAGACTCAATTTTCTCTGTTTCTTTTCCTGAAGGGAGGGAGAGGTCTAGCAGATCATCTCTCAGTGGCCGTGGGCTACATTTCGTGGCCGTAGGCCATTTTGCCCATTTCGGAGCCCGATTCCCAGTTTTTGGAGCCGTCAGGCCGTGTGCCTCGGTTCGGGACCGTCTGACCATCTCCGATTTCTCCGGTTTTTGGCATACATCTTATTTACTCCCTTTTGAGGGAAACGGGGGTCTGAGAGACCCACTTCGTGGCCGAATGCCACTTTCGATGCTTAACAGCTTATTTTTGGGACCCCGAACTGCGTGTTTTGGCCCCCGAGGATTCGTTTTGCATCGGTTTTTGTTCATTTTTGGCAGGTACCTCTGTTTTATCACCAGGAAGGTCACTGAGGGGTGGGAGGCCAACAATTGTCTCAGCAACCAGTTATGCTCCTCCGGCGCCCTCCGACGCCCGTTTTTCTCACTTCCGAGCCAATGTTGACCACCCTAGGAGCATTTTCTTCAAGCCAAAACCACATATTTGTGTTGTACACACATGGGAGGACCCTAATATCACATGACCGGCCAGTAATTGTTATTGACCCTTTTGAACCCCTCTTTAGAATGGCCTATTCTCTCTCCTGTTTTAGAGTTGCCAAATTTGAACCACAGGGTTATGATGAGGAGACATGGGAGGACACCAATATCTGGTGGCTGGCCATTAATTCAACATGACCATTTTGTCCCTTGGCCGGCCGGCCATAGGGGGTAGCCAGCCAGCCACCTGCAAGAAAGGTAGCAGGTCGGCCATGCTCCTTGGGATGTGTGCCCTACAGCTGTGTAACTTTTTCCCCCAAAAGATCTGATTTCGGGGGACTTTTGAGGGACAAGGGAACTTAATCCCAAGCCTCTAGACATTTTCCCTCACTTTCTCCTCTTTCCTTGCATCCATAGAGCAGCTTTGGCTCTCCTTGAAGGCTTAGAACACTTGCTTTGAGGATACACACTCATATCCATCTCTATCTCTCTCATTTTTCTCAAGTTTGGTGCCATTTCTCCATCACTACCAAGCACTACCACCACCACTCCATTTCCAGCAGCAAGGGGAGCTTTTCAGAGGCTTAGAAGCAACATTCCTCAAGCCAAGAGGTAGAAAAGAAGTGGTCTTCAAGGGTAAGCTTCCATTTCCCTCTTTTGTAGCACTTTCTTGCTCCATTTCTTAGGCCTATTTTCTTACTGTTTTGGGCTCCGACCAGAACTGAAAAGGTCATTATTTTGAGCCATATTTCATGTTTGTTTAAGGGCTCAGCCCTGTTTGAGCCCTCCATTTGGTACTTGCTTCAATACCATCTTGTATGCCATTATTTTGCATGAAATTTCTAGCCCATGTGTGATCTGTTTTCGAGCATAATGTAAACTGTAAGTGGGCCTATTTTGAGCCCCTCTTCAACATTGAAGAAGGGCTCAACACTGTTTGGGCCCCCTATCTTGCACTTACTTCATAATCCCTCCTATTTACCGTAAATTTGCATGATTTGTTTGGCCTATATGTAAATTGTTTTGGAGCATGTCATAAACTGTGAGTAAGCTTATTTTGTGTCCCTCTACAACATTGTAGAAGGGATAAACCTTGTTTGGGGCCTCCATGTTATACCTACCATTATACCCCTCTTTGGCCCCCTTTTTTGCATGCCTTTTTAGGCTTATCTAGATTCTGTTTGCGGCCATCATCAGAACTGGAAATGGTCATATTTTGACCCCCTGGATATATTTCATGAAGGGTCTTTGCTTTTTTGATGAATGTTTGGCCTACTTCATGTTATACCCTCTTGTGGCCTATTTCTTGCATGGCATCTTTGGCATGTTTGCATACTGATTTGGGGGATGTCATCTACTGTAAATGTTCATATGTTTAGTCCCTATTCAGTGTTGTAGAAGGGTGTTTTTCCATTTGGGCTTTGTATATACAACTTGCTTCATAGCCTCCCTTGCGGAGCCATTTTTGTATGCCATCTTAGCCCTACTTGTGGTTGCTGTTTGGCCTTGTTTTGTACTGTAAAAATGTGAGTTTTGGGGCTGCCTTGCTTCTGCTTTTTCATGTCATGTATCAATTATGCATGTTTGGTGTAGCTATAGGCCATTTCGGGTGCCAAAATTCATGTTTCGGGATCATTCCATGCATCGGGTACACTTTGGCCATGTTTCGGGACTGTTTTCCCCCACATTTCAGTGCTGAAATTCATTTGCATGTTTGCATATCATATTTCCATGCCATTTCATCGCGTATGCCATTTCTTCGGTTTGCGTGCCCGTGTGTACGCATTTCGAGGCATCTCATTTTCATCTATCGGCCTCTTATGTGAGTGTGGCTGAGGCTCTCTCATGTTAGTATAAGTCCATATTGCATTGTGTATGCCATTTTAGCTCTGTTGCATTCCGTATGCCATTTTCTCAGTTTGCGTGCCCGTGTGCACGCATTTCGAGGCATCTCATTTTCATCTATCGGCCTCTTATGTGAGTGTGGCTGAGGCTCTCTCATGTTAGTATAAGTTCATATTGCATTGTGTATGCCATTTTAGCTCTGTTGCATTCCGTATGCCATTTTCTCGGTTTGCGTGCCCGTGTGCATGCATTTCAAGGCATCTCATTTTCATCTAATGGCCTCCTATGTGAGTGTGGCTGAGGCTCTCTCATGTTGGTGTAAGCCCATTATTGCATTGCGTATGCCATTTCACCCATAACATTGTGTATGCCCGATTGTATATTACCTCGTATAGCGTGTATGCCATTCCATGACATTGTGTATGTTAGGGTTGCATATTAGCTACATTTCATGCATATCATGTATATCGCATCGGTTCGGGATAGGAGTTAGCCAGGGCACGGGAAACAAGGCACGTTTCGTACTCCGTGCGACGGAACGGGTCTCAATTGCCAAGTCACCGACACTCCGGATTATCCATGATGGAGTTAGGTTTTGTTGCAGCATTCATATGCATTCATCCTATATTGAGTTGTGCAAATCGGCTCCTCGACCATCATGCATCGATATGCGTGATTGGTGGCACGAGGATCGAGGCATGCATATATTTGTGAAATACATTGCTATGCCCCTTTCTTGCTCTCTGTTGCAGCAAAATAAAGAATCAGCAACTTTTCGGAGTCTGGCACGCATTTCGAGAAACATTGCAAACAGAGGCTAATTGGGACATCCCAGTGGATTTCCGCGCAAGGAAGCTCAAACATGCATCATTTCATTATCCGGAGCGGAGTCAAGGCGGCCCCTGGCTTGCATGCCAGTTTACAGTTTTTCTTACTTAATTTGTTAATTAATTAGGAATTTGTATATTATTCGGACTGTATTATTCGAACTGTAATATTCTTTTATTCGGGACTGTATTATTTATTCGGACCCTCTGCGCGAGGGCATAATTGTAATAAGTGTGCGTGAGTGTGATGTATGTCTTCCAACCCCACGTCTTTCTTCCCTTTTATTTACCCGCTTATGATGGTTAGATATAGGGCATATTTCAATTAGCATACAGTATGACAGCATGTTTGCATCATTCATCTGTTTTGCACGCACTGGGCTCGGTGCATCATACATATTGCATTTGTACTTCAATTCCAAATTGAATACGTGTTAGTTGTAGCATTCCATATGCCATGTTTAGGATAGCCGAGCCTGCTATAGTTTGCATCTTTGCATGTGTTGCATTAGGCAATTCTGTGTATTTAGGATCATGCATGATTTCTAATCAGTTTCTGTTTTTGGCTTGGAGTACTCGGTGAGTTCTATGCTTTAGCATCCTTGCATGCGTGTGAGTGTTGCCATGAATAGCATGTTTACCATGAGGCTATATGCTTATGTGATATAACTGCCTTGAATGCCTGTGGGTGGAGGTTGAGTTACTTGAATTGGGACAATTCATCAAATGTTTGCTTTTTAAGCCCACTAGATAGTGGCAATACCATTGTCTTTCTAAGCCCACCTGAGGGTGGCAAAATCTGCATTTTAAGCCTACCTGCGAGTAGCAAACCATTTTCAAACAAACGAACATGAAATGTTTTGTTCCAAATCAGGTGACTCAGTCTATACTTGTATGTTGTGCGCATCACATAGTAACCTAGGCTAATAACCGGAATAAGAACACACAATGTTTTCAAAATAAGATATCATGGTTAGTAGAGGCCGGTTTTTGACCGGGCGAGCGGGGGTGCTCACGAAGTGACCTTCCCCAATTGTACCCAAGTTCCCGAGCCGAGGCAACTTTGGTGATGACGGACATGTGGCCTTTGGCACCAAGTCAGGGTTTCCTAAATTTCCCATAAAAACATTTAGGTGGCGACTCTGTATCTGGCGAAGCAGTCCATGTTTGGCACTTCTTTCAAGAAAATCTGTTTTCAAAACGATTTGCCAGATTTGGACTCTTTGGTTCAAGATTAAGAACCGTGACATTTGAGTCCTTCGAACTGTAGTGACCCCAATATGAACGGAACGGGACTTAACCCTCCCGGATGCGTTCGGGGACGTCTACAGTTTCTGGCGACTCTGCTGGGGATTTAGAGAACTTGACTCAAACTCATGATATCTGGTTTTGACTACACTTGTGTGTTTCTTTGCATTGCATTTGCATTGGTGCGCCTAGGACACCGTGTTTGCCATCTGCTATTCCTGAGCGGTTTGCCGGAGGCTTGTCTTGTCAAGGCATGTCCATAAGGCTGACCGGTTACGGGCTCTGCCAGTATGGGAACACAAACCCCGGTTTTACCGGGGCACCCTTTTTGACCATTCGACCTAGTGCATATTCGGATCCATAGTGACCATTCCAAACTAGGACAGGTTGCTTACCCGTTTATAGGTTGTTTGAAACCGCTGCGTGCGTAGTGAAACCCTAGCTCCTGACAAAATAGGACAGGGAAACCCTACCCCAACATAGGGGTGTTTTGGCTCTCACTTATCTGTTATGTGTTTTAGAGTGCGTCTCTACAGGAATGCATGTATTAGTTTACAAGTTTGGGCACCAGGCCTGCGGGCACCAGTTCAGTATTTTGGGTACCAAGCCTGAGGGCATTAGTATTTGGGGAATCAGTTTTACCCAAGGGTATCAGATTTGAGGCAGAATTCTGGGCAGAATTCTGTAGAGAGCACACTCATTCAGCTTTGTTCGTATCTGTTCTGGTGAAATTCAGGCTGAGATGCTGCATGTTTTCTCTTTTGCTAGGGGTAGTCTAGGAACCATAGCTTCAGAGGGCTCCAATATCCCCTGGGTACACCGAACTTGTGTTGATAGACTTTGTCGGGTCAGAGATTCAGTTCAAGGGCAATCAGTGTTCCTTTACCAAAGGCAGGGTGAAGAGGGTCAGTCAGGCACAGATCACCAGTTCAGTAGTTACCAGATCACCAGTTCAGTAGTTACCAGATCAGTGGCCCTTATCCACTCCACCAGTGAACAGTCAGGCTGAGTCTCAGTTTCTACTGCAGGGATAGATATACCAGTCAGTCAGATGGATCAGCAGAACACGTCAGGGATGGAGGCAATGATGCGTCAAATGCAAGAAAGTATGAAGCTCATGCAGGAGGACGCTGTCCGCCAAGAAGAATTTTCCAAGCAGCAGGCTGCAATCATGGCTCAGCAGGCTGAGCTCATCACCAGGCTGCAACAACAAAGCGGCGCGTCTGCTTCATAACAAGTTCCTCCCCCAGCAGGAGCTCCAGCACCTGGGGAGATGCCAAATGTCCAGGAAGGTACAGACATTCCAGTAGGGCTGCTCCGCCCCCAATTTTACCCCAGCTATCCAAAGCACCTACCAATCTGCCGGACTCTCCCTTCGAGTTCGAGGTCGACCCCTACAGCGTTGAAATTGAGCAAGCTTGAGAAGTTGTTCAAGAAATCTCAGGGAGTCAACTCTATCCCGGACATTGGAGATGGGTATACTGATTTGGTGGTGACATTGCCGGACAGGTTCAAGATGCCTCACATCGACCGTTTTGACGAGTCAGGAGATCCCATGGTCCACCTGAGTTTGTTTTCAGATGTTCTGCGCCCCATGGGCTTGACAAGATTACAGAAGCTCTCCCTTTTTGGCAGGACCCTGTCGGGTATCGCAGCCATCTGGTACGCCAAATTGGAGGATTCAGTGAAACGAAGCTGGGAGGAGATGGTCGAGGCCTTCGTCGCACAATATTCATACAATACCCAGATTGAGATCACAACCCGTGATCTCGAGACGACCAGGCAAGAGCCGAAAGAGGGTTTCTCTGACTTTGTAGCCCGCTGGAGGGCCAAGGCCTCAATGATGACCATTAGGCCAACGGATAAGGATCAAATACGGATGGTTGTGCGCAACCTCCAGCCCAAACTAATGCAGAAAATGATCGTGCTCCCCTTCCCTACCTTTTCAGATTTGCATGAGATGGGAGTACAGATCGAGGATGCCATGAAGCAGGGCCTTATTGACCAGGAGAAAGAGCAGCCTAGGCGAGCATTTTCCCGCAGTTCGAATGTGACCACCAGTGCTGATGCAGCTGCAAGATCTTCTGAAGTGGGCATGGTCACTACCACCACATCAAAAAGGGCTACTCCATTCACCGGTGCGTCCGGAAGTAGCTCACAAAAAACCAAATACCCACCTCGAGTCAAGAGGGTTTTCACTCCACTTCATATGCCTTTGTCAAAGGCTCTAGAGGTCTTACTCCGGGAAGGACATCTGAAACCGTTGGAACAACGGCCCCTACCCGATCCTATCCCTGCAAAGCATGACCAGACTAAATACTGTGCCTACTATCAGCAAACCGGTCATGACACCGATAGTTGCTTTCGTCTGCGCCATGATGTACAAGATCTATTTGACAATGGGGTCATTGCTGCACCAGGTCCTACAAAGTCTATCGGCACTTGATCAGTGAACTTGTGGGGGATAAGGTGACTATGTGATCGAGGGACGAACCACCTGCGGGCGGTACTCAGTTTACTCCAGACGTGGAAATGGCACGCACTATTCTGAGCATTTGCGAATGCTAGTTTTGAAGTTCCTGACTTGGGTGTTGAGTCAGTTCTGTAGTTTTGTTTTGAGTCTATCTCTTTGTCTTGAGTCGGTCTTTTGGATTAAGGGTCTGTCTTGTTGTATTGAGTCAGTCCTGTTGTACAAAGGTCGGATGATTCCGGGGGGTGTTACCTCGGGCGTCACCATTTTGTTTTGTGTTTGTCTTTTCGTTTTGTTTTGAGTCTGTTTCTGCCAGGGAGCCAGTTGTGCCAACAGATTTTAAATGAAACAGCAGTGATTTTCACGCCCTCGCATGCTTTGCTTCTGCCGTGTGCTAGTTGTGCCGGGATTTGAATGAAATGGCAGTGCATTCCACCTGCTCTCTTGCGCTTGAAGTCATTGTAATGACCTGAGTTTTTCAAAACTTTTTGAACACTGCGGTAAAAACAAGAGGGAGGAATTTCTCGGATTTGCAAAACTTTGATCAAACTGAGAGAAAGAGAGGCGTGCTAAGCCTTTTAATGAATGAAATCATGCTTGTAATGTGAGTACTGAGAAGGACCCTAGCTTTGATCCAGATTGGTTCTACACTGTCTTCAGCACGAGCGATTTATCGCTTTCTTAAAAACTTTCAAAAAAAATGTTTTGCGCGGTCTTGTAAAGACATGTGTGGAATCGCTCTTGAGATTGTGCAACTTAGGATCGCTCTCGGCCTCGAGACTCAACCCCTTTGCTTTCAAACCTTGAACTTGGATTCAGAACGTTCAAAGGACAATCATGATGTGAGGCCTGTGTGGCCAGCTTTGAAGCAGCCCTCGAACAAGAGGCACCAAAGTCAGATCAAGAAGATCAGATCTCATCAGAAGAAGCTTGCAAAGCTAGATCAGAAGCACCCCTCGAACTAGGGGCAAAAAATATCCGATGTGCTCGAAGAGCCAAAGGTGGATCTTTCTGCAAATCAATGACACCCATTCTCCTAGATTCAGATGACTTCAGGATCTCAAAACCATTTGGCATGGACAAAGCTACACTTTTACCCTTTGAGAGGCTCACTGGGCCGAAAACCTGGAAGGGCGACCCAGGCAAAAGTTAGAGCAAAGAAAAGAATGAAAAGAAAAAAGAGAAAAAATTCAAAGATACAAAATGCAAAGAAAGAAAAGAAAAATGCAAAAAAAAAAAAAAAAGAAGAAAAAAGGAATGAAAAGAATAGAAAAAAAGAAGAAAGAAGAACAAATCTCGCAAGGTCGAAAACCTGCAATAGGCGCCTTGGCAAAAGATAGAGCATAAAAGGAGAGGTTAAATACCCGAGTGTACCTTAAACCCGAACTACGTAAGGCTTGATTCCCATCTTTGGGATACGTAGGCAACTTCATTCTGAAGTCCAGCCGTAAAACACTTCAAATTCATTGTGTCCATGCGATGGTTCTGGTCATCTTTGTCTTCCCTATATCTGAGGATTTGGTTGTGTTCGTCGCTCTGAGGACTGACTACAATGTGCTGCAGTACCATTCAAACAAGGGGCAACTTTCCGTTGCCATTCAATGCGCCGCGGTGCCGTTCAAACAAGGGACAACTTTCCGTTGCCATGTAGCTCTCTCCAAGCACGGGGCAGTTTTCTTTTGGATCCGAGGTTGTGCATCTCAGGAGTAGGTTTCATGCTCGTTGAGCAAATGGCCGTTTGCAAAATAGTTTTTGAGAATTTTTACTGAGGTTGACTATGTTCTCGAAAATCATTCTATCTTTTCAAAAAACTGGACCATTTCCTGGACCCAAAAAACGAAAATTTTCAGTGCTCATAACCTAACTTGCATGATTTTGAATCAGAAAATCGAACAAGTATGCTAATCTAACTCTCACATTGGTCAAAATTGTTTTAGTAGAAAACCAAAACAAAACATGGTCAAAATGATGAGCTGGGGGCACAGTTGAGTCAGGTGTTCTGTCTTTTCCCCTTTGTCAAAAATACTTGCCAGAAAGGGTACTCTACTTGCCGGAAAAGGGCACAATTGAAGTCAACAACAAAGGGCTGAAAGCTCTCTCACCCTCCAAGCAACAAGGTATCAAGCCAAGTATGAAGCACGAATTGGAATGGGGCAGGATGTTCCACTCCCTCATCTGGACAGATCTAACCATGTCCAAACTCCCCAGCAGGGCATCATCAACCGATGTCAATTGCAGATTCGCTATACACCAAATTGTAGCGCGGCCCCTCTGTGGAAGAAACTCACTGTTGTGAACGAGAGAGAGAATCTAGCAGAATGCTAGGGGCAAGAGCCCGCAACTTCTTGTCTACCCATCAACCACCCAGGGGAGGGATAAAAAATGAGAGATTGAAGAATAGAGAGATGTGCGTTGAGAGAAAAGTGAGAAAAGGGCTTTTTCAGAAAACTAGAGATTGAGTGTCGAGTGATGTGAGGATCACAAATGAGAAAGGGTGGGAAACACTACCCGGTGAAACAGGCTCCCTGTGCATGTCTGAGTGTCGTGTCTTTTGTTTTATCTCGATTCTTGTTTTGAGTCGTCTCGAGTGTTACTCGATGTGTTTAGGTTGTTTACCTTTTGTTTTCTGTCATTGGGTCGTAGTGCGCTGTGTTCAGTCGTAGGCTCAATACCTCGGTCAAGAACTCATCTCTCAATTTCACAAAAAAAAAAAAAAATCATCTTGTGCTCTGAGTGCTGTGTCATTCTCCACATTTGTGTAAAACAGATTATTTCTTTTATAAAACCGCAGGGTTCAACCCAGGTCATGAGAACAGTAGAACAGGACCTCTCTGAAGCTATATTAGTTCCAGGCTAAAAGCAAAAGAAAAGAAGGAAAATGTCGGGCATCTGAGTTTGTTTCAACTTCAGTAAGCTCCGAGATCGTATTTCGTGTGTACCTCTTCAGGTCTTGCCAATGCTCCGAAGTATGAGTGTGCCTCTACCTCGAGCTCAAGATCAAGTCTGCTTCAAGCCAAAATGGCAATCAGAAGTGCTCTCCTCAAGTACCGTTTCGTGCCAGGGACATCTTGGCCGTGTTTGCAATGAGTTCCTAGGAGACCAACTGCGACGGTGGAAATTAGAGTTCGAATGGCTGATGCCTAGAACGTAAAGGTTCGGGATTTCCGAGACTAAAGTCTGGTTTAAATACCCAGAGGTGTGCCCTCGGCTTGAAATCTGCATGGAAGCCCCATAGGTTGAGATAGCGTGCATGCACCTCAATTCTGGATACTGAACCAACCTAGTCTGGCACCCCGTTGGAGAATAGGGAAAGTTGTGAATATGATCAAGAAGACAAGCAGCAACCGTGGCTCCTACATACAGATGTTGTTACTTGTCAACATTTCAGAGCCTTTGTACTGTGAGTTGAAGGTAAAGTGTTCGAAGAGCACAAGGGGAGATCCCCGTCGGAGAAGAGCGGTTCACCGCCACTCACCTCATGAGGTGCTTTCTAAGCGCCGCGTTGTCCATTTATTGCTTTCCTTAAGCATCATGCATTGTAATGCATTGTACCTATCAAGTTTCTTTCTCAGTCACGCACGATATTGTATGTACGGTTCATTCAAAGAAGTTCCGTTTGAGATCATTTATTAGTGTATCAATCACACTTCATTCGTTTTGTGTATCTATCACACACATTATCATTTTGTGTATCTATCACGCATATATTCACTTTAGTGTATCAATCACACTTCATTTATTTAGTGTATCAATCACACTATGCTCACTTTGTGTATCTATCACACTTTCTTTATTCGCTTAGTGTATCAATCACACTCTCTTCACCTTAGTGTATCAATCACACTTCATTCGTTTTGTGTATCTATCACACACATTATCATTTTGTGTATCTATCACGCATATATTCACTTTAGTGTATCAATCACACTTCATTTATTTAGTGTATCAATCACACTATCTCACTTTTGTGTATATCACACTTTCTTTATTCGCTTAGTGTATCAATCACACTCTTCACCTTAGTGTATCAATCACACTTCATTCATTTTGTGTAGCTATCACACACATCCTCATTTTGTGTATCTATCATGCACATATTCACATCATCACCTTTAGTGTATCCATCACACTCAGTTCACATAGTGCATCTATCACACTTTGTGTTCTCATTCAGTATATCAATCACACTCTGTTCACTTAGTGCATCTATCACACTTCGTGTTTACCTTCAGTATATCAATCATACTTTTTCACTAAGTGCATCTATCACACTTTGTGTTCACTTTTAGCGTATCAATCACACTCAGTTTACATAGTGCATCTATCACACTTTGTGTTCGCTTTTAGTGTATCAATCACACTCAGTTCACATAGTGCATCTATCACACTTTGTGTTCGCCTTTAGTATATCAATCATACTTGTTCACTAAGTGCATCTATCACACTTCGTGTTCACATTCAGTATATCTATCATACTTTGCTCACATGGTGCATCTATCACACTTTGTGTTTACTTTTAGTGTATCAATCACACTCTGTTCACTTAGTGCATCTATCACACTTCGTGTTCACCTTCAGTATATCAATCATACTTTTTCACTAAGTGCATCTATCACACTTTGTGTTCACTTTTAGTGTATCAATCACACTCAGTTCACATAGTGCATCTATCACACTTTGTGTTCGCCTTTAGTATATCAATCATACTTGTTCACTAAGTGCATCTATCACACTTCGTGTTCACATTCAGTATATCTATCATACTTTGCTCACATGGTGCATCTATCACACTTTGTGTTCACTTTTAGCGTATCAATCACACTTTGTTAATATGGTGCATCTATCACACTTTGTGTTCACCTTTAGTGTATCCATCACACTCGCTTCACTTTGTGTATCTATCACACGCTTGCTTTGTGTATCTATCACACACTCACCTAGTGTATCCATCATACTTTGCTTTATATAGTGTATCCATCACACTTGCTTCACTTTGTGTACCTATCACGCGTTCGCTTTGTGTATCTATCACACACGTTCGCTTCGTGCATCAATCACACACTTCATTCACCTTTGTGTATCTATCGCACATATTCGTGAAGATTCCATAATTTTCTTACATCCTTTCTGCATGAGGTATAGTTTGGTTCAAGTTTACTTGCTTGCTTTGCATTCTTGCTTAAAACTGTTGCATCTATTTGTGAATACTTGCTTCATTACAGCTTGCTGCACTTGCATGATCATTAAGTTACATTTGGCTCCGTGCATATCGCTTTGCATTTTGCCCCCTGCCTGCGGGCACGCCTGCGGGCACATATCTCTGTTTATCTTGTATGATTGTCTAAGTCTTCGGCCTTGTCAAAAATGGGTCGTCTCTGGGCTTTGACATTCACTCCCGTCACTTCTTGACTTCCGAGTTCTGTCAAAGAGGGGCAACTGTAGACACCCCATTTTTGACCGACCTTAAGACTCAGACGTCACCGATGGAGCGCTTGGTGATGTTGCATGTCGCGCTCGTTCAGAAGTTTCAGAGTCTCGGCCGTGAGCCCTGCCTCCGGACTCCCGAACCCTCTTCTGTGCCTTGCCTCGGTTTGCGAACCAGACTCAGTTTTCTATGTTTCTTTCCCTGAAGGGAGGGAGAGGTCTAGCAGATCATCTCTCAGTGGCCGTGGGCTACATTTCGTGGCCGTAGGCCATTTTGCCCATTTCGGAGCCCGGTTCCCGATTTTCGGAGCCGTCAGGCCGTGTGCCTCGGTTCGGGACCGTCTGACCATCTCCGATTCCTCCGGTTTTTGGCATACATCTTATTTACTCCCTTTTGAGGGACACTGGGGTCTGAGAGACCCACTTCGTGGCCGAATGCCACTTTCGATGCTTAACAGCTTATTTTCGGGACCCCGAACTGCGTGTTTTGGCCCCCGAGCATTTGTTTTGCATCGATTTTTGTTCATTTTTGGCAGGTACCTCTGTTTTATCACCAGGAAGGTCATTGAGGGGTGGGAGGCTAACAATTGTCTCAGCAACCAGTTATGCTCCTCTGGCGCCCTCCGACGCCCGTTTTTCTCACTTCCGGGCCAATGTTGACCACCCTAGGAGCATTTTCTTCAAGCCAAAACCACATATTTGTGTTGTACACACATGGGAGGACCCTAATATCACATGGCCGGCCAGTAATTGTTATTGACCCTTTTGAACCCCTCTTTAGAATGGCCTATTCTCTCTCCTGTTTTAGAGTTGCCAAATTTGAACCACAGGGTTGTGATGAGGAGACATGGGAGGACACCAATATCTGGTGGCTGGCCATTAATTCAACATGACCATTTTGCTCCTTGGTCGGCCGGCCATAGGGGGTAGCCGGCCGGCCACCTGCAAGAAAGGTAGCAGGTCGGCCATGCTCCTTGGGATGTGTGCCCTACAGCTGTGTAACTTTTTCCCCCAAAAGATTTGATTTCGGGGGACTTTTGAGGGACAAGGGAACTTAATCCCAAGCCTCTAGACATTTTCCCTCACTTGCTCCTCTTTCCTTGCATCCATAGAGCAGCTTTGGCTCTCCTTGAAGGCTTAGAACACTTGCTTTGAGGATACACACTCATATCCATCTCTATCTCTCTCATTTTTCTCAAGTTTGGTGCCATTTCTCCATCACTACCAAGCACTACCACCACCACTCCATTTCTAGCAGCAAGGGGAGCTTTTTAGAGGCTTAGAAGCAACATTCCTCAAGCCAAGAGGTAGAAAAGAAGTGGTCTTCAAGGGTAAGCTTCCATTTCCCTCTTTTGTAGCACTTTCTTGCTCCATTTCTTAGGCCTATTTGCTTACTGTTTTGGGCTCCGACCAGAACTGAAAAGGTCATTATTTTGAGCCATATTTCATGTTTTTTTAAGGGCGCAACCCTGTTTGAGCCCTCCATTTGGTACTTGCTTCAATACCATCTTGTATGCCATTATTTTGCATGAAATTTCTAGCCCATGTGTGATCTGTTTTCGAGCATAATGTAAACTGTAAGTGGGCCTATTTTGAGCCCCTCTTCAACATTGAAGAAGGGCTCAACACTATTTGGGCCCCCTATCTTGCACTTACTTCATAATCCCTCCTATTTATCGTAAATTTGCATGATTTGTTTGGCCTATATGTAAATTGTTTTGGAGCATGTAATGAACTGTGAGTAAGCTTATTTTGTGTCCCTCTACAACATTGTAGAAGGGATCAACCTTTTTTGGGGCCTCCATGTTATACCTACCATTATACCCCTCTTTGGCCCCCTTTTTTGCATGCCTTTTTAAGCTTATCTAGCTTCTGTTTTCGGCCATCATCAGAACTGGAAATGGTCATATTTTGACCCCCTGGATATATTTCATGAAGGGTCTTTGCTTGTTTGATGAATGTTTGGCCTACTTCATGTTATACCCTCTTGTGGCCTATTTCTTGCATGGCATCTTTGGCATGTTTTCATACTAATTTAGGGGATATCATCTACTGTAAATGTTCATATTTTTAGTCCCTATTCAGTGTTGTAGAAGGGTGTTTTTCCATTTGGGCTTTGCATATACCACTTGCTTCATAGCCTCCCTTGCGGAGCCATTTTTGTATGCCATCTTAGCCCTACTTGTGGTTGCTTTTTGGCCTTGTTTTGTACTGTAAAAATGTGAGTTTTGGGGCTGCCTTGCTTCTTATTTTTCATGTCATGTATCAATTATGCATGTTTGGTGTAGCTATAGGCCATTTCGGGTGCCAAAATTCATGTTTCGGATCATTCCATGCATCGGGTACACTTTGGACATGTTTCGGGACTGTTTTCCCCACATTTCAGTGCTGAAATTCATTTGCATGTTTGCATATCATATTTCCATGCCATTTCATCGCGTATGCCATTTCCTCAGTTTGCGTGCCCGTGTGCACGCATTTCGAGGCATCTCATTTTCATCTATCGGCCTTTATGTGAGTGTGGCTGAGGCTCTCTCATGTTAGTATAAGTCCATATTGCATTGTGATGCCATTTTAGCTCTGTTGCATTTCGTATGCCATTTTCTCTCGTTTACGTACCCGTGTGCATGCATTTCGAGGCATCTCATTTTCATCTATCGGCCTCTTATGTGAGTGTGGCTGAGGCTCTCTCATGTTAGTATAAGTCCATATTGCATTGTGTATGCCATTTTAGCTCTGTTGCATTCCGTATGCCATTTTCTTGGTTTGCGTGCCCGTGTGCACGCATTTCGAGGCATCTCGTTTTCAGCTATCGGCCTCTTATATGATTGTGGCTGAGGCTCTCTCATGTAAGTATAAGTCCATATTGCATTGTGTATGCCATTTTAGCTCTGTTGCATTCCGTATGCCATTTTTCCGGTTTGCGTGCCCGTGTGCACGCATTTCGAGGCATCTCATTTTCATCCAATGGCCTCCTATGTGAGTGTGGCTGAGGCTCTCTCATGTTGGTGTAAGCCCATTATTGCATTGCGTATGCCATTTCACCCATAACATTGTGTATGCCCAGTTGTATATTACCTCGTATAGCGTGTATGCCATTCCATGACATTGTGTATGTTAGGGTTGCATATTAGCTACGTTTCATGCATATCATGTATATTGCATCGTGTTCGGGATAGGAGTTAGCCCGGGCACGGGAAACGAGGCACGTTTCGTACTCCGAGCGACGGAACGGGTCTCAATTCCCAAGTCCCGACACTCCGGATTATCCATGATGGAGTTAGGTTTTGTTGTAGCATTCATATGCATTCATCCTATTGAGTTGTGCAAATCGGCTCCTCGACCATCATGCATCGATATACGTGATTGGTGGCACGAGGATCGAGGCATGCATATATTTGTGAAATACATTGCTATGCCCCTTTCCTGCTCTCTGTTGCAGCAAAATGAAGAATCAGCAACTTTTCGGAGTCTGGCACGCATTTCGAGAAACATTGCAAACAGAGGCTAATTGGGGCATCCCTGTGGATTTCCGCGCAAGGAAGCTCAAACATGCATCATTTCATTATCCGGAGCGGAGTCAAGGCGGCTGTAGACGTCCCCGAACGCATCCCGGGGAAAGGAGTGCGAGTCCCCCCCGTTCTGGTTCGATATTGGGTCACTACAGTTCGAAGGACTCAAATGTCACGGTTCTCAATCTTGAACCAAAGAGTCCAAATCCGGCAAATCGTTTTTGAAAACAGATTTTTGAAAGAAGTGCCAAACATGGACTGCTTTGCCAGATACAGAGTCGCCACCTAAATATTTTATAATGGGAAATTTAGGAAACCCTGACTCGGTGCCAAAGGCCACGTGTCCGTCATCACCAAAGTTGCCTCGGCTCGGGAACTTGGGTACGATTGGGGAAGGTCACTTCGTGAGCACCCCTGCTCGCCCGGTCAAAGACCGGCCTCTACTAACCATGATATCTTATTTTGAAAACATTGTGAGTTCTTATTCCGGTTATTAGCCTAGGTTACTATGTGATACGCACAGCATACAAGTATAGACTGGGTCGCCTGAATTAGAACAAAACATTTCATGTTTGTTTGTTTGAAAATGGTTTGATGGTGCTACCCGCAGGTAGGCTAAGACGTGGATTTGCCACCCTCGGGTGGGCTTAGAAAAAAACATGATTTTGCCACTATCTAGTGGGCTTAAAACAAACATTTGATGAATTGTCCCAATTCAAGTAACACAACCTCCACCCACAGGCATTCAAGGCAGTTATATCACATAAGCATATAGCCTCATGGTAAGCATGCTATTCATGGCAACACTCACACGCATGCAAGGATGCTAAAGCATAAAACTCACCGAGTACTCCAAGCCAAAAACAAAAATTGATTAGAAATCATGCATGATCCTAATTATACAGAATTGCCTAATGCAACACATGCAAAGATGCAAATTATAACAGGCTCGGCTATTCTAAACATGGCATATGGAATGCTACAACTAACACGTATTCAATTTGGAATTGAAATACAAATGCAGTTTGTATGATGCGCCGAGCCCGGTGCATGCAAAACAGATGAATGATGCAAACATGCTGTCATAGTGTATGCTAATTGAAATATGCCCTATATCTAACCATCATAAGCAGGTAAATAAAGGGAAGAAAGACGTGGGTTGGAAGACATACATCACACTCACCCACACTTATTACAATTATGCCCTCGCGCAGAGGGTCCGAATAATAATACAGTCCGAATAAAAGAATATTACAGTCCGAATAATATACAGATTCTTAATTAATTAACAAATTAAGAAAACTGTAAACTGGCATGCAAGCCAGGGGCTGCCTTGATTCTGATGAATGCTGCATGTTTGGGCTGCCTTGCGCGGAAATCCACTGGGATGCCCCAATTAGCCTCTGTTTTGCAATGTTTCTCGAAAGGCGTGCCAGACTCTGAAAAGTTACTGATTCTCTATTTTGCTGCAACAGAGAGCAGGAAAGGGGCATAGCAATGTATTTCACAAATATATGCATGCCTCGATCCTCGTGCCGCCAATCACGCATATCGATGCATGATGGCTGAGGAGCCGATTTGCACAACTCAATATAGGATGAATGCATATGAATGCTGCAACGAAACCTAACTCCATCATGGATAATCCGGAGTGTCGGTGACTTGGAAATTGAGACCCGTTCCGTCGCTCAGAGTACGAAACGCGCCTCGTTTCCCGTGCCCGGGCTAATCCTATCCCGAACACGATGCGATATACATGATACGCATGAAATGTAGCTAATATGCAATCCTAATATACACAATGTCATGGAATGGCATACACGCTATACAAGGTAATACAACCGGGCATACACAATGCTACGGATGAAATGGCGCACACAATGCAGTAATGGGCTTACACCAACATGAGAGAGCCTCAGCTACACTCACATAGGAGGCCATTAGATGAAAACAAGATACCTCGAAGTGCGCGCCCGCGGGCACGCAAACCGAGGCAATGGCATACGCAATGTAATGAGACTAAAATGGCATACAGAATGCAAAATGGACTTACACTAACATGAGAGAGCCTCAGCCACACTCACATAAGAGGCCGATGGATGAAAATGAAGTGCCTCGAAATGCGTGCCCGCGGGCACGTAAACCGAGGCAATGGCATTAAGACATGAAATGACATAGAGAATGATATGCAAACACGCCAATGGAATTTCAGCACTGAAATATGGGAGGAAACAGTCCCGAACGATGGCGAAATGACACCAAATGCAAGGAATGGTCCCGAAATGTGAATTTAGGCACTCGAAATGGCCTATGGCCATGCAATGCATGCACAATATGGACATGGAATGAAAATACAGTAGAAAGGCAGCCCCAAAACAAGCATTTTCCAGTCTAAAATATGGCCAAACAGCAAGCATAGATAGGGCAACAATGGCATGCAAAAATAGGGGCCAAGAGAGGGGTATTGAAGTAGGTGGTAAATGAAAAGCCCAAACCACAAAATACCCTTCTACAACACTGAAGAGGGACTAAAAATATGAACATTTACAGTATATGACATCCCCCAAATCAGTATGCAAACATGCTAAAAATGCAATGCAAGATCAAGGATAACAAGAGGCTATAACACGAAGTACCCCAAACATTCATCAAAAAAGCAAGGACCCTTAATAAGACATGCCAAGAAGGTCAAAATATCACCATTTTCAGTTCTGATCATGGCTGAAAACAGAGGCTAGATAAGCCTAAAAAAAGCATGCAAAAATGGGGGCCAAAAAGGGGTATAATGGTAGGTATAACATGGAGGCCCCAAACAAGGTTGATCCCTTCTACAATGTTGTAGAGGGACACAAAATAAGCTTACTCACAGTTCATGAAATGCTCCAAAACAATTTACATATAGGCCAAACAAATCATGCAAATTTACGGTAAATCAGAGAGATTATGAAGCAAGTGCAATATAGGGGGCCCAAACAGGGTTGAGCCCTTCTTCAATGTTGAAGAGGGGCTCAAAATAGGTCCACTTACAGTTTATATTATGCTCGAAAACAGATCAATCATAGACTAGAAATTCTATGCAAGGTTATGGCATTTAAAAGGGTATTGAAGCAAATACCAAATGGAGGGCTCAAACAGGGTTGAGCCCTTGAACAAACATGAAGAATGGCTCAAAAAAGGCCTAGTTCCAGTTCTGGTCGGAGCCTAAAACAGCAAGAAAATAAGCTTAAGAAATGAGGCAAGAAAATGCTACAAAAGAGGGAAATGGAAGCTTACCCTTGTAGACAAGTCTTGGCTGCCTCTTGGCTTGAGGAATGTTGCTTCTAAGCCTCTGAAAAGCCCCCTTGCTGCTGGAAATGGAGTGGTGGTTGGTGGTGCTTGATGATGATGAAGAAATGGAACCAAACTTGAGAGAAATGAGAGAGATAGAGATGGATATGTGTATGTGAGCTTGAGAGCAATTTTCTAACCCTTTCTCTTGAGTTGGGAGGCAACTATATGGGCAAGAATGGGGGAAAAATGAGGAGGAAAAGAAGGGAGGAAACTTCCTCCAAGCTTCCCTCCAAAAATATCCCCCCGGATACAGATCTTTTTGGGAAAAAAAGGTGCACAGCTGTAAAGTACACAGCATGGGGATCATGGCCGGCCATGTATTTTTGTTGCAGGTGGCCGGCCGGCCACCCCCTATGGCCGGCCGGCCAAGGGGTAAAATGGTCCAGAAGAATTAATGGCCGGCCATAGGAGAAAAGTGTCCTCCTAGGTCTCCTTATTACAACCCTGGGGTTCAAAGTTAGCAACTCTAAAACAGGAGAGAGAACAAGCCAAATTTAGAAGGGGTTCAAAGGTTCAACAACAATTACTGGCCGGCCATGTTATATTAGGGTCCTCCCATGTGTGTACAACACAAATATGTGGTTTTGGCTTGAAGAAAATGCTCCTAGGGTGGTCAACACTAGCTCGGAAGTGAGAAAAACGGGCGTCGGAGGGCGCCGGAAGAGCATAACTGGTTGCTGAGACAATTGCTGGCCTCCCACCCTTCAGTGACCTTCCTTATGATAAAACAGAGGTACCTGCCAAAAATGAACGAAAACCGATGCAAAACGAATGCTTGGGGACCAAAACACGCAGTTCGGGGTCCCGAAAATAGGCTGTTAAGCACCGAAAGTGACATTCGGCCACAAAGTGGGTCTCTCGGACCCCAGTGTCCCTCAAAAGGGAGTAAATAAGATGTATGCCAAAAACCGGAGGAATCAGAGATGGTTAGGCGGTCCCGAACCGAGGCACACGGCCTGACGGCTCCGAAAACCGGGAACCGGGCTCCGAAATGGGCAAAATGGCCTACGGCCACGAAATGTAGCCCACGGCCACTGAGAGACGGTCTACGGGACCTCTCCCTCCCTTCAGGAAAAGAAACAGAGAAAACCGAGTCTGGTTCGCAAACCGAGACAAGGTACAAAAGAGGGTTCGGAAGTCCGGAGGCAGGGCTCACGACCGTGACTCTGAGACTTCTGAACGAGCACGATATGCAACATCACCGAGCGCTCAACCGGTGACGTCTGAGTCTTAAGGTCGGTCAAAAATGGGGTGTCTACAGCGGCCCCTGGCTTGCATGCCAGTTTACAGTTTTTCTTACTTAATTTGTTAATTAATTAGGAATTTGTATATTATTCGGACTGTATTATTCGAACTGTAATATTCTTTTATTCGGGACTGTATTATTTATTCGGACCCTCTGCGCGAGGGCATAATTGTAATAAGTGTGCGTGAGTGTGATGTATGTCTTCCAACCCCACGTCTTTCTTCCCTTTTATTTACCCGCTTATGATGGTTAGATATAGGGCATATTTCAATTAGCATACAGTATGACAGCATGTTTGCATCATTCATCTGTTTTGCACGCACCGGGCTCGGCGCATCATACATACTGCATTTGTACTTCAATTCCAAATTGAATACGTGTTAGTTGTAGCATTCCATATGCCATGTTTAGGATAGCCGAGCCTGCTATAGTTTGCATCTTTGCATGTGTTGCATTAGGCAATTCTGTGTATTTAGGATCATGCATGATTTCTAATCAGTTTCTGTTTTTGGCTTGGAGTACTCGATGAGTTCTATGCTTTAGCATCCTTGCATGCGTGTGAGTGTTGCCATGAATAGCATGTTTACCATGAGGCTATATGCTTATGTGATATAATTGCCTTGAATGCCTGTGGGTGGAGGTTGTGTTACTTGAATTGGGACAATTCATCAAATGTTTGCTTTTTAAGCCCACTAGATAGTGGCAATACCATTGTTCTTCTAAGCCCACCTGAGGGTGGCAAAATCTGCATTTTAAGCCTACCTGCGGGTAGCAAACCATTTTCAAACAAACGAACATGAAATGTTTTGTTCCAAATCAGGTGACTCAGTTTATACTTGTATGCTGTGCGCATCACATAGTAACCTAGGCTAATAACCGGAATAAGAACACACAATGTTTTCAAAATAAGATATCATGGTTAGTAGAGGCCGGTTTTTTGACCGGGCGAGCGGGGTGCTCACGAAGTGACCTTTCCCAATTGTACCCAAGTTCCCGAGCCGAGGCAACTTTGGTGATGACGGACACGTGGCCTTTGGCACCGAGTCAGGGTTTCCTAAATTTCCCATAAAAAACATTTAGGTGGCGACTCTGTATCTGGCGAAGCAGTCCATGTTTGGCACTTCTTTCAAAAAAATATGTTTTCAAAACGATTTGCCAGATTTGGACTCTTTGGTTCAAGATTAAGAACCGTGACATTTGAGTCCTTCGAACTGTAGTGACCCCAATATGAACGGAACGGGACTTAACCCTCCCGGATGCGTTCGGGGACGTCTACAGATGCAAGTGCACAAGACAGTTCAATGCAAGTTGAATTCACAAGATAGTGCGACACAAGTTGAATGCACAAGGCAGTGCGATACAAGTGCACAAGACAGTGCGATGCAAGTTCAATGCACAAGACAGTGCTACGCAAGTTGAATAGACAAAATAGTGCGATGCGGGGTGCACAAGACAATGTGATGCAAGTGCACAAAACCGTGCTATATAAGATGAATGCACAAAACAGTGCTGTGTAGGTATATAAGACAGTGCGATACAGGGGAAAGATGTATGGTATGCAGAGGGAAATGAGCAGTACATAGAGTAGTGCATCATGTACCTTATGAATTGAGTGCAGGGCAACCTGCCAAAATTTATTTGAATTATAACTGAAAAACACTGCAGAATGTAACTTGACGAAACTCTATTATTACAAGTACAGAACAAAGTTAAGAGCAAGAGTAACCAATCATGCAGTTCAAATCAACTAGAGTGTATGAGCATGCATGCATAATCCAAATCACATGTATTAATCAGAGGAAAGATGTCAATCCCAAGAGAGTTTTGAAATGGTCGGAGACAACTCTCGAAAGCTGAATCATATCAAAATCATCATGGAGGTAAACTACCCTAATCTAGGGGAAAGTGCCCGACAAATGGCTCTGAGTGGATTGAGAGAAAGGTTGGGTTCATGCCCCTTGTTTAATTGATGACCCCGATCAGATGCACTAAAAATTGCCCCTAGTGTCTAGTCACTGGCCACGTTTTTCAACATTATGCAGACACATGTGATGGGGATCATTAGATCCTAGAACAGTTGCCAACCAATCAGACTCATGCTTCTCTTCTGTCCCAGCATGTTGAGAACTTACTCTAGTCCCCTCCAAAGCAGTGGCATATTCCTCATATATACTTTGCAATGATCATGAATGCGATGCCCCTTGTATGGACACTCTCAGATTGTTTATGAATTCCACACATGGACTTGTTTTTGAGCTCAGAGCGAACATTCGTGTATGGAATTTTGGCGATGCCACTTTGTTAGACTATGAGTGACAGACACGCTATGGTAACTTGATAAAGAGCTATTTTGAGTGACAAACATGCTATGGTGACTCAATGAAGAGCGCTTTTGAGCGACAGACAAGCTATGGTGACTCGATGAATAGCGCAGACTGAGACAAACACTAGGCACAACACAACATAACTCACAACTGACCCAAAAGCAGAAAAAGACTCAAGGTAACGAATCATTCATAGTGCCCCTAGTATTACTCATGTTTCCTTTAGAACTCAATTTTGTAAAACCCCGAGTTTTTATTCATTTTTTTTTTTTAAGTTAGAGATTCTATTGATAAGTTCGAGTGTTGAACATTGCTTCACTTTTTTATTCATTACCCAACGCAAGTATGTGTAGTAGTCAGTGTAGCTCATGGATTGATGTGAAACTGACGACATGAATTGGGCAAGATAATTGAGTCGAGATGGATGAGATGAATATGGTTAAGACCGAACTTCAGATGAAGTTGCCTACGTATCCCAAGAATGGAAATCAGGTCAACGTAGTTCATGGCTAAGGTTCACTCGAGTTTTGACACTCTTTTTGCGCTCTAACTTTTGCCAAAGTCGCCTCTTTCGGGGTTTTTAACCTTGCGAGCTTAATTTGTTTGATTTCTCATTTTTCATGCTTTAACTTCTGCCTAGGTCACCTTTTCGGGTTTTCGGCGTAGCGAGCCTCTCAAGGATAGCGTTACAACATTTGTAGTGAATTTGATCAATAATCATCCTTGCCCTGACACTGGAATTGGCTTCACCTTGATTTGAACTTGGTTCTCCATTTCTTATGCATGTCTTCTTCTTTTCTTTTGCTCTATTTTGAAAGTTGGTTTTTCTCGCAATGTGGTACTTCCTCGCATTGGCCTCCCCGAATTCAAACAAAAGTTCATTTCCTCACAGTTGCTTGGATTTCATTCCAATGAATACCCCTGGCTTGATGGTTGATTTCTTTTCCCTTTCTTTGTTTTTTCTTTTCTTTTCTTCTTTTTCTTTTTGGTTTTTCTTTTTTCTACTTTTCTCTTTTTCTTTTTTTTTTTTCTCTTTTTTTTTGGTTTCTTTTATCCATTTCTTTTTGAAGTAATGAAAACACCAAGGGGAGAAATTCTATGATTGTGAGGTTTGAAAACCGTCTTGTGCTTGCCAAAATGATCACCTAACAGTGAAGAAAATCCCCAAGATAGTGCAGAACACCACACACAATTCTGAACCTAGTTTTGCAAGTTGCAGAAGAAACAACTTTTAATTTTTTGAAATCATGAAGGACTTTGCACCAATAAGTTAGAACCCACTCAAACCATTTGGGAGATCTTTCTCAACACTTGAGCTTATTAATAGAATCTCATTCAAAAAACAAATTCAAAGCTTTTTCTATTTTTTTTTAAAGGTCACACATGCATTACTGTAGGCACAACAAAATGATCAAAAACTTGACTCCCACTTTCTTATTTAGAAAAATGAAGACCTGAGGGTACACGAGAGCGACTCAAGGGAAAGACTCAACAGACGCAACAATGCAAGAAAAGACAAAGAAAATAAACACAACTCAACTATTTACAGGACACAACTCAAAACAAAATTAGCATCCTTGAGACAAAAAGGGTTTTCACTCTCAAAGTCCATCTACAGATTTCAAAAACAACTTCAAGTAGCCCACGGGAAGGTCCAAACATGCCTTCAGCAATAGTAACATCCATACCTAGTAGGACTGATTTCAGACTTTCAAACTGAGTCTCACAGATTGAGTCTCACAATTACCCCGGTTGTCCCCACACATCTCCTTGACCGAAACAAATTCTTTTTCACACCATGCCCCTAGTTCAGAAGGTCTTTTTTCACATGCTTTCGACAATACCCCTAGCTAAGACTAAGGTTCATCATTCCAACCATCATTGCTGGCATCAGTTAAGGGAGCCCACTATTTTATTTCAACATCATCAAGCCAAGATTGAGTAAATTTTCCACAATGCCAAAGAATTTGTTCTTTTTGCTTTTTTTTCTCAGAACTTTTAAGGAGGTAGAGATTGGAATGAACACAATGGGTTTGGGCTCATTGGTGGGTATGAGGTGCTGGCTAGGGTCAAGGTTGGTTGTTGGCAAGCCATGGATGGGATTTATGTTATGGGGTGGCAATCTATTGTGGTCAATGAGAGGTTTATTGATAGCTTTAGGATTTTCAGGTAGGGTAATGACCTTATTGTCAATCAGGTCTTGGATTTCGTGGCGAAAGTGAAAACAAGGGTCAGTATGGTGACCGTACTGCTGATGGAATGTGCAATATTGGGTAGGGTCATGTCTAGGTGAGAGAGGGTTAGGGAGAGGTTGAGGATTAAGAGGTTAGAGATACCCTTTCTCCATTAGTACCTTCAATGCGTAGGTTGGCTCATGTGGAGATGGGGAAGGTTCGTTTTGGGGAGGAGGAAAAATCAGTGTGAGCAATATTGGCAAATGGGTTGGCGGGTGTTGGCTGGGTATTCATGGGCTTGGGACTAGAATCAGGATGGGTGTTTCTGGTAAAGCATCCCTTTTTATTGTTTGCCCCATAATTCAAAATGCTCCTAACCTAAGCGATAAAAGTGTCATCCATAGTCTTTGCAACAACTGCGAGCACTTGTTGCTTGTTCAACCCTTTAACCTTCAAAGTCTCAATAGCCCACCGAAGATGTGCATAGGGATCAATACTTGCCTCGACCTTGTTCTGGCCACTTACTTCAGCTTGGCCAAGGGTTTGGGTGGCTATATCGAGGAGAGGCCCATTTGTTGTTGATATGTTATCACTCAAACTTGAGATAGCTTTGGGTTGACCCTTTTCAACTACAGCACACTCTAAGATTGGGGAGCTTTCTGACATCAACCTTTTGGCATATGAAGTGGTTGGTGATGGAGCCAAGACTCCAAAGGCTAAGTCTGCTATAGTTCTCTGAAGATTTTTAATCATGCTTAATAACTCAGGAGTAATGGGTTCGGCCATTGGCAGCCACAGTGTATTTGACCTAACTTGGTCTTGATGAATAGGTTGAGTTGGACTTTTTAGCATAGGTTGGACTAGAATTGGGCTGTTGTGAAGTTTTGGGGTTTGAGATGATTGGGATTCAAGTGCATCCATCATGTATAAGTTCGTTCTTTTTGGAATGAACACCTTAGGCTTAGGTAAATGGGTCGGGGTGATATATATACTGGGGTCGAAGGTAGGAGGTAGTGTATGGATGAGTTAAGGTAAGAATGAGGTACTTGGTCATGGATGGGAAGTGGGTTGGTAGTAACATTGGTTTCTTGAGGTGGGGCTATTGTTTGGTTGTCGATGAGATTCTGAACCTCATGACGAAGGTGGTAGCAACGATCAGTGCCATGATCATGCTACTGATGGTACGCACAGTATTTGGTAGGGTTATGTCTAGCAGGGAGTGGGTCAGGAAGAGGCTGGGGATCAAGGGGTTTAAGATACCCTATTTCCATCAATAGTACGCTAGTTAGGCTTATATGGAGAAATGAAAGTTCTGCCTTGAGCTCGGGTTAGGCTGGCTGTTTGTGGGTTGGTATTGGCAAAGAGGTCGGCAATCTTGGAATCGGTGGCAACGGTATTGATTTCAGTGGGTTTGGGAATAGTGCTACTGCTAGCATTGGTACTCCTGGAAAACACCCTCCTTATTGGTTCGCTTGTTCTAGGAATAATCCCCTTGTGCGCTCTAAATCTGAACCCTTAATTCATGCAAATTTTTTAAAGTGAACAATGGAGCAACTATTAACTTTTGTAACACATCAGACTCAAGGTTCTGTACCACTATTCACACTTGGTCCCTCTCAGAAGGTCGATCTGTCATTTGTGCTGCCTTTGTTCTCCACCTTACAACAAATTCCACAAAAGGTTCTTTAGGATTCTGGTGGGTTGTTTCAAGCTCTTGGGTGGTCATTTCAATTTGGGTATTGTAAGAATACTGATTAACAAACGCCTCAGCCAAATCTTCCCAGTGCTACTTCACTTCTTTATCCTCTAATGTAGCGTACC
Source organism: Camellia japonica (assembly GCA_030407325.1). Classification (NCBI taxonomy): domain Eukaryota; kingdom Viridiplantae; phylum Streptophyta; class Magnoliopsida; order Ericales; family Theaceae; genus Camellia; species Camellia japonica. The sequence continues at coordinate 157,726,335 of JAPPVO010000059.1, read as the reverse complement.
AAGTGGCTGCTATACTCGACAAGGTTCTTCCATACAGAGAGAGTTTCTGAGGCATAGTCAGACCCATCGGTTTCAGGACATCCGAGAAAAGCCGGATATGTACCATAGGATCTCCAAACCCGTCGAAACGGTCAATGTGTGGCATTTTGAATCTGTCTGGGTGCCTTACAACAGCTTCGGTGTACCCATCCTTAATGTCGGGAATGGAGTTAATTTCATTTTTGAATTGCTTTTCAAGGTTAGTAATTTTAAACAAGGTCAGGTTAAAATCATTAATATCAAGGGGGGAAAAACCCCTCATTAGGCTGCACCAGGGGTCTGAAAACTCGAGCTAGAGCCAACCCTTCTCGAGGATCTGGACCCTACAGATCTTTAGTTGGAAGATGTGGGTCAAAGTTTGGCTTGGGCCCGTAACTGGATGTGTGATAAATGCCCCAGATGGGCGTTGCATTTCAGCAATGGTCTCATACTGCACGTCAATTCTCTAGTTTAGTGTATCCATGGTTTTTGAAAGACCGTTATCATGGCCACAACTTCTTCTGGACTTTGTGCCATCACGGGTCTGCTGAGTTGGCAATTGGGAAAATAGATGGGTGTATGTATCTGGATTGGATTAGTTTAGACGAGTTTGACTGGATTGGTCTTTTTTTTTTTTTTTAAATGGGTCTTTTGGCATTGGATGGATCTTTTCTTTTAGGGATCAGATGGACTGGACCTTTGCTAAGTGGGTTTTTTTTGGGATTGGATGGATTGGGCCTTTGCTAAGTTGGGTATGGCTCCTTCTTTGGCTCAGACAAACCTAGCATTAAAACAAATCCCACATCAGATCAGGATACCGAGTATGCTGGTCAAAACAAAATAAGATACAATTTTTGACCCTGGTTTTGGCTCTGGTTCTGATATTTTTCCACCATATCAAACACAAACCCCTGGATTTTGACCCAAATTCTTATTCTAATATGATCCTCAAGGTTGACAAGAACCACCTCAAGATTAAGACTCTCTAAGGATCGCATCACACATACTTCCAAAGATTTCACAGTTTGCACAAAAACATTCAAAACACCCCTATGAGAGGTTAGGGTTTCCCTGTCCTAGATTTGACATGATCTAGGGTCTTACTACTTCAAGCAAGCAGTTTCACAAAATCATGTATACGGGTGAGCATCCTATCCTATGTTAGAATAGTCACTATGGCTTTACTATATGCAGCTAGGCCAATTGGTCAAAAGGGTACCTCAGCAAGATTACCTAATATACCTCTCACATTTAACACCGAGAAGTGAAAGGAGGATCAGGTCGTACGGCAATAATCCAGGTCCGAGGGTTGTGTTTCCAACGCGGCAAAGCCCACGACCGGCCAACCTTTTGGCAAGTTTTTTAGGCAAGCCGTCCAGGAATAGCAAATGGAAAACACTATGATTTCTGAGTACCATGCAAATGCAATGCAAAGAACATATATATGTAGATAAAATTTCACATCATGAAGTCCAAGTCAAGTTCTCTAATATCCTCAGCAGAGTTGCCAAAAACTGTAGTTGGTTTTTCGTGCTACTTGGAGGGGTTTAGTCACCTTGGATATGATAGCCCTACAATAGCTTGGTTTTTGTACTCGTCGGAGGGGTTTAGTCTCCTCAGATACGATAGCTCTACAGTTCAGACTCTCGTGGTTCTGAATTTGGTTTCACAAGTGCAATGTGAAATAGATAACAAATGAGAGTCTAAGTCCGGCAAGTCTTAGAAAATCCATTTATCATCAGAGATGCCAAAAATGGACTGCATTGCCAGATTTCAAAGTTGCCACCGAAATTTTTTTAAGAAATTTACGAAACCCATGACTTGGGCCAAAGGCCACTTGTCCGTCATCACCAAAGTGTCTCGGCTCGGGAACTTATGTATAAGAGGGGATGGTCATGAATTGAGCACCCCACTCACCCGATCAAAGATCGGCCTCTACTAATCATGATGTGATTTTTATGTACAATATATGTTCTTGTTCTGAATTATTAATGCTAACATTACTATGTGAGGTATACAAGTATAGACTATTTTTCCTACGTTGGAATGCTTTGATTTTATGTTTGTTTGAAAAGTGTTTTGAATATGTGCCACTTGAAAAAGTGAGCTCATATATACATTAATCAAAATCATCCAACTTAAGTGAAATAGTCTTCATCCACAGGCATTTAAACAGGTATATCAAATAAGCACGTAGTCTCATCGTATTATGCTTAATATGGCAACACAAACATACATGCAATATGCTAAAGCGAAAAATGCTCACCTAGTACTTAACCGAGGCAAACCAAAATAAAAGAAATAATTAGAAAAATACATGTTCTAATATGCAAGTGATTAATGCAATACATACAAAATGCAACTACTAGGTTTGGTTTCTTAAAATGACATATGGCTCAACTCAAAGCATGCGATAGCGCATGTATTCAAGGAAGTAAGAAATGACAGCAATGTTAGAATAATGAACCGAACCTGATGCATGCAAAAATGGATATTTTGCACATGGTAATGATATGAAACCAAAACATGAATGCAACACGCAACCATCGTAAGCAAGTAAATAAAAGAGAGAAAGAATGGGTGTTGGAAGACATACACAATATTACAAGTGTGCCCTCATACAAGAGGGCACGAATGAATGTCCTAATTAACTAATCATTACAAAACAATTGAATAAGCTAAATTAACTAGATATTACATAAATATTAAAGCATTAATTTAACGGAACGGGAAGCGAGGAGCCACATGTGCGTAATAGAGAACATCCTCCCGAAAACCTCTTTGTTTTGTTGTCAATCAGAAAATTAATCTGTTTTTGCCTCAGCTTCTACTCTGTTCTGCCGTGAGAATGACACTTCTTGCACAAAATAGGGTGGTCGGCCGGCCTTGGAAAGTGGTCGGCCGTACTGGGAGGTGGTCAGCTGGCCGGCCACTGTTTTGGGTACTGCCCTTGCTACCAGAGAATTGAAACAGAGCAAAAACAGAGTGTTTCCAGGAGATGTTTATCCTCTCTGCGTCTCCCTATCATGAAACTGATCAAGGAAGGAGTAGATTCAGTTCGCAAATCATCAATATTCGCACGTTTGTTACGTGATGATTTATGAATCGATAGGACAAAGGCTCAATAAAAGAAATGAAAGACCAACGAAACCTCCTCCCTATCATGGAGTTACCTCAAGAGAAATGGTAGACATTGATTCTTGACTCATTAACATCACTAGAGAGTATGTAATGACTCAAGACTCAGTGGATTCAATATAACGTCTGATTGAACCCACCTCAATTGTATTATCTTGTTACCACTTTTATTCCAATTTTATTGTTTTTTTAACATTACCTTGCCATTCTTTATTCATTTTGTCCAAAAGTGATAATTACGTCCACTAATGAAGAGATGTGTCAAACAAGAAGTTGTGCTTAGCATAAGAGAGATGTAATTCCCTAGTAATCAACCTCGAAGAGATTAAACCATTAATTATGGAAGTCTCTTTCTCATGCTTTGAACAACAACCAAGTGTTTGAGACAACTCTTAAACAAAGAAAACCAAGAAATGAAGGAGGTTGCAGAGATGATTATTATAAGTGTGAGTATATGTATGAAAACTATGGAATAAGTAAAAGCTGTCAACTCAAATAGATTGGTGTCTAAGGCCTAAACCACCAAATCTATGAGGACTTACAACAATACAAGCATAATATTCAAAGCATAAATTAAATAAACAACCAAAACAGTCCCCAAAACTAAAAAAATAGTGCTGAAAATTAATTGGAAAAGCTAGAAAAAGCAAGTAAAAGAAGAGGAGAACAAAGCTAGTAAGCAAGTCTAAGGGTGTCTAACCCCTCCACTTTTTGGACCTTAAAATCACATATTTTGGCCTTTAAAAATAGTCCAAAAACAGTCCAAAAATAGCCCCAAAATAGTGGCTAAAATTAGAGAAATAAGTGGGAAGAAGAAGGATATGAGCTATGGAATAAAGTTCAAGCAAGGGTGGTTAACCCCTCCATCTTTGGTAGCTCTTATATCACAAGTTCCAACACTTAGAACCAGTCCAAAACAATGTACAAATAGCAAGAAAAAGTGAAGAAAAGAGTGGTGTAAACAAAGAGAAGGATGGCAAAGGTTATACCTCTTGAAGAGAGGATGTTCTTGGTTAACCAAACTTGATTCAAAGCACCCTCAAGCCTTTGAAATGAAATTGAAATCTCAGCAAAAGAGTGAAGTTCTAAGCTCCAATGGTGTATCTAACTTGTATCTATATTTGGGAAGGTAGAGAAGATTTTTGGTTTTTTTCAAAAGCTCTTGGGAATTGATTTTGCAACCTTAAAACCAAATGAAGGCCCTCTATTTATAGAAAATGCGCTTCTCCAGTTGGAAATATCTGTATTGAGCCAACTGGTGCAGTGCATGCCCATGGGGTTCTAAGCTCCAATGGTGTATCTAACTTGTATCTATATTTGGGAAGGTAAAGAAGATTTTTGGTTTTTTTCAAAAGCTCTTGGGAATTGATTTTGCAACCTTAAAACCAAAGGAAGGCCCTCTATTTATAGAAAATGACCTTCTTCAGTCAGAAATATCTGTATTGAGCCAACTGGTGCAGTGCATGCCCATGGGGGATAGCTGGCAGCAAAATATTTGTCTGCTAGGAAACACGACCAGTCAGCCACCTTTTTGGCCTGATTTTTCATCCAAAAAAAAAAATTTATTTTCAACCCCATTTCAAACGGGCATATCTCTCTCAAACGGACTCGTTTTTAGGTGATTCTTGAGTCTAAATTGAAGCCGCCAAAGTCTACTTTCCAATGGTGGTGGCCTCACATCTAAATTCCAAGTGTACAAAGAGATATACCTAATTTAGTGAAGGCTATTCATTTCTTTCTAAATGGTTTGATGCTTAACCTTTTTCCCAACTAGTTTTCTTCCATCCCCTCATATTTCCTTCAACTTCAAACCTATAAATAAGATGTTTTTAAAAAAATTTCAAAAAGTTTACCTCCCTTCCATTTATTTCCACTTTGTCCTTACTCGGTTGACTAAAAAGTGCAATATATTTAATTGAAATGCGAGCCTCGGAATATCGTGGAAACATTTGGAAAAATATTTTGAAAAGAGGTTTTTAAGGTCTAAAATAGTTTGGCCAAAATGGGGCGTAAGGTTTGGGTTTAGAGCTCGAAACCAAATTCTTTTGTTGAAGATCCGAACGATTTGCATAATGTAACTTTCATCAACGAGTGCTCAAAATGAAGCACCCAAGTCCTAAGGACGGTCAAAAATGGGGTGCCTACAGAAGCGACCAAAGGAAGGTGGGCCAAAGAGCTCCCAACGGTCCTTTGGTCCTATCAAATTACTCCTAGGTGCACATTTGGTGAAACACCATTCTCTCGTGCCTTTGGAATGGAAGTTGTCATTTGGTTGGAGATAGGATTTTCCACTAGAAGAGCTAATTTGGTGGAAATAGCATTAATGAAAGCCTGATTTTAAGGGAGCTAGATTTGGTCAAAGAAAAGTGTGAAAAGGCCTCTCTTCAATTGGCCAAGTACTAACAAGAAATAGCTTGAGCGTACAAGAAACGAGTGAAGCATTGATAATATGCAATTGGCGATCTCATCCTCAAAAAGATCCTGCCAAATGATCGCAGGACGACCGATGGGAAGCTTGGGCCAAATTGGGATGGACCATATCAAATCACAGACCTAGCTAGAGAGGAGTATATGAAATTGCCGACCAGCAAGGAAATGTGCTCCCCAGCCTTGAAATGCAGTGCATTTGAAAAAGTATTATCATTAACTTTGTAACTATGATGCAATAACACTTGGACAATAAGCATAATGAATAAATATAAGATTATTATGATTCTACTTAGGCAAAAAAGAGTACTTCTTCTCATTACATTCAAAACTGTACAATTGAATAATCGACAGTCCACAAAAGTAAAACAGATGCTTCGACCAAAACAAACAAACAAAGAAACAAAAAAAAAAAAAAAAGGGAGAAGAAAACAAAAAATTTAACAAAGCCTTTTTAATTTTAATTTTTTTTTTTTTTTATAGATTTTCTAGCTTGGCTGGAATAGGGACATCAGGATTTGGCAGGAGAACTTAGGAGTACAAAGTAGATGACTCTGTTACTCCAGCTTTTTTCATAGCATCCCTCCATCCCTCATTGATGAAGAAGTTCTCCAACTTATTCATTTGCTCAAGATAAGTAGAGTTAGCCTCATTCCATATAGCTTCGATATTTGCCTTCATATCTACTTCCCGCTAGGCCTTCATTGCTTCCACGACAGCTTTAAGAGCCTCGTATTCTGCCCTCAGCCGATCAAATTGTGGGTAGCAGCCTCGAAGTTCTCTCCAACTGTCATCTGGCCCAACTCAGCTACTACAACTCTGCTATTGACCTGAGTAAGATCTTCCTAAAGGAGCTTCTTTTCGGCTGCCATCTGTCTTCTCTCATTGGCAATTAGTTTTCTCTCTTCTTCAATTTGCCTTCTTTTTTCATCTTGGTGGTCCTTATCTATGGTTAGTTTGATTTTAGCCTCCATGGATTGATTGACCGCTTACATGACCGTCCATTCATATTTACAACAAAGTACAAAATAAGTCACAAATCTTCATAAAGCAAAGTCGGATGGAATTATCTTACCATGACTAGGTTTTGAATGCCACGGCTAAGAATCTACTGATTTGACTGTCCATCTAGACAACGGATGTCTTCAAGGATATGCATGCCTCGCGCCATAGCTATGGCAACTCCAGCATCCAAAAAAATGGAGTCTGTCGTATTCACAGAGTGTTTTCCTATCATCGACTGGAAGATATACTCAATCAGGCCCTTAGAGGCACCCTCTGTTTGTTCTTTACTTCCTCAGATGCGACGGCGACTGGGTGCAAGCAGCGTCTTGCCAAGCGGATGCTCTGTTGATTTGTGCGTATCCCACCCACTTGCCTCTTGATTTGTTCTCGATGCCATCTCCACTTGCTTCATTAGTCGTTGCCTTTCTGTCATTTCTGGTACCAATGAATCTAATGAGTTGATTAGTATAGGGATTGCTTCTTGCTCTCGTTCACTACCACCTTGTTGGTCCGCTACTTCTAGGAGCAGTGGTAATAGTGGTCCTTCTTCCAAGTGCCTCTGCAACAAGAATAGGGGCAGAAGGAGGAAAAGTGGAACAATGGTTACCCGAAAGAGAAATTGGTCTATTAACACTTCGATTGATCGAAAAACAACAGATGTATATCTCCAAACAATTTGAAGTGCTAGCAAATTCATATCCCATGACTCGTTGTGCTGATCGGTGTTGATTGAACAATAATTTGCAAACATAAATGAATAATAACAAAGGCTAAAGAAAAAAAAAACTCTTTGGGACAGTATATCGGTGTTTAATGCAAGGAACTCGAGGCACAGTAACGGCACCATCAGCAAAAAGTGAGAGGCAAATTCCTAGCCCCCCGAAACTATAACTACATCCTTTGTCTCTACCTTAAAGGTCCTAGGAAGTACCCAAACAAGAGACCGATCCCGATCTCGATGTTTAGATGAAAGGAATAATGTCCCGAAGGGGATTGGTAAAGACTATAGCAATATTGTAGTTCTTTTAAACCTAAGTCGAGATTCAGCATATTGTTTACAGCAAGCATTGCATTCACAATTTTGAAAAACTTTGTATTGAGAAGAAATTGAGAGACTCCATAATATGAAAGGATCTCATGCAAACGGGGGTGAAAAGGAAACCTAACCCAGCCATCTACTATAGCTCAAACTAACCAAGGAACCCTATTGTCAATAGGGAACAAGAAATTATCATCAAGACGATGATGTTATACGTTTACGCTAGCCGTAATATCACAAGAAGTACAAGATGAGCTAGACCCTCAGAACTACTAAGTAAATAGGCATACTTCCCCATTCTTCCACAAATCTATGAAACTAAGCGAATAAGGAGAAAAATGAAAGCACTTACAGTGAACAAGAAAAGGATAGATAGGGAAGGTTTTTGAATGCTAAAACAAGAATATGTGTCACTGCTAGAAGACGTTTCGATCGAAAATACTGTCGAAACCAATATTCCCAAATATCAATGCAATGATTTGCACCTCTATTTGTGTAAAGGAAGGGGAAACGATGCACTTTTCTGATGCGCACGTCGTTTTGTTCGAATAACGTGCCCTCGTATTTAATATAAAGTACTGATGAATGTTTCAAATGACTGACGTGTGCCCACATGATGTAAGTGCATTAAAACTTGAGCCCCCAAAACCTGACAGGAATGCTACCGATCTCTTGCTCAGAGCAAGGAACAAATTTATGTTGGTTTTCTATTAAGGAACCTATCTAAGGGATAGTACATCGGCAAGAATGTTGCCACTCTCTTGTTCAGAGCAAGGAACAAACCTATGATGGTTTTCTATTAAGGAACTTATCCAAGGAATAGTACATCGGTAGGAATGCTGCCGATATCTTGCTCAAAACAAGGAACAAACCTATGATGGTTTTCTATTAAAGAACCTATTCAAGGGATAGTACATCGGCAAGGATGCTACTGATCTCTTGCTCAAAGCAAGAAACAAACCTAAGATGGTTTTCTATTAAGGAACCTATCCAAGAGATAGTACATTGGCAAAATGTTGTCGATCTCTTGCTTAGAGTAAAGAATAAACCTAAGATGGTTTTCTACTAAGGAACCTAACCAAGGGATAGTACGTCGATAGGGATGCTGTCGATCTCGTGCTTAGAGCAAAAAACAAAACTAATATGGTTTTCTATTAATACGTACAAATACATCGGCAAACATGCACATGATCAATACTTATAAGCAAAAAGACAGCCTGACAACAAACAAAAAAAAACATTTAAACAGAACACTAAATCCATTCATAAAATTGTTTAAACAAGAAATACATAAATCCTTAAAAAAATACACAACGTAAAAACAACAACAACAAACAAACAAAGAAAAAGTCTTTAGTTTTCAGCAGGAGGGTTGCTAATGCTAGCCCCGTCGACAATCTCCTCACTTGCCTTCTCCAAGGCCTCTGGTTCGGGAAGGGAGATGTTCTTTCTAAGCTTAGAATCTTCTGGGACATTTGCAGCTTGAAAGGCAGCCATTCACCCATCTTCAAAGAACAAGTTGTTGGTTGTCGCCTCATTGCACCCCTCCTCCTTGGCAGCTTTGACAACCTCTACAAGACCAGACTTCGAAGCTTCAAGAGCAAGAGTGAGCTGTTGCTTATCCTCCTTCAACACAACGATCTTTTGAGCCGAAGTCTCCAGCACATAGTCCATTGTCAGAAGTTTCTTCTCAGACTCCGCCACCTTGTCCTCCGAAGTAGCCAACGAAAGTTCTAGCTCCATCATCCTTAGCTAGTTTATCATGGCGAGCCTTGGCATCATAGCAGAAAAAAGGCACTACAAAAGAAAGCACAAAATTAAGCAAAAGGTTCTTCTAAAAATAAAAAGCAGACAATGATAAAACACTTACCTCCAAGGAGAAGTGTTGAGCCTGAGAAAAAATAGCATCATCTAATTGCTCTGTCAGCTTGGCATCATCCATTGGAAGAATGGAGCTGTGAACAATAACTGAAGCCACTTCGGCACTGCCCATGACTATACCAGCATTGGTTATCTGGCGATCTTTAAGGAAGGGCATGAGGACAATTTGGGAGCCAACAGTAGCCGTCTTTGAAGCAGAACCAGGAGGAGAAACGACGACAAGAGTAAAAGAAGGGTTAGTTCGGCTCTTCTTGCGCACTTCAACTAATTAGTCAGCAGTGCGTTTGCTGGGCCTTTGCCCTGAAGATTGAAAAATAGAGCTTTCAATGGAGGCAATAGTAGGAGAAGGGACAGTGTCATCCACCACTACGATTGGCGATTTTTGAGGCCAATCAGAAGTAGTAAACCCAAATGTAGCTCGAGAAACGAAAGCCAGCTCAGCATCTCCCTGGCGTTTCCTAGCAGCTGTAATTTCTACAAAATATTTGGATGGCATGGTGTCGGATACAGTGGTATCCTAACTGGAATATTCCTCATAAGATTGCTCTTCTATAGCTGCTACTTCCTCAATATTATCCCAAAGATGAGGGAAGATGTAGAAATCAAAGCCGCCGTCAACACTCAAAGAGATGTCGGTTGCTATGACGGTGTTGTAATAGGGGATGTAAGAAAGGAGCACGTGGGCGGCCCACCTTTGTCCTTGCTGCTCTGGGAGACCTCTGTATGCCCAAATTTGCTAAAGAATAGGGAGATTGACTTGATCTTTCCACTCACTTGGGTGAGAAAAGACTTCGAGGGCTGAAAGAAATAAAACAAAAAACGTCAATACTAAAGTCTTATGAAAAGCAAAAGCAAAAAGCAAAAAGAACAACTTTAACCTGGTTGGCTTGTGACCTTGGGGATAGGTCGGACCCTATCAATGCCAGGAGGAAATTCTTAATTACCCTCCACTATTATAATCACGTCATTTATGCCTTTGCCAGAGTCGGGAAACATCTGAACTAACTGATGCTTCGCTAATCTAGGCTTAAAGTAAAACTTCGATCTTTCTCTGGTAGTGGTTGTTGGAAAAAATGGTGTTTTATAGGTATATTTTGAACCGATTTTGAAGCTAAAGTTGAGTGGGTCCCAAACGTCTTTTGGGGTGGGCCCGAAGAGGTGACATGTTCCTTGCCGCGTGGCAAGTCACACGATGAAGACGGAACGTCAAAACCATTTATGAGTGAATGGGAAGTTGACGTCGTTTTCGGGTCTAACATTAATTTTATAGATAAAATTCATTTGAATTTTTTCAATAAAATTATTGTGAGAATTTAATTTAATTCTAAATTCAAATTTTAGGTTCTTGAGTGGTTTCCTAAAGTTTGTAATTGAGGGAATTTAATTTAATTCTAAATTTAAATTTTGAGTTCCTAAGTGATTTCTTAAATTTATACCTCTTTTCTTTATTTATTAAACTATTCAATTTGTTATATATATATATTATAATTTTTAAATAGTTTAATAAATAATGTACCAATAGCTTTTTTGAAACTTTGACCAACGGTTGCTTATTCAAAAGTTTGAATAAAATGTTCAAAAGTTGCAACAGCACTTTTATCTTTGACCAACGGTTACTTGTTCAAAATAGTTTGAATAATAGTGTTCTTTGGCATACAATCAGAACCTATTTTAAACAGGTTGCACCTGTTCGGACTGAAATATTTTTCTATAAATTCTATTCCTTTTCCAGCAGTCCAGGTTTAATCCGAAAATTGAGTCTGAAATTTTTGTCTATAAATTCTATTCCTTTTCCAGCAGTCCAGGTTTAATCCGAAAATTGAGTCTGAAATTCTTGTCTCTTTGCTGTCCATTTTCTTTAGTGCATTATTCTTCATATTTAATTTTAGAATAAATTAAAGAGAGTATAGATCACAGGTTTGGTTCGCCGAACAAATTTATTTGAAGTGCTTCTATAAATTTGTGAAGATCATTGTATCCTGGGAGATAGACGCCATTCAACCGTAAGCACCGTAACGGGGCGAATCTGTCTTAAGGACAGAGTGTCACACACTCGACTTGGTCTTTATTTTTATTCGGTTTGATAAATAAATCTAATATGTTATTTATTTATTTTGTTTGAGTTATTTCAAGTTATTTTATTTACACAGAAGATTGTTCCAACAATCTTAAGACAGATTGAACTATTCTGTTTACAGAATTTTTCGTTTATTTCCCTTTTTCATTCTTCGTAAATAATTTCGAAAGAAAATTATTTTCTGTGGATTTACAAAATAATATTCTGGTTGGAAAAACAAATAGTGATTATATGCTATTTGACAGATAGTAGTAATATACTGTCTCTTTTCTTTGACAACAACTAGTAGTACGATACTGGTGTCATTAACAATTCAGAATATATTTTTGTGAAATTTTTTCAGAAATTAATTTTGGGTTTTAGAAATTATTTTCTGAGTTTTCATTAATTAAAATTCTGTTTTTAGTATTTTAATTATTGGAGTGTAACAAGAGATTTAAATTTCTGTGTGAAATTAATTTGGTTAAATAAAATTTTATTTTATTTTCAAATTAATTGGAAAAATAAAAGTTATATTTTTATTTCTTTTATTTTACAGAATTTAATTTCTTGTGTGGAATTATTTTGGTTGAATAAAATTTTATTTTATTTCCAAATTAATTGAAAAAAAAAATAAAAGTTATAGTTTTTATTTCTTTTATTTTCTGTGTGGAATTAATTTATTTAAATAAAATTTTATTTTATTTTCAAATTAATTAGAAAATAAAAGTTACATTCTTGTTTCTTTTATTTTTACAGAATTTAATTCTGTGAATTTGGTTTAAATTTTCTGTGTAGTGTAAATTCTAATTATAATTTTGTTTTATAAATTAGAATTAATGGCTACTGAAACAAATGCCCAAACAAGTACTACTGTGGTGGCTGCGATTGCACCAACCCCTCTCCTGTGATGACAGTACCAATAAATCATGGAGAGAAGCCAGAGAAGTTCTCAGGAACTGACTTTAAAAGATGGCAACAGAAAATGTTGTTCTATCTTACAACTCTGAACCTGGCTCGTTTTCTCCGTGAAGATGCTCCTATCCTGAAAGAGGATGAAACCGACCGGCAAGTGGTTGCTGCGGTTGATGCTTGGAAACATGCCGATTTCCTTTGCCGGAATTACGTCTTGAACGGATTTGACAACACATTATACAACGTCTACAGTCCAATCAAGACAGCAAAGGAACTTTGGGAATCGTTGGAGAAAAAGTACAAAACGGAAGATGCCGGGTCAAAGAAATGTGTGGTTGGCAAATTCCTGGATTTTGTAATGGTTGATTCAAAAACTGTGATCAGCCAAGCTCAAGATTTCCAACTCATTTTGCATGACATTCACGCAGAAGGTATGTCTCTCAGTGAATCCTTCCAAGTTGCAGCCTTAATTGAAAAATTACCAAAAGGCTGGAAGGAATTCAAGAACTACCTTAAACACAAGCGCAAAGAAATTTTTATGGATGAGTTAATTGTGCGTTTGAGGATTGAGGAGGACAACCGCAATTCTGAAAAGCGGGCTGGTAAGCATCCTATGGAGTCTAAGGCAAATGTGGTGGAACATGCTTCAAAAACCAAGAAACGTAAGTCTTCTGGAGAAAGTTCATCACAAGGCTCTAAAGGAGGGGATAATAAAAAGTACAAGTTTAATGGCAAATGTTACATCTGTGAGAAAGAGGGACATCGGGCCAAAGATTGCCGTAGCAAAGGCAAAAGCAAAAGAAGAACAAGCAAGAAGCCTGCTCAGGCCCATATGACTGAAGTGGACAAAATTTCCAATGGTGTAGATGACATCAATCTTTCTGCAATTGTTTCCGAGGCAAATCTTGTCGGAAATCCTAAAGAATGGTGGGTGGACACTGGTGCTACTCACCATATTTGTGTCGACAAAATGATGTTCACATCTTATTCTACAGTGGACAATGGTGAACAACTTTTTATGGGCAACTCCTCAACTTCCAAAGTTGAAGGACAAGGAAAGATTGTTCTCAAGATGACATCAGGAAAGGAACTCACTCTTAACAATGTGCTGCATGTACCGGACATTCGCAAGAATCTTGTTTCCGGATCTTTGTTGAGTAAGAATGGGTTTAGGCTAGTATTTGAGAGTGATAAATTTGTACTTACTAAGAATGGGATGTATGTAGGAAAAGGTTACATGTCTGATGGCCTTTTCAAGTTAAATGTAATGACCGTTGTACCCTCAGTTATTAATAATACTACATCTTCTTCTTACTTGCTTGAGTCTTCAAATTTATGGCATGGTAGACTAGGACATGTTAATTATGGATCTTTGCGTAGATTAATTAATATGGAATGTTTACCTAAATTTGACATTGATTCAAATCATAAATGTGAAATTTGCGTTGAGGCAAAATTATCTAAAACTCATTTTCATTCAATTGAAAGAAGTACGGAACCACTTGAATTAATTCATAGTGACATTTGTGATTTTAAATCAATTCAAACAAGAGGTGGAAAAAAGTATGTAATCACTTTTATAGATGACTATACTAGATATAGTTATATTTATTTAATTCGAACCAAGGATGAAGCTTTGGAAACTTTCATTCAATATAAGAATGAAGTTGAAAATCAACTTGGTAAGAAAATCAAGAAACTTAGAAGTGATAGAGGTGGTGAATATGAATCACCTTTTGGTGAATTTTGTAAAGAACATGGAATAATTCATCAAACCACTGCTCCTTACTCACCTCAGCAAAATGGAATTGCTGAAAGGAAAAATAGGACTTTAAAAGAAATGATGAATGCCATGTTAATCAGTTCTGGATTACCTCAGAACTTGTGGGGGGAAGCAATACTTTCTGCAAATTATATTTTAAATAAAATACCCCGAAAGAAAGTGAATCAAACACCTTATGAATTGTGGCATGGAAGAATACCATCCTACAAATACTTAACAGTGTGGAGGTGTTTGGCTAAAGTGGCTATTCCTAGTCCTAAAAAGACTAAGATAGGTCCTAAGACCATTGATTGCATTTTCATTGGTTATGCCAAGAATAGTAGTGCATATCGGTTTTTGATTCATAAATCAGAACATTCCGAAATGTATGTAAATACTATTATTGAGTCTCGGAATGCATCATTCTTTGAACAGGTATTTCCAAATAAGACTGGACAGGAAACTAGTAACAATAAAAGATCTCATGATGCTATTACTAGTAAGGATCAAGAACATGATCAAAAACAAGAGTTAGATCAAAATAAGAAAGAAGAACCTAGGCGTAGTAAACGTGCTAGAACCTCAAAATCTTTTGGTCCAGATTTTCTAACATATTTGTTAGAAAATGAGCCTTTAACTTTTAAAGAGGCTATGTCCAGTCCTGAAGCTCCTTAACGGAAAGAAGCTGTCAACAGTGAAGTTGAATCCATCTTGCAAAATCACACTTGGGAATTGGTGGATTTGCCACCAGGTTGTAAACCTCTTAGGTACAAGTGGATTTTCAAAAGGAAAATGAAAGCGGATGGATCAATTGATAAATACAAGGCAAGACTTGTGGTCAAAGGGTTTAGACAAAAAGAAGGTCTTGATTACTTTGATACATACTCACCGGTTACTAGAATAACATCCATTAGAATGCTAATTACCATAGCATCTCTATACAATCTAGAAATTCATCAAATAGATGTTAAAACCACTTTCTTAAATGGTGAGTTAAATGAAGAAATTTATATGGAACAACCAGAAGGGTTTTCTGTTCTAGGGAAAGAAAAGAAAGTGTGTAAATTGGTTAAATCATTATATGGTTTAAAACAAGCGCCAAAGCAATGGCATGAGAAATTTGACAAGGCAATGATGTCAAATGGATTTAAAATTAATGAGTGTGACAAATGTGTTTATATTAAAAACACAAATAAGGGCTATGTCATTGTATGTCTTTATGTAGATGATATGCTCATCATTGGTAGTAATAATGACATGATTAAAACTACCAAGAAAATGTTGAATAAACATTTTGACATGAAAGACATAGGCATTGCTGATGTAATACTTGGTATGAAAATTACCAAAACATCAGAAGGTTATGCTTTGTCACAATCTCATTACATGGAGAAAATACTTGACAAATTCAGCAAAGATGATGATCATCTTGCTAGAACTCCTCTAGATGTTAATTTGTATCTTTCTAAGAATGTATAGGAAAGTATTTCTCAATTAGAGTATGCCCAAATTATTGGAAGCTTAATGTACTTGATGAACTGCACTCGCCCAGATATAGCTTATGCAGTAGTAAATTAAGTAGATATACGAGTAATCCGGGAGTAGAACACTGGAAAGCAATTATAAGAGTTCTTAGATATCTCCGATTTACTCGTAACATTGGGCTTGACTATACTAGATATCCAGCAGTACTTGAAGGATACTGTGATGCAAATTGGATATTAGATACTAGAGACTCGAAGTTCACCAGTGGGTATGTCTTTACTCTTGGTGGGGCGGCTGTATCTTGGAAATCTTCCAAACAGACTTGTATTGCTAGGTCTAATATGGAATCTGAATTCATAGCTTTAGACAAAGCAGGGGAAGAGGCAGAATGGCTTTGCCACTTCCTTGAAGATATTCCAATTTGGCCAAAACCGGTGCCTGCTATATGCATACATTGCGATAGTCAATCAGCTATAGGTAGAGCACAGAGTCATATGTATAACGGTAAGTCACGACACATTCGTCGTCGACATAATACCGTAAGACAACTACTCTCTAATGGAATTATTTCCATAGAATATGTTAAGTCTAAAGACAACATAGCGAATCCACTGACCAAAGGGTTAGCAAGAGAGTTAGTTGAGAATTCATCGAGGGGAATGGGACTTAAGCCTATTAAATAAGAGTTACCATAATGGCAACCCAACTTAGTTGACTGGAGATCCCAAGATCTAGGTTCAAAGGGACAATCGAGTTGTGATTGACTCAGAAGGATCACTGGGGAGTCTAACTCCTACCCATTTCTATGATGAAATAGTGATGTCTGCAGCGTTTTAGGTTAAGTAATATTTTTAATGATTCTTATATCTAGGAAACCTAGTGGAGTATGGCAGGATACTCTTCATAAGAATCACCTATGTGAGTGTGAACTGGGCCGGTTCTGTGAGATTTGTGAAGGGCTACAATTCTCTAGAGCACTCATGAAGACCAGGTTGTTCAGGGCCAAAATGAACACAATAGTGAGAACTAAACTGTGTCTAGGAATATACTGTGTGAGTTCTATTGTCTTCGTTTACACAAATGGCTGAACAGTTCAAGACATCATGTTCACTGGTTAGTTAGTAAATCCGATAGTGTCTCACAAGGGAAGGTTCAAAGCCAAAAGCTACCTATCCTTTGCAGAATATTTTCAATTTCTGTACTCTCTATAATTAGACCATGTTGTTGCATTTTCTCTCCGTCAAATTCCATTCATGTGGGGGATTGTTGGAAAAAATGGTGTTTTATAGGCATATTTTGGACCGACTTTGAGGCCAAAGTTAAGTGGGCCCCAAACGTCTTTTGGGGTGGGTCCGAAGAGGTGACGTGTTCCTTGCTGCGTGGCAAGTCACACGGTGAAGACGGAACGTCAAAACCATTTATGAGTGAATGGGAAGTTGACGTCGTTTTCGGGTCTAACATTAATTTTATAGATAAAATTCATTTGAATTTTTTCAATAAAATTATTGTGAGAATTTAATTTAATTCTAAATTCAAATTTTAGGTTCTTGAGTGGTTTCCTAAAGTTTGTAATTGAGGGAATTTAATTTAATTCTAAATTTAAATTTTGGTTTCCTAAGTGGTTTCCTAAAATTTATACCTCTTTTCTTTATTTATTCAATTTGTTATATATATATATATATATATATATAATTTTTAAATAGTTTAATAAATAATGTACCAATAGCTTTTTTGAAACTTTGACCAACGGTTGCTTATTCAAAAGTTTGAATAAAATGTTCAAAAGTTGCAACAGCACTTTTATCTTTGACCAACGGTTACTTGTTCAAAATAGTTTGAATAATAGTGTTCTTTGGCATACAATCAGAACCTATTTTAAACAGGTTGCACCTGTTCGGACTGAAATTTTTGTCTATAAATTCTATTCCTTTTCCAGCAGTCCAGGTTTAATCTGAAAATTGAGTTTGAAATTTTTGTCTATAAATTCTATTCCTTTTCCAGCAGTCCAGGTTTAATCCGAAAATTGAGTCTGAAATTTTTGTCTATAAATTCTATTCCTTTTCCAGCAGTCCAGGTTTAATCCGAAAATTGAGTCTGAAATTCTTGTCTCTTTGCTGTCCATTTTCTTTTAGTGCATTATTCTTCATATTTAATTTTAGAATAAATTAAAGAGAGTATAGATCACAGGTTTGGTTCGCCGAACAAATTTATTTGAAGTGCTTCTATAAATTTGTGAAGATCATTGTATCCTGGGAGATAGACGCCATTCAACCGTAAGCACCGTAGCGGGGCGAATCTGTCTTAAGGACAAAGTGTCACAGACTCGACTTGGTCTTTATTTTTATTCGGTTTGATAAATAAATCTGGTATGTTATTTATTTATTTTGTTTGAGTTATTTCAAGTTATTTTATTTACACAGAAGATTGTTCCAATAGTGGGAACGAAATTATAACAATACCTAATCTCAGGAAGACCTAAGTTTATTCCTAAGATATTTTTTAGGGCAATTACGTCCATGACTATTCTAAAAAAATTAGAGGAAAGCTGAGAATGAGGTACCCCATAAAAATGAAGAACTTCCCTAAGAAAGGGATGTAAAGGGAACCAGATTCCCCCCTCAACAATGTCGATAGAGGAAAGGGAATCTGCTCCTCTGAGCCTTCAACAAGGCTGTCGCCAACGGCAAGGAGATGGACAACAACGTCGTCAAGAATATTATAAAGGGTTCTAAACTCAAAATACTCTCCTCAGAGTCAAAATGTTGTCTCAAACGGTTCATGATAGATTAAAAAAGTGAAAGAACAGAAACAATGAAAATAAAGAAATCGCAAGAAAAAAAGAAAGAAAGAAAGAGAAGAAAGATGTACTTAGAAGAAGAGAAGACTAAGGCTTCAAGTGGTAGGGAAAGAGAAAAGAATGCGTAAGGACTTCTGAAAAGATGGTTAGCAAAATGAATGAAGGGCAAGGGACGTCCTCTCCATTAATGTGTCAGAAGTGAAAAAGCGCATAGCAGGGCGATATGAAGGGTGTCATCATTAATATGGTAAGTTCAAAAAAGACGCGTGTCGAAGCGACAGGGTTCTCAAGTTAATCGGCATTGTTGTCATTGGCGATCATCTTGCCGAAGAGGGGCAATTGTGAAGTGTCAAAATATTGGCCCAAATCCAAACATAGTTAAGTAGAGCGACCCAAAGAAAAAAAGAAAAAGCCCGGATAACTAAGGGACCCTTTAAAAAGTAACTAAGGGAATAATGGCACGTGACCAAACGTGAGTAAGATCTCTTTCTAGAACCAAATCAATAGAGCACGACAGGACCCTTGGATTAATCTTCATCTAGCGGTAGATATATCAAGTAGTAGAGACAGTAACATACACCAGGCCTATCAAACAATGTAAGCATCTGATCATCATTAATCGAATGGACGAAGCATTTGGCAAGTTGGCTACTAACACTTGACATGATCTAGGCTATACACAGAGAGATGATCCAAAGTGGAAGATAAAGATAACATGGCCACTTGCTTGACCAAGACTCAAGAACAGGCAAAGCCCTCATATCAAATGTTAATCCAATGGATGAAACTTAAGGTCAATAATGCTATAAAAGGTGAAGCAGGTGAAGCAAAGAGGATAAACTGAAGGTAAACAAGAAATTCTCTTTAAAATACATAATACATATGGCCGATCAATATTCTGACTTGACCATCAAAGGATTCTTCCGACCAACCCTAGTTGGGCTAATCACTGACGATTTGGTTTCTCTTTGCAGAGTAAAGAAAGGGACATCTCATCTCGCTTCCCCCGTGGAGAAGATTTCTACCTTCCACACATATGATTCTATCTTTTTTGAAAGGAAAATAAATTTTCAAATTTATAAATATTTTTTGATGTTTATTTTTTCAAATAAAATAAAAATTAAAAAAATATTACAACCTATGCATGGTGCAAGTTCAATCTATTCGATCTGTACTGGGTGCAAGTTAAAGCTGTGTGGGGTGCAAGTCAAATCTATGTGGGGGTGGTATTCCAACTTGTGTATGGGTGTAAGTTCAACATGTGTATAGATGCAAGTTCGATCTATGCAAGGTGCAAATCCAACATATGCATGGGTGCAAGCCCAATCTGTGCAAGATGCAAATCAGATCTATTTGGAGTGCAAGTCCAATCTATGCATGGATGCAAATCCATTATTAAAATGATGAGTTCTTTTTATTTTTTCGATTTATTCACCAAACATTTGAATTCAACCAAACATGGTGATTTGAATTTTTCCTATCTTAATTAGATGTAACTGTTTTAATCCTAATTTATACGATTTTTTGTTTTTGTTAATTTTGAGTGACCTCTTTTATTTGTGTGGAATGAGAATATTTGTATTAATTTTTATCGTATGATTTGAATTAATAAAAACACTAAAAAATATTTTTATGGTTTAACCATATGAATAAAAACAATAATATTCAACCATACATTTAACTCAAACCATAAAATAAAAAAAATAATATGGCATAGATCGAACTTGCACCTATACACAGGTTAGATTGGCACTCTGCATAGATCGGATTTGCATCTCACACAGATGGATATTTTTTTATTTTTTTTTACAAACTAGTTTTTTTTTAAAAAAAAAAAAGAAAAAGAAAAATAGAAGACAGAATTCGATCAAATATGATGAATTGAATTTCTCATATCCTAATTTTTTGAAACTACTTTTAATACTAAAATATATATTTTTGGTTTTTTTAGTGAACTTTTTTTTGTATTATTTGTTATTATTTTTATTGTATGATTTGAGTTAATAAAAATATAAAATAATATTTATACAGTTTAATTATTATTATTTGTATAATTTGATTATTATTTGTATGATTTATTATTATTTTTTTATTTGTATGATTTGAGTTAACATTTGTGTGGTTTGAGTTAATATTTTTGTTGTTATTAGTCTTTGTGTTTTCTCTTAGTAAATAAAAATAATATTTTTTTATTCAAAAAGTAATTCCAAATAAGGGAAAATTATAAAAAAATTAAATAAAAAATTTAAGGTTTCACATGTTTTTCAGTTTAAACCCTAGGGTTTCAATTGTAACAATTAAAACCCTAATTTTACTTTCGTGTCACAATTTAACCCCTCCGTTTATGTCTGACTGATTAAACTAACGAAAATCTAGGCAAAATTTTCAGATTCAAACCTACACGTTCAAGCCCAAGTATCTCTCTCGTCATAACTCTGTTTCGCTTCATTTTCACGTCATTGGATTCACCTCATGGCCTAATTTTCAGTCCACCCCTCATATGCCTTGTTGCACATCTTTTTGCATGCCGTCAAAGCTCCGAAAGCTGGCTAAAAATAAGATTTTTTTTTTCTTTCTTTTTTTGTTTTTTTGTTTTTTTTTTTTCCAGATTCATACCCACACATTCAAGCCCTTATATCTCTATCATCATAAATTTGTTTTGCCTCATTTTTGCGTCGTTGGATTCACCTCATGGCCTAGTTTTCATTCCACCCTCATACGTCTTGTTCCATCTCTTTTTATGTGCCATCGGAACTCTGAAAGTTGGCCAAAACTAAAATATCTCTCTCTCTCTCTCTCTGTTTTCTTTCTCTATCTTCTATCTCCTATCTCCATGCTTCTTTCTTCTTATTTCCTATCATCTTCCTTCATGGCTCTATCACCGAGCTCGTGGTGGCTACCGAAATGAAACTAAAGTTTTAACCACTCGACGAACCTCTGGTGGTAACAGTGTCGTCGAGTAGTTAAAACTTTAGTTTCATTTCGGTGGCCACCACGAGCTCGGTAGAAGGGCCATGAAGTAAGATGAAAGGAAAAAGGAAGGAAGAATGATGGAGCGAGAGAGAGAGAGAGAGAGAGAGCGAGAAATCTTAATTTTGACCAATTTTTGGAGCTCCGAAGGCACATAAAAAGAGGTAAAACAACGTGTATAAGGGGTGGAGTGAAAACTAGGCAATAAGATGAATCCAATGATGTGAAAATGAGGTAAAACAAAGTTACAACGAGAGAGATACAACAGCTTGAACATGTAGATTTGAATCTGACCACAAAAAAAATAATAAAAAAAATTAAAAAAAAAAGAGAAATTTTTTTTTTGCCAACTTTCGGAGCTCCGACGACATGTAAAAAAAGGTGGAACAAGATGTATGAGGAGTGGAATGAAAACTAGGCCATGAGGTGAATCCAACGACGCGAAAATGAGACGAAATGAAGTTACGATGGGGAGATAACATGTGGGTTTAAATCTAAAAATTTTTCTTAGATTTTCGTTAGTTCAATGAGATGGAGATGGACAAAGGACTATATTGTGACACGGAAGTAACATCAGGTTTTTAATTGTTACAATTGAAACCCTGAGATTTAAATTGAAAAACACGTGAAACTCTGAGATTTTTTATTTTTTATTTTTTTTGTAACCCTTCTAGATAATTATTATATATATTAATTTCAAATAATACAAATCATTTTAATTATGTAAGTTTTTTTAATATATTTGTTGAATTATTAATTTAAATTTTCAGATATTTACCAGTAAATCACATCTCACAAACAAGTACTCTAATTAGTCCCAAGTTTTTTTTATTGATCTGTTAAGTCCTATTAGTTGAGAGTTTCTTTCCGTGTGATCCTATTTTTTATTTTGGTAGTGTTTTGGTGGACAGCTATACCTTTTTATTAATATGACAGGTATGATGTGATGTTCCAGTGTGGCAGTTATTAATGTGACACTCTAACAATGTGACATTCCAAAAAAATTAAAAAACTCTTTAGTATACTTTTTTCAAATGTAACAACGTGGAATGTATGATATGACACTTCAAAATTTGTACTAAAAAAAAAACTAAAAACTCCTTAGTATACTTTTCTTAAATATGACAACGTAGCGGGTATGATGTGACACTTCAAAAAAAAAATCCTTAGTATATTTTTCTCAAATGTAACAACATGGCGGATATGATATGACACTCTAAAAAAAAAATTAAAAACTTCATAGTGTACTTTTTCCAAATGTGACATGTAACACTTCAACGTCGTGAGTATAATGTGACACTCTTAAAAAAAATTAAAAACTCTTTAGTGTACTTTTCTCAAATGTGACACTCCAACGTGACAAGTATGATGTGACACTAAAAAATAAATTAAAAACTCCTTAGTGTAACACTCCAATGTGGCGGGCATAATGTGACACTCTAAAAAAATTAAAAACTCTTTAGTGTACTTTTCTCAATTATGACACTCCAATGTGGCTGGTATGATATGACACTAAAAAAACACTTTACTATAATTTTTTCAAATGTAACACTCCACTGTGGCAGGCAAATGAGTCATTATACATCCAAAATGACTAAATGGATCACAAGAAAAAATATGAGACTATATGAATTATAAGTCTAAAATATGGGACTTATTGGTCAATCTCCCTTAAATTTTTATTAAATATGTTACGTAAATATTAGTCTCATTTTTAAGATTTTGCTAATATTTTTTTTGAATAATATTAATTTTATAAAAATTGAATTTATATATTAAAATTTATATGTATTTTGTTAAAATAAAATATATTTTATTTTTAATTAAAAAAAGCAAAGTGAGTGATGTGATGTGTGTGCTGTGAGAGAGAGGGGTAAATTACACTTTGCACCCCTGCATTTTGTATCAAATCTCATTTTGGCCCCTACACATGAAATCATAACAGTCAACCTTGTCACGACCCAAACCTGCCCTTTTTGGGTTTAGCGACGTAACCGGCCAGTAATCCTGTGATTACCAAAGGCCTCTTAATAGAATAACAGAATATAAGGGGACTGCGGAAGCAATTATACAAAATACAAGGTTCATTGAGCTGCGAAAACATACATGAGACAAATAAGTTTTAAACTTATATAATGTCAAACTTCCATAAGACTTGTATCACCCTACATAATGTCATGAGGGACTTAGCCCAGCGTATAGATAAGCAAAACAACTAACAAAAACATCTTTATGAGGTTCACAGAACTTCACTTCTCAAAAGGAACCTTCTCGGGAGGCACAATGGTTGGCTAACTCAAAAACACTCCAGGCAGCAACTTAGGCCTGGTCACGCGCCTACTCACCTACATACATAATATAAATAGTGAGCGGAAGCCCAGTGAATAATGACAGAATAAAGGGTTTACATGAATGATGTCCATAACAGATTCAAAAATCAGAGTTCATATGAGAAACAGATTTATATTCATATTCTTGTTCAAATCATATACAGAAATCAGAGTTCATGCTTAATCATACATGGTACATCCATTAGCGTCATCATGCTTGTCAGTTCCATTAAGGAACCTCCGGTACTGGGAAACTTCTATCATACTTGAGCCACAATATTATCACCCCCAAGAAAGGGCCTTGAGACCACAGTATTATTACCCCCAGGCAAGGGCCATGAGACCACAGTATTGTTACCCCCGGGCAAGGGCCTTGTACTTATAGACCACGGTATTATTATCCCCGGGCAAGGGCCTTGTGCTAAGGATGCCGCGAATACATTTCAGAAATTTGGACAATCATTCATTCATACAAAACATCGCATTTCAGAAAACTGATCATTTCATAGCATCAGAAAATAATTAAAGTTAAACATAACTTTACAGAGTTATTACTCATAGATGGCTTCACTTGCGATTAGACAAATTAGATAACCTGTGGCGCGTGACCTACACACACATACAACAGAAACACATAATGAAACACACACTCGATTGGTACTTAACTTCTTTCGCTTCGTTCTTAGTGTGTTTCTAGGTATTAACCTCTTATTGAGTCTTAATCATGGCCTAGGAATGCTTAGGATGAAATGTGGATGCCAAAATGCACTTTAACACATTTAACAAAACTTGTTGAAAACATAGGTCACGCTCGAACAGAACTTCCCTCGCTTGAGCAAGCATGCAAACATGTGAGGGGTCGCTCGAGCGCAGATTCCCTCACTCGAGTGGTCTATAAACTCTGCAAAAGTATTGGTTGTGTGAAATCTCCGCTCGATGGTTGCTCGATGGTCACTCGAGCGTGAAACTGAGGTCCCCACTCGAGCACAACTTCCGTCGCTCGAGCGATCTGCAAAATGTGTAAACTTTTGGGAGCTTGCATTTTACGCTCAAGCGGACTTCTGGTCGCTCGAGCGGAAGTGTAAGATCACAGACTTGTTGCTCGAGCGCATAGTCTGTCGCTCGAGCGAAAGTGCAGAATTTGAAATTTCCAGATTGCGCTCCTAAGCTCCAAACTCAAATCACACACCTTAAAACTCATATTTTTGGGCCAAAATTCCAAAAAAACATTTAGAAACTTGTAAAATACCATGATTTGAAGATTATTTCACTAAATCAAGGCCCCAAAGCATGCCAATTTATTAAAACTCCAACTTGAAATTTATGAATATGCCATGAACATGACATGCATGAATTACTTTGAGCTTAGGCTTTCCAAAACATGATCAATTAAGGTCAAATGGTAAGAAATGTGATGAATTCTCAAAACCAAGTCAAGATAGACACATGCATGCGAAAAAATCTTTAGAAATCTACTTAAAATATCATGACATATGCATGCATGCGTGGAATGATCCTTCTTTCTAATTCATTAGCTCATCTCTTGCATAACTTAGCTTAATTCTTAAGAATTCTTGTATTAAAGTCTTGATTACTAAGTTTAAGGACAAAATTCTCACCTAGAGTCTTAATTGCACAAGTGTAGAAGTTTCACCTCCCAATTCTCTTCAATTCTTCAACTATTCCTAGCAATTCTCCCATCTCCTAGCTTTGATCTCAATTTCCTTCCTTCTCTCACTCTCTCTTACATTTTTGACATCAAGAGTGAAGATATAAGAGTGTGTGAAAGTGTAACTAAGGGTCACTTATGCCTTATATAGGCTTAGGTAATAGTATAATTAAATTATTGATCAAACTAATCAATTAGACATTAAATTATTCTAATTTAATCGTTCTGAATCGAATTTTAATTAAACCTACCATAATGTTCTAAAAATTCTAAATTGCACATAAATCAAATCAATTTCGTAATTAGACGCCGATAAGGCCTTCAATTTGCAAAAGAAGTAGAAATACAAACAGATATTTCTACGATAAACAGATATAAGCACAATAATGCAACACACATACATGCAATAAATTCAGAATTACTGATTAGGCTTATTTAATCATGAATTAATGTTAATCAGAGGTCGGGGTTATTACAAACCCCCTGCACTTCTGGTCAAATCCCACTTTAGTCCCTCTACATAAAATTGTGACAATCAACCCTCTGTACTTTTGGCCAAATCTCACTTTGATCCCTACACAAGTGTCAGTGTCTCATTTTTGTTACTCATTTGTTTAAATCTTTAACAGAATCTACTAATGTAATAAGAATGTGACTACAACATGAGGGTAAGAAAGGAAAATCATCTACATTTTTCACCATTACATATTCTATCCTAAAATTTACGTCAAAATATAGTTGTATTAGGTTAAAACAAAACGCAGATTGTGAACAATTAAGAATATGAACTAAGGTTTTGCATAAATTAAAATCAAGAACTCTATTTTTTACGGTGACACAATCTTCTATCTATTCATCTTTCGTTCTCTTTGTTTTTTTTGTCGCAATTTTTGTTATTTATTTCAAAAGCTCTATTTTCTTGCCTCTTCGTCTTAATTTTTACCATACGAACATAGATATATATATATATATATTGTATTATATAACTTTCATGTGTTTATCACGTCCGACAAAGTGTATTGATAGGAAATATGGATGATTTACCTCTTTTACCCTTATTTCGTAGTTATATTTTTGTCATATGATTGGATTTTGTTAAAGATTTAAAAATAAAGTAACAGAAGATGGACATTGACACTTGTGTAGGGACCAAAGTGGGATTTGAATAAAAGTGCAGGGGATTGACTGTTACAATTTCATGTATATGGACCAAAGTGAGAGTTGACCAAAAGTGCAGGGGGTTAATTGTTATAATTTCATGTGCGGGAGCCAAAGTGAGATTTGGTGCAAAGTGCAAGGGTGCAAAGGGTAGTTTGCTATTTTTGGTTATCATTTTCTGGATTTAATTATTTAAAAATTGAGTTTTTATTTTTTTATTTTTCATGTTTTTTTAAGCATTTAAAAAAAACAAAAAAATAGATACACCTTACTTAGATGTATCTAAAAAGTAACATATTTGTAAAAATATTTTAAAAAATAATAAATACACAAGAATACGAAAAATATACTGAATTTTTATTTTTTTATTTTTGTATTTTTGGTATTTAGTGATTTTTTAAAATATTTTTTTTCACAAATATTATACTTTTTGAGTGTATTTTTGTTAGGTGTATCTAAAAATTAAAAAAAAAAAATTGCTTAAAACATTAAAACAATTCAGTAAAAATAAATAATAAAAAAAAGACAAAATTTAATTTTCTGAAAAGTGAATTCAAAAAATTCAAACCAAACAACTTCTTGTTGTTGAAATTTTGAAAAGATCTCCACTAATTTGTGGTTTATTTTTTGGGTTGGCTTCCTTCCAATCCATGATCGGACTAGAGGGTACTGTTGAACCTGGAGACCCTATCACGGGTCTCGTTTTGATAATGTGAACCGTTGAATGTGTAGAACTCATTGAGTATTATATGTCTGTAAAACATTACATTGATCGGATATTGATAGCTACATGATCAAATCAGTTTTGTATAAAAAAAATAGACGGTGAAAAAATAAATGGTTGACAGAAATATGATCTGATGAGATAGTTATCAATATCCGATCAACGTGATTTTTTACAAACATATAGTACTCGACGAGCTCTACAAATTGAACGGTTCAGATTATCGAAACGAGATCCGTGGTGGGCCCCAATGGCCCAACAACACCCTTCAGTCTGTGATCAGACTAGACGGAAGCCCAGCCCTTATTTTTTCTTACACACTATCAGGTAAATCCCCATTTTTTTAAAGGAGGTGGTTCTCTCCAGTCCATATAGTGGACTAGAGCGTACTGTTGGTTGTACAGAGTTTACTATAAATCCTGTTTCCATAATCTGAACTATTCGATATGTAAAGTTCATCGAGTACTTTATGTTTTCAAAAAATTACATTGATCGAATATCGGTTGCCCCTTGATCGATACAAATTTTTGTCAATGGTAAATATGATTTTAAAAATAAATTATTAACAAAAATGTGTTCCGATCAAGAGGCTATCGATATTCGATCAACATAATTTTTTGCAGGTATAAAATATTCGACGAACTTTACACATCAAACGATTCAGATCATTGAAACAGGACTGTGATAGGTTTCACAAATCCAATAATAGTAGACTGGAGAGAAACCTCTCCTTTCTCAATCTATCCTAAGCATGTTGTCAATGTCATCCTCAAGCAAATGACATGGCTGCTGATCTCCCCACCCCAATCACTCCGTTTGGTGTCCATTTTCAAAATTTACTTTTTCAAAAAAAATTATTTTTTTATTTTTATATTTTTTTTGTTTTCGTTGATTTTTTAGAATATTTTAAGTAATTTTTTAATTTTTAAACACACCTACATAAAAGCACTTAAAAAGTATAATATTTGTGATAAAAATCTTTAAAAAATTCACTGAATACCAAAAATATAAAAAATACAAAAATTGAATATATTTTTAGTATTTTTGTATATTTATTAATTTTTTAAAATATTTTTCACAAATATTTTATTATTTAGACACATCTAAATAAGATGTATGTAAAAAAATATATAAAATAATTAAAATTTTAAAAATATTCACTTAAAACAAAACAAAAAATAAATAAAACATTTAATTTCTAAATAATTAAATTCAAAAAATTAAAACTAAACAAACTGAATATTTTCAGTGCCAACACCAAATTTTCAATGCCAACCGCCACCCACCGACAAGGAAATAAATGCAATGTAATGTATAGCTAGCTGGACACACAGCAGTAGTTGTAGTTGTAGTTGTAGTATATTTGATATGTAATGAATAGCTACTGGACATGGGTCATTATTAGGTGTGTTCACGGATCGGATTTGTACGGTTTGTGGTTTGGTTTTGACCCGTCCGCACCTATGCGGTTTGGAGAAAAGTCAAACCGCAACCGCCCGCAGTGCGGTTTGCGGTTTGTGCGGGTAGGGTTTCCGAATGTGCGGGCGGTTTGCGGTTTGAATTTTTTCCTTTAAAGAGAGAGCCTTTACCTGCGAGTTGATGATCCTAGGCTGATGTTTCACTGTCTTGGATTGAAGTTGGTCAAGGAAATACTTTTAAAAAATTAGAAAAATAAAAATAAATGCGCACACACACAAAATCAGTTTCATAATCTCTTTGTGGAAATTAGAGAGAATAAGTAGAAAGGAAATTTTGCATTATAGGTTCAATTTAGTTATGTTCTGTTAAAATACTTAGCTATATAAAAGATTACCATTAGAGTTATTTGAGAGAGGATTGAGGTTTTCTAAGGTCTTCAATAATGAGGAAATCTTAAATTCGAATTTTCAATTTCTTTTCCCAATCGGTTTTCTGAAATCAAACAAAGCAAGGGAACAAATCAAATTCCCTCAGGCTTTCCACCAAATAATAGATAAGGAAAAAGTAAACACATTTAGAAACAAATTGGACTCAAATTGTAGGCAAAAGCAAAATCTAAAGATAATAAACAAAAGAAAATAAAGGCCAAATTTTTTTTTTTTTTTCATTTATTTCTATATTTATTTTTGGTTGGTTTTGAATAACAAGCATGCGCCATCATTTCCAGGAAACTAATAAAAATGACATTACTTCTTCAGCACCCTTTTACTGACCAATCAAATAACATCTCCCAAACTTATCCATGGTCTGTTTGGTTACCCAGAAACCACAAGAAAAGAAGCAAATACACTGGAGTTCAGGCTTCAAGAAACAGTTAATAAGAAATATTCTTCTTATTTTAATAAGCTTATACAAATCTTCATGAATATCAGTATTAAAGCATTCAAATTCAAGATTTGGAATTATAGATGTCTGCTTCCAGCAGCTATAGCCAGAACCAGTATCAGAGGATTCATGTTTTTACAGTGTATGAAAATCACAATCTCAAGATTCATGTTTTTACAGACCTAACAACACTTCAGAACCTCTTTTCTTCCTAGATCAAGAATTTACACAATAGCCATTGATTCATTTGATGAACAAAAAAAACAGAGTCAGAGAGACATAGATCTGAATGCCCACAAAAAATCAGAGATCAAGGAAAGAGAGAGAGAGAGAGAGACGCATATATAAGAGTTGCTGGAGAAAGATTCGATCTTACGAGGTCGATTGGTGCGATGAGAGAGTAAGGTCGATCGGTCGATCTTGCGATGAGAGAAAGTCGATCTCTTGCGAGGTTGATCGGTCCAGATGAAAACGAGAGAGAGACTGATGAGATGAGAGAGAGTGAGAGCTGCGCTGTGTTTTGAGTTTGAGAGATTAGATTCATTACGGTTTTTGTTTGTTTGGGTGTAGATGAAGATGAAGATGAAAAGTCGAACGGTCCAGATTATTCACCCCAAAAAAAGAACGATCCAAATTTGAAATATTTAAAATAAAAATAAAAAATTTGTTAATGCGGGCGGGTTGGGCGAGTGCGGTTAAAACCCGCAATCCGCCCGCAACCCGAAAATCAGCTAAAATTTAAACCGCACCCTACCCTAATGTATTTGCGAAACCGCCCATACATGTGCAGATCGGATCGGATAGAGCGGTTTGGACGGGTCGGATAACCCTATGCCCAACCCTAGTCATTATTGTACCGACCACACAGCAGTAATTGTAGTATATTTGGTAGAATAATTCTATTCTACTACCAATGAGGGTGGTTTAGTTGGTAAGGATCGTCCCCTTCGCTCATTTGACTTAGATTCGAGTCCCGCTGCCGGCAGTCTTTTGTTGGTGAAGCGATATTGCGTAACGTTTTCTCTGGCCCTGGAATGGGGTAGCCTCCCCTCCTCCTAAACTTTTTTTTGAATCAAAAAAAAAAAAAATCTATTCTACTGATTAATATATTAATAAATGATATAATATAATTTTAAAATAAAATATTAAAGATTTTAAAAATTTTATAAAATGTCTCACATGAGTGTGAGACCTACATTGTGTGGGTCTCACACCCATGTGAGACATTTGATAGAAACTTTGGTTGAATTTTTGGGGTCTCTAGCATTATTCATTTTAAAAAGAATAATATTATATGTACTAATTAATGTACACACTAGTATACTAACAGATGATGTGAATTATTCTAGCTTGACATTTTAGGGGTTGTTTGGGATGTTCTAAATAAGTGCACTTTTTGACTTTTTATGAAATATGGGTTGAGTTTGAAATGATGTGGTAGAGAGGTGATGTGACTTAAATAAGATGATAGTAACTTTTTGATTTTTTTTAAGATGCCAAACTTAGCCTTAATTGAACGGTTCAGTTCAACTCATTTTGAATTTATTTTGGATTTGTTTAGGTAATTTAAATTATTTAATGTGTAAGATTTGTTAAATATTTCATTCTTATAAAAAAAATCACGTTAATCTTATATCGATAGTAACTTGATCAAATCTTGTTTATATCATTAATTATTTTTTAAATCATATTAACCGTTGAAATAAATTTGATTTGATTAAGTAATTATCGATATCCAATCAACGTAATTTTTTTACAAAAATAAAATACTTGACGAGATCTACATATTGAACTGTTTGAATTATCAATGTGAACTCTATAATGAACCCACATAAATCCAACAACTGCTTTATAATTTTTCTTCCAAGATCAGTAGGCATATGTACTCAAGAAAATATATTACTTTTGCCTCTACAATTTTCTGTCACCGACCCCAACAATTCATACTTTCTAAAAGGGATGGGATTGTCTCCAGTTTCCATCGGGCTGGACCGTCCAGTCTAGTTTAGTAGGCAAGTTTTTGAGTTTCGCTTTAATCATCCGAATTGTTTATATTTTAGGATTTATCGAGTAAATTAGTTGTATAAAAAATCAAATTCATCGAATAACGGAAATTACATGTTCGAATTAATTTTGTAGAAACCATTTATTTTCTCACCGTTCACTTTTTTTTTATACAAAACTGATCTAAACACGTTTAATTTTCGTTATCCAATCGACTTGATTTTTTACAAGAATTATACTCGACGAATCCTAAAATATTAATAATTTAAATTATCAAAACAAGATATAAACATAAATCCACTGAATTTAATAATACCTCTTCCATTTAATAGAAGATTGGAGAGAAGTCCATCTCATTCTAAGAATAAAACAAGGGTGATATTAGATCCACAAAAGGTGGTGTTAGATCCCCCAAACTCTTGTCCCCGACTCTTGTACGAATAAGGTGGATTGGTTGATGCGGTGTTGACTTGGAAATTGATTAATTAATTCATATTTTTTTTTAACAAATACTATTTAAATAAGAGAATTTATTAAAAAAAATTCTTTCAAGTATTTATATTTCAATTAATTCATAACATATTTTAAGTATTTGGAGTTTGATTATTTACCATATACGAGGATCCTCGCTAAGCATCTATGGCTGAATAGTTAAAGCGCACAACTCATAATTGGCATATAACTGAAAGCCCTTCATACGGTACAATAATTTACAAGGTGGGTCTGGACTTGAAATTGGACTTCAAAATATTTAAAAATACAATTATTAAAATTAAAGTTGAATTAAAAATAAAACTATAAAGATAAGGCTACACTGGTGTGGTCCCTTAGTCCATAGCATTTGCAAAATTCCATTCGCCTTCATCACCCATGACGTCAACTTAATCATAATCTTCGTTGTCTTCTTCCATTGTGGCTTCTACATCGTTGAGTTCTTACTCCATCAAATAACTTCCCAAAAATTTGCATCTTTATGATAAAAACTTGCTAGAGTCTACTTGTTCTAGAAAATCATATACAGGCTTATAAGGTAACCCTGGTACAATTAATTCTTTAGCCTAGTGAGGTGTTATTGCGAAGATGGTTCTTTCATAATGAACTAACTTGAATCCGACCTTTGCTAATTTTGTAGTTATCTAAAATATTGTAGACACCTCATTTTTTATCAGCCTTAAGACTTGGATGCTCTACTCAAAGCTCTCGATGAAGATACAAAAGGTCACTCCAAGTAACAAGTAAAAATGGAGAAGAAACCCAAACCCGCCCTATACACATTTTGGCCAAATCGTTTTCTAGACTCTCAAACCTATTTTCAAAATGTTTTTAAGGCAATTGGTACATTTTCATTTATTTTGGCAAATATAGGCAATGTGTTTTCAAAAATATTTTGATCCACTTTCCCAAAAGAGATAGCTTAAAAAGTCAGGATGAATGATAAAACAGAGGAAACTTTTTAAGAAAACTAGGTGAATAAGCTTGGCCTGGCCAGACATCTTTTTCGTAACATGCCAAAGCTTTTTGGCCTGTACACCCGTGCCTGGATTTTTTTCTATACTATCAAACATTTTTCAAGCAATGTGCTGAACAATTTTGATCCGTGGACGCGTTTCCGGGTCTTTTCCAACTTTGCCAGACAAATTTCTAAGGAGATACACTAGGCTACTCTATACTAGTCGGGCAAGTTTTATCCGGCACAGGCTATTCTGGCGTTAGCCAAACAATTTTCTTGTGAGGTGTCCAAAGGATCTTGGAATATGCCATCCGATCCATGGGATCTAGAGGCATATTCCAAGCCCTAAATACCGATAAAATCGCCTTCCCTTCTAAGGGAAGGGGGTTCCAGATTTTCTTGAGTTAGTTCCAAAATTTTTAATCATTCCTTCTAATCCTCTCTAATCAATACTTAAACCCTAAAAAGAGATTCTGGTGAGAATCTTTGGACAACTCTCTATCTACATTTGCTTGGATGGCTTGGAGACCTCTATTGATCAGAGGGAAGAGCTTTCGATCAGCTTGGGCCTGTCTTTACTAATCTAGAGGTAATCCCTACTTCCATTTCAATTTTAAGTCTATCTTTACTTTTTTTTCCCCTCTCTATTTTGGAGATTTGTTGGGAATGTTGGTTGGAATTGTTGCTAGCTTAGTTGATTTCTCTCTCTCCCCCCTTCTTTTTCTATAGTTAGTGGAAGCCTGTATAGCAACTTTGGCCAAGTCCGAATTGCTTTCTTTCTTTTGTTTGATTTTATGGGTTAGAAACCCAAGCACCTCTATGAGAAAGGGAAGTTTCTCTCTTCCCGAACCTATCTTACATGGATTTGAGCGGTTTACACTCATTTTCATGAGTATGAAGATGAGAATCTCCCTCCTCTCATTAGAGTTTTTCTTGCTCTTACTGTTTTTGCTAGCTTTGATGATATAGAAGCCCGAATATGGCTTCCTCCATGAGAATAGGTTGGATCTCCCCTCTCATCACCACTTCTCATGGATTTGGGTAGCTTATACTCATTTTCATGTGTAAGAGGGAAAGAACCTCTCTATCCTCATTGGAGCTTCCCTTATTTATGTCTTGTCATTTTCTTAGCTTCAATTTATTATATTGTTGCGTGCGTTAGGATGGGTCTCTCTTTTCCTTACCCTTATACTATACTCTTTTACTCTTTGATAACTTAGATTTGTTTTTACTATCATCATAAATCATATGATTAGCGTAGGAGCACATATTTGGGCTTGGACCATTATTTTCAGAATAAACTATGTGTTACGTGCTTGATTGATATCCATGTCATCTTTATAGCGTCCAAAGCCCCTTAGGATTCACTTCCTATGAATTTTGCATTCGACGTCGCATCTAGGATCATGCATTTTCTATTTTAGATTATTTTCTCTTGGCTAGAGTACTCGGTAAGCATTTTTACCCTTTTCTTCGCATATCATTTAGTTTAGCATCCGGGATCATGCATTGTTTTCTAACCCTTTACGCTCTTGGTATGGTATGGAGGGGTACTAGGTGAGCCTCTTTCATCTCTGTATCCTACTTGTGATTGCTTCTTATTATATTTAGCATGCTACCATTGTGTGCTTATTTGCTATATCTCCCTAATTGCTCATTGTATGAAGGTCTCATTACCTAAGCTGAAATGATTTTGATCTCTTTGTAGGGCAAATGTCTCAATTTTTCATGAGATTTTTGCCTTTCTAATCCTCTTTTCTAAAAACAAAGAAAGATTAAAGCATTCCAAAGTAGGTGTTTTGGTCTATATATGTTCGCTCCTCATAATAAAGATAGCAATAATAATTGGGTTATATAATTATGTCATGTTAATGATTCCCATATCATGGATTAGTAGAGGCAGATCTTTGATCGGGTGAGCGGGGGTGCTAAATTCATGACCTTTACACTCTATACCTAAGTTACCGAGCCAAGACACTTTGGTTACAACAAATCATAGCCTCTGGGTACAAGTCACAGGTTTCCTAATTTTTCCCAAAAGATTAGATAGTGACTTTGAGTTTGGTGATGTAATCTATTTTTGGCATCTCTTGCAATTAGTGGATTTTTTTATAGATTTGCTAAATTTGGTCTCTCAATCTGTATCACATTGCACCCATGTATTTCTTTTTGAAGAAGGTGGACCAAAGGCTAGTTTCAGTAACGAGTTTCCATGCCATTTTCATAAGTATTGCCTTGGCCACATCTTCAAAAGATCGAATTACAAGCCCCCCTTTTTCGAGAGTGGAGGAGACTGCATTCCATGTCACCCAATGTCTGTGCCGAGAGTAATCTCTATCCACCCAGAAAAATCTTGCCAAGATTTTGTTAATAGAAGCTAAAATACCTTTGGGTACAGGTATACTAGCTAGCATGTGTAAAGGAATGGAAGATGAGACATGTTTTATCAGAACAGTCTTTCCTGCCAGGTTTAACAAATCACCTTGCCAGCCCTCTACCTTTTTGCGCACCTTAGAAATCATCTCAGAGAAGAAAATAGTCTTGAGTCTATCTTTGATAATGGGAACCCAAAAATATTTGAACGGAAATTCTTTCTTAGGGATACCATAGACGTTTTGGATGACCAATTTTCTTGCATATGAGATCTTCTTGGATAGATATACGGCACTTTTGCCTTTATTGATAAGTTGCCCCGATCAAACTATCAAGCACACTCGGACCCCCCGTCCGGGAGATCCCACAGATATAAGAAAAAATCCTCACACCCTTGCTTTAGTTAGGTCCGTTATTAGAGATTTTCCTAAGTCCTTGAACCAATCACATTTGTAAAAGATTGGCCTAGACATATCTTGTATAATTATCAAATAATAGGCAACGTTAAGGTGTCCATTTATTATCTTTGATTGAACAGCCCCTTATTATGTGATGATCTGTTCAGAGGCCTTTGGTAATCCCAGGATTACTGGCCGATTATGACACTAAACCTATAGGGGCGGGTTTGGGTCGTGACAAAGTTGTATCAGAGCACGACTTATACCGTACGCACAGGTCCATATGAGCTATAGGATGTCCCAGAAAAGAATTAGGGACATTATACCTGCATGTGTGAGTGTGTGTACAAATTCTGTGAATAAGAAAACCGACAATATGAACACAAGAATTTTGAATATAATGAACTGAATGTGAACACTGTGAAAAAAACTATTGCCTCTGTTTACTATTGTTTTGTTTACCTATAGCCAATGGAAAATACAAGAAGTGATGGTATAACCGAATCTTCCAAGGCCTGAATGAGCCGAATGGAACAAATGCTTGCAGCCTTAACAAAATCTTTAAGGCAACAACCTTTGCCCCCTCCACCTCCGCCAGTGCAAGTTAAACCAGATAACAATGATATCATCAACCTAACTTAGAAGTTCATGAAGATGAAACCGCCAACTTTCTTAGGTGGTATTGAACTAGTAAAGGCAGAGACATGGCTACTGGAAATGAAAAAATAATTTGAAGTGTTTTCTTGCTCCGAGACTCAGAAGGTTTTCTTGGCCACCTATACATTGAAAGATGAAGCCCGAAGATGGTGGTTGCTAATCCGAAATGACAATGGGAACATGACATGGTTTCAATTCAAAGAGATTAAATTACAATTAAACCTTTTATTATTATACAATATATATCTATAAACATACTAAAAAAAAGTCAATATTTTATCAAAATAATAATATCTACCATCATTATTATATAAATGTATTATCTATAGTTAACTACATTATTTACATTTACATTTTCTAAATATATAAATAACATATTTATCTCTTTTCTCTTTATACATATTTTTACATTATTTAATATATAAATAATAAATGTTAAACGAGTTAGATAACGAGTCGAGTTTTAGGATATTTGAGTTTGTTTATTAAAATTTTAAAGAGTTCGAACTTGTGCTTGAGCTTGAACGCAAAAAAATAAAAAATAAATAAATTAAATTAACAAAGCCGAGCCGAGCCGAGCTCGAGCTTGATTTGTTCATGAACGGTTTTGTTTATTTGCAACCTTAGTCCGAGGACAGTACATCCTTAGCCATAACTAACGTAGACGGAAAAATTAGTTGGTTGTCTTGATTCAAATTAGGGGTGAGCATGGTTCGCATTGATTTGGTTCAGGGTAAAAACAGGACTAATTCGTTGTTTATAGTTCTATAAAAATTGAAATCAATTCAATCCATTTAAATCGTGAAACTAATTCGAATCCAATCATTTAAACACGGTTCAATTCGGTTTGAAACCACAAATTCACATAATTCATTAACAAAGAAAAATCACATAATATTTTAATTTCATAATTTTTCAAAACATAAACATACATATTGTTTCATCATTAATTTAAAGGAATAATTGTTGAAAAGTCCAAAGTAAGAAAGTTATAAGGCATTAAGTTTAGTAAAAAAAAAAAAATTATTAGTGAAAGATCTACTCTTTGTGAAATAATTTAGTGAGAAGTCATTTCGTTAGTTTAGAGGATATTTTATTTTCAATTTTATCCTTTAATTTATCTGTTAACTTTTTTTTTCAGTTGACTTTCATTGACTATCTGTTTAAATTTTTTTTATTTGTTCAAAATTTTTCCTTATCTGTTCAATTTTTTCCCTTATTTGTTCAAATATCTATGTAAATTTTATTATCTGTTCAATTTTTTTTTCCCCACAAGTTGAAATACAAGCCAAACCAAATTTTATTATCTGTTTAATTTTTTTTTGCTTATCTGTTTAAAACTATCTGTGTCCAAATCTACCTGTTTAATTTTTAAAACTCAGATCCAATTTCTCTCTCTTCTCATCTCTCTTTTATGTTCTAGTGCTTTAAATGTCCAACCAAAGAAGAAGATTTCAACCCTATCTGTTCTACACTCTCTTCAAACCCAACAAGAAATTCAAAATGGGAATAGTTTAGACTAAAGCATCTTGTACAGATTGCAAGCTGCCAATAATCTGCCAGAAAATGCCAAGCCAATGAGCATTCCTTAAAACCATCTATAGGTACACAGGTCTAAACTTTTTAACTTCAAATAAACTCGAGTGAAAAAATGTTGTAGCCTTGTTAGTTCCAGAAAATAAAACTAAAACTATCTTATATCAAACATTTTTCACTCAAAAGATAGGAAACAAGCATGAGTTTCTAGAGAGTTCCAAAAAAAAAAAAAAGGCTGAGTTTCCAGATTTGTTCTTATGAACAGTATCCAAATTCGCTCTCTCCTCAATCCTCTGCATCAAAAGGAAAAAGAAAAAAACATAATATATAAACATGCATAAATACCATAATCAAGACACTTTCCAATATCTCTCATCACTTGAAGAGTTAGATCATTCTGTTGTATTGGTTAAATCACAAAAACTTTAAAAAAAAAATAAAAAAAATAAAAAAATTTGAACAGAGTTACATATATTAAAATATATATATAGCAAGCAAACAAATAATAATAAAAAAAATCAAAAAAAGAATGCCAGAGTTCTATATATATATAGCAAACAAATAATAAAAAAAAAAATGCCTACTGGTGAGTGTAGAATCTGAAGATGTTTGAATATTTTTTAATTGTGAATAAATGACTTTGGTAGGAGTAGTAGAAGTCACCATTTGAGCTGCAGAAACTCGAACTCGACGATTCTTTGAAATGACTGCTTTGTAGAAATCACTGAAGCTTTACATATATATATATATATATATATAATTTTGAACATAGATCATAAACCAACAAAAATCGAACACAGATCTGGCCTCCACCATTCATCTTGGCGGTTGTGTCAGCGGAGGAAGAGCCCTCACATCTAAAATTACCATAGATCCAGCAAATCCGAAGCCTTCACATGTCATATCGTCGTCGTCCGAGAATGGCACGAATATGGTGAAGACGGTGGTGGTGGTAGTGTGCGGTACATGTGAGGGTGATGATGGCGGCAGCCAATGAAGGGGAGTAAAGGGTGGCGAGATCGACGAAAAGAGAAGATGAAGAGAGAAGAAGAGGAGAGAGAAAAATTGTAGAGAGAGAGAGTAAGTCGCCGGAAGCAAATCAATGTCCTGAAGCAATAGGTCGAGAAAAGAGAGAGAGAGAGAGAGAGAGAAAGAGCGGTGACGGAGGTGGTAGCAGCGGCGTGACAGTCACAGTGGCAGTGGCGGTGGCGGAAATATTTGGTCATTTGTTTAGTAAAAAATTTGGACCCTATAGCATTTTATTATCTAGTTCTACAAACAATCACCAAATTCAAAAATAAAATAAAATAAAATAAAATTAAAAAAAGAAAGATTCTACGATTAAACCATTACAAAACTAAAACTACAAAACAACACAACACAACAATAGCAACAAAATTATTTCATAGCAGCAGCTGCTTCATAACAGCAAATTCCACACCAAATTTCAAAGGTGTATAATATGAATATAGGTATGATAGTATAAGAGGTGTGATAGTATGTATCAGGGGTGTGTATGATATGAATATAAGAGGTATGATAGTATAAGAGGTGTGATAGTATGTATCAGGGCTGTATGATATGAATATAAGAGATATGATAATATAAGAGGTATGATAGTATGTATCAAGGGTGTGTGATATGAATATATCTAAGTTACATACGGTCTGGATCGGTTCCAATACGGAACCGTGAAGTGTAATCTGGAACCGATCCGCGAAACACAGTTCCTCAATTTTTCAATCAAGAACTGAACCACGGATTCAAAAAATAACGAAAAGTTTAAAAATATTAAGACCTTATTTGTCAATGTTTATCTTTGTAATTATAAACAATTTGAAAACTGTAAATAAAAACTCGTTTAATATCTAAATCTGCTTATAAAAACCTCTAAACAGTTTATAAAATTTATTGTAAACACAAAAAAGTTAATTTCACTTATTTTTAAAAAAGAAAAAAAAAACATTTTTCTTCTTCTCTCGTTCTCTCTAGCCACTACCTCCCGATTATCATCATCTTCATTGGTCATTCTTATTGGTGCTTTGCAAGAGAGGAAAGACTAATTTCCATAAATAATAATTTAATAATTAATAATTGACTTTCACCCGAAAAAAAAAAAATCATTGGCCCTTCTCATTGGTCACCTCCTCCAGCTCCAGCAACAACCTTTTGCAGTCAACAATCATTTTTGTCCGTTGTCACTACCTATTTTCTTTTTAATATAAAGTATATATAAATATTAAATATTTTTGCAAAAAAAAAATTTTGTAAACATTACCAAAACTTTTGATTTTACATAATTTTATTTTTATGAGAATTTTTTATTCAATTTATAAACTTTTTGATGTTTCTTAAAAATTGAGTTTTTTTCAAATTTAAAAATAGTTTAGCAAACAATTTTATATTTTCTGAAAGATGAGAACATAAAATTTAAAAAAAAAAAGAAAAAAGAAAAAACCACAACCAATCGTTACCTACTATTCCCCTATAAAAACACTGTGTCTCCTTAAAGGCATTTCTCCCCCCTCCCTCTCTCTCTCTCTCTCTCTCTCTCATACACACACAACTCTTGCTGTCTCCAGTGTTTGATGACCAAGTGTATTCATAAGGTATGCACTCTTCCACCTTTTCTATCAGTTCTATGGCTTCGTTTGGCACATGGGTGGGGAGAAATTCTATTTCCATCCACCTCTTTATCTTAGTGTATATATTTAATGAAATATTATTTTAATAACAATTGTATCTTAAAGTAGAATCATCGTAATGGATATCAAAATACACCCTTAATATTATATCAAAAAAAATTTTCTGTATATATCTTTTTTAAAACATAAAAATCTTAATACACATCTTAAGTAAAAAAAATATTAAATCCTAATTTCTCCATTGTTTCTCACCATTGTTTTACACATACTTTGTGATGTATGCGAAGCAACTTCACGAATCAGCAGCTTTTTGTTTTGATAAAATTGAATTTATAATGAAATCAATCTGATAACTGTTAATTCTTAACATCCTTTTTCCCCAACAACCATGCTAGAGACCTTGAGAAAATCCCACCCCACAACTCCCACTTACTTGTAATTGGTTCAGGAAAAAAAGAAAAAAAAATACAAATACATGATTAGTTCACATCATTATAGAGGTCATGAGAATCCTCCAAAATGAGAGTCTCAAGTATTTTATTATAGAGGTCATGAGAATCCTCCAAAATGAGAGTCTCAAGCATTTTTTTTTTCCCAATCCAAGAAAGATTGTTGGGTCCTCTTGATTTGTGAGAAAACAGTGAATAAGATTTGATATTTATTTATGAATTTGTTGATAGGCACTGATATATGTACGTTTGTGATGAACTTTACGTTGTATTTTGATTTATTGATTTGAAATGAAAGGATTTGACACTATTGAATAGTTCAAAATTATACGTTATAGTTTGGATATAATTTCAAGATTGAATTTAAGTGTGTATCCTTCTGGGTCTAGTAACACTAGGAAGACACTGAAGCACTAAAAGAATTCTTTTAAGTTGGTACTATAGAACCGAAATATTGTACAAAATTTGGAACTCAACTTTTGAATTAAACATTGAAATTTGAAAACTAAGTTTTGAAAATATGTGAATATTTCGAAAGTTAATAGCCGATTTGTTTCTTTTTATTTGGTAAACCAGTGTTGAATGCACAAAATCAAAAATATTCCGAGGAAAAAAAAAAACTAGGGTCTTCAATGGAGTTGTTAAAATGTAGGGTTTTCAATGGAGATGTCAATAGGTCTTCAATGGAGTTGTCCATGGGTCTTCATTGTGTCTTTACTGTTTCTTCAATGTTTCGAAATGGAGTT
Organism: Camellia japonica; assembly: GCA_030407325.1. Classification (NCBI taxonomy): domain Eukaryota; kingdom Viridiplantae; phylum Streptophyta; class Magnoliopsida; order Ericales; family Theaceae; genus Camellia; species Camellia japonica. The sequence continues at coordinate 157,684,399 of JAPPVO010000059.1, read as the reverse complement.
GTTAATGGGTCATTTTGATACATCAGGTAAGGAGGGCTTTCAACCAAAATAGGTAAAGGCGTGTGGAAGGAGAGTTTAGGTGGTGTGTGTACAAGGGTGTCAGTTAGGGTATAATTGGAATATCATGTGTTTAGAATGAGAAGAATAATCCATAACCAAATTAATAAGTGTGTGCGTTGAGAAATGATGTATACTGAGATAAATATGTGTATGGAAATAAAATTTCCCGTGGCTTGGCTTTTTACTTTTTTTGGCTTTTTAGCTTTCTAACTTTTTTATTATTTTAGCCTGACGCTAAAATAGCCTTGTTTGGAATGAACTTTTTGACTCTTTTTGACTTTTCTGAGAGAAAAAATGAAATGATTATGAATTGATGTGATAACTTTTAGTTTGAGAGCCAAAAAGTTTATTTTGTTTTTTTGTAACTAAAATAATCTCAATTTCTCCAAAATCAACATTCCAAACGGCTACTGTAGCTCTAAGGCATAAGACCATCCACATTGGCCACACCAAATATTATTTTTGGTTAAATATAATTAGCAAATCATAAAATTTTTATGAAATTCGAGGGTGAGGTAGATAGGGTTTTGAGGGGGGGCCTCGTTTGGGAACAGGCTAATTCAGTAACTTTTTGGTTATTTGGCTAAAATATGAGTTAAAAAAAACTAGTATGTTTGGGATGACTTTTTGGCTTTTTACGAAAAGATGTGCAAAAAGTAGAGAGAAAAGAGAATCTTTGACTTTTTGGTATGTGTTGTTGGCTTTTTGGCTAATTTAGTAACTTTTTGATTTTTTGGCTAAAAAGGAGGGTTCCCAAACGAGAAATTGAGAGAAATAGGAAAGAAGAAGATTGAACAGTTTATTGTTTAATAGTTTCTCTTTCTTCTTGAATTGTTTTATAAAAATGATGATTTGTTCAAATTATTGTATTTGAACCGGATCTGATCTGTGTTCAAATTTTAGTATATAGATTGCAGTGGATATGATCTGTTCAAATTTCTCTAAAATAATTTGATAAATCTGTCTCTAGGTTTTTATTTTTTATTTTTTTTTTCAAAATCTGAATAGATCTGTAAAAATTGTGTAGTGTGTTGCTTCATTGATCATCTGCTTGGATTTTTCAACAAATAAAAAATTGATTAGGGTTAGGTTATGCCAAAGATCTGTTCATTGAAAAAATTGAATAGATAAAAATAGATTTCAATAGATTAGAAAAATTAGCACAAGAATTTTAATAGATAGGAAAAATTAGAGAGAGAAACCTACAAAATTTGAACAGAGAAAAAATTGAACATATGGAGAAAAAATTTGAACAGACACATAAATTTGAAAAGATAGGAAAATAATTTCAACATATAGATATAAATTTGAACAAATAGTAAAAAAAAAGTCAATAGATAAATTAAGAGGTAAAATTAGAAGCAAAATATTCTCCAAAACCAACAAAGGGAATTCTTACCAAACTATTTCACAAAAGGTGGACCTTTCACCAAAAAAAATTATCCACTTGACCTAATGCCTTATATCATTATTAAATTCAATTTATCACCAATTTTCTCTAACAATAAATATTTTAATGAAATAAAATTTTAAAATAGAGAGTCTAATGGAGTATGTATGTATAAAAAAAATGCTAGTTAAAATATAGGAGTACTTTTTTAAGGGATTTTTTGGGATGTACTAGATTAGTATAATTTTTGACTTTTTATAAAAAGATGTGCAAAAAAATAGAGAAGTAATATGACTCAAAAAAAGATAAAAAGGTAAAAAAGTGTGCTATTTTAGTTACGTCAAACAAACTCTACTTTATAATTTGATTTAAAATTTGTTGAGGCTGATGTCGATGCCGATAGATTGTCATAACCTAAGTGGATTTTATGTTTTGCACACAGCAAACACCCAATTAAGATTGGAGTTGGTTTTTCTCAATTTCATAGTTTAAATTGGAAGGTGTTGTTTTTTTTTGAACTTGTAAAATTTATTACGGATTTTATTTTTGATGATCTAAATTGTATATTTTGTCAAGTCTTTAGTGTATATCATTTGTAAAAAAAATTAAAATAAAACTAAGTCGATCTAATAATTGTAATATATTTAATTTATTGTATTTGTATAAAAAAAAAATATATATGACAAATGTGTTTTTAAAATTAGACAAAATCTATTTTACCCCCTTATGGCATAGTCTTAGAACACATTACCCCCTTTATCTTTTAAAATTAAATAAATATTTTTAATGTAACTTTGGAGTAAATTGTAAGGCTAACTCTGTTAACATTAGTTATAAATAGTCAATTATACCCTTTGTCTTTATCAACTCATTGTCTTTGTTTTTAAAAAAAAGTCATCATAAATGAAATTTGTCTCTATTAACTACAAAGAGCAAGCAAATTAAAATAAAAAATAAAAAACTTAAATCAAATATTAATTTTAAAAAAAAAAATTTGTTGAAAAGTCTAATCTAGAAATTGTCTAACACATTAGATCCAGTGTATACTTTTTATTAGTAAGAAGTCCACCCATTGTGAATTAGTTCGGTAAGAAGTCTATTTATTATTTTGAAAGACATTTTGTTACTAATTTTATCCCTTCATTTATTTGTTTAATTTTTTGAACCATTTTTTTAACTTTCTGTTCAAATATTTTATCTGTTCAATTTTTTTACTATCTGTTCAAATATTTTTTTATCTGTTTAATTTTTTTTGACTATCTATGAAATTTGTATCTATCTATTAGAATATCTATCTGCTAAAATTCCTATATATTGGAATTATTTGTCCAAATTTTATAATCTGTTCAATTTTTCACTTATCTATTTAAATCTATTTGTTCAAATATTTTATCTGTTTAAAATTTTTTATCTACTTATTTATTTATTTTTTTTATCTATTCAAATATTTCCTGCACTTCATTGGTTGCACACCATGAAGATTATGAATGAATTCATAGTCAGTATACATATATAAGCAATTGCCTTATTCTTACTTTAATCATTCTACAACAACAATGAATTACAAATACATGCGTGGTTTATATATAGGACATTGCTATACAAATTTAAGAATTAGACACAATTTTCAAACTCAATAATGTAATAATTAATTAAAATATCTAAGATAATGTTTTCTTTTATATTTTTTAAATTATCAACTAATTATATCACTTACATATAAATTTATAAGTAGATCCATAACTTGCAACACTTATCATCATCTTTTTTAATCCAATATTTTGAAAATCTGGTCAGTGAGCGAATTAAAAAAGAAATTAGATGGACAAGTCCTCGATTCAACTTTCGGGTCGAAGTGGTTAAATCATAACGTCATAATTAATAATATATAATTATAAAATATAATTAAATAAATATATATAAGTACTAAAATAGAAATAATAAAAATTATTGCATTGTATTTACTAATAATATTTAATAAAGTCATAATTGATAAAAAAAAGAAAAAGTCACTAGTTTTAAAGAAATTTAAAAAAATTTAACATTCTCTCCAAACAAATTAATTGAATGTTCGTTCAAAAAAAATAAATTAATTAATTGAATGCTAGATTAAATTTTAGAGGAAAATAAAATTTTCAAGGCTATCTCCAATCAAGATGATTCAAATAATTTGATAGAATCTCACATAGAATTTTTAGGTTCTCTTTGAAAAATCTTTTCCTATAAATAAGAATAGACTTTCATAATCTCCTCAAATTTCTAATGAGACTCCTCATGAGAGGAGACTCTTCAAGTAAGATTTTTTAATCAAAATTGTGTGATATATATCTACTACTATTATAAACGCGTGAAGAGTTTGCAATGTTTTCTATTTTTTTTATCTTTCAATTTTACCCTCTCAAATTTACTATATTTTCTAGAAGTCATGAAAAATCCTATATAAGCCAACTATCTCTTTATTTTTGGAGTTGAACACTCAAAAATAATATATCTACTTCCAAGAGTCTTATGTAAATATAAACAAATCGTCTCCTTTTTTTTAATCCAAAAAAAAAAAAAAAAAGTCGTCTCTCTATTTTTTTTACATTGATGATAATTGAAGAACAAAAAAATATTTACTCTTTCTTGTTTCTTGTATTTGCTTCTATACTAATATACATAATATTTACAATTGTCCATCATGGATTAAATTACTGTGAATAATTTTGGTTGAATTTTAAAGTTGTATACATTTGTTTGAATCTAAACAGAGAAAGTACATGCACTTTTAAAACAGAAATATGTTTTGCATCGTAAAATTTCGGAGGCTATTTTCATATACTTTCGTTTTGTTTAAATTATATTTTATGAACTATAATATTTTACATGATATTTTAATAGCCAAGGAATAATGTCAAAATTATAAATAAGAACCCCTTTTGTTTGTTTTATTTTTTAAATTTGTTTTTCAATTTTTAATTTTTCATATTTTCTCAGTTGTGGTGATTAAAGATACTGATTTTTTTTTCATAGTTTATATTTAAATTATACTTTTACATGAAAATCTAATATCTAATAATCTAACTAGAATTAAAATGTAAAATATTAGTAAAAAAATTTATAAATTCAAACATGTACTGATTTTTTATTATTATATATTTTTTTGTTATTAATATTATTATTATTATTTAAAATCAATAATTTATTCCAAAAAGAATATACAATAAATTATTTTCTAAGTGTATTTAGATTAAGTAAATATAAATCTAAAAGTAAAATTAAATAATAATAAAGTATAAAATTAAGTGAATCTAAAAAGAAAATAAAATGGCTATTATAAAAAAAGTGTTAAAGACCAAAAAAAAAAAATGAAAACCAAAAAATTAAAAATTAAAAATTAAAGTTTAAAAAAACAAACCAAAACAAACACTGTAAACTTCTTCTTTTTTTAAATCTTTCTTCACTAATATATAATTTTACACAAATTATTCATAAATTCTTTTAAATTTTTATGTGAATTTAATAATTTAATTAAAAAATAATGCATACACACAAAAATTGTAACACTAAACATCTATATTATGACCAACTATTTAATTATAAAAAATTAGCTTCTTATTGTTACATGTATTATATTGTTACAAAAGATTTTACATATTATTTTTGTGATATCTTATATATGTCAATATCTGCATATATAAATATAAAAAAAATATAAATGTATATTTATATATGTTACTGTATTCATACATTGTCAATCTGTGATGTTATTACCACCAAATATTTTAATTTTCTAATATGTATCACTTTAGTAATATAGTTACATTTGTTAGGAAAAAAATGTAGAATTGTGCATTGTTCTCTTATCAATTTATGTTCAATATATATACATACATGTCATACAAATAAATATTCACAATAAATACTGTCAATAACAAACCAAGACTTTGCAAAACACCTCCATCATGACAATAATTATAGTTGTTTTTCCCCTCACAGAAAAATCACATTATTGAGGAAAAATTGATTTTAAAATTCATAACAATACGATATGTCTCAAACTCTTACTCATCAAAATATTTTTATTACAATGAGTTATAATGATAAACAAAAAGAAAAATAAGAAGATGGTGAAACAAAAACTATAAAAGATCTATTGCAACATATTCTCTAAGTAAAGTTAGACGAGCTGAAGTAGAAATTGTCTTATTTGTTGTGAAATTTTAAAAAAATAATATACATGCACACATTTTATTCAAATTACAAGGAAAAAAAAAATCAAATGATACCCAAACATTATCGCAAAAACTAAATGATACAGAAAATAAGTACATCAAATAAAAAGTTTCAATCAATTTTTATTATATGCAGCTTACTTACAAATGTCATAATAAATTATATAACTTGACAGTTTCATAAAAATAACTTTACAAACACTTACAAGCATGGATTTATAAATATCGTGAAAATAATTATGAAATTCCTATATCGATCAAAATATTAAGGTACAATATCATTTTATTTTCTTAAAAAAATCATTCCACATTTTTTACATAAATGAAAATATGGTAATGACTAATGTTATATTTTTCATCATGCAAAATATTTGTAACACAGGAAACGAAACTCAACAACTCTTGATGTATAAAAACATATTACATATTGATATTAATGCATTCTTACACCAATAGTATGCAAATAATATGTAATAGTGGGTTCGATGAATTTGTATTATGAGATGAACTATTAAACAAAATTATGTAATTATGCAATTAATTTCATACCTTCAATTATATTACAGAAACGGATTATGAAAAATTAAAATGGGAAGTTGATAGAAAAAAATTTGTGTAATACTGTATATTCAAAGGATCTACTTATTGTTTATTATTTAAGATAAGATTGTGATCTCAATAATCTAACTATAAATTAATGATTATGCTTATAAATTTTTTCATTTATCATTTAAATGCTTCAATTGAGTATGTATTCTTGCTTAGTTATATTTTAGATACAGATCAATTTACCCATATAAGTCTCCACACTTTGTATACATATTATATATCAATTTAAGAGACATGCATAATTACAGTATTAACAATTGATGAAAAATCAACCACTAGTATAAATAAATATATAAGAAAGAAAAGAAAAGGAGAAAAATAAAAAAAAATGAATCTCAATCGGCGGGTTTCAACAAAACCAGGGCTGGTTTACCAGTTTTGCAGGTTAAACCATCAGTTTTTCCGATTCTTTCAAAAGAGACCCATTTTTGGCATAGTCCGATTTTGGGGGTCATCCGGATCAAAACTAGGGCTGGTCACTAGTTCTACCGATTGAACTGGCTGGTTTGTTCCAATTCAACAAACATTGCTTCAACCCATAGTTTATCCATGGTGTAGTCAAATCTGTGAGCTTCATTTGGGAAACACACCAATGAGAAGCTTCTAAATCCATCCATCGGCCCCAAATCTGGTGGTATCTCCTGTGTCGCTACTAGATTTACATGGTGGAGGAAAGGGTAGTGGTGGTGGCAGTGCCACTGCCTTAGAGGTTTAGATCGGCGTAGTGAAGAAGAGAGAAGAGAGAAGAGAGAAGAGAGAAAGATGAGGCAAGAGAGAGAGAGAGTGGCTTGATTAGGGTTGGTTTGGAAAACAATATATATATATATATATATATATATGGGTGACAAAGTATTCTAGAACGTGGGCTTTTTGGTAAAGAAAAATCAAAATTAGATTTATGGGGAGACAACCTTAAAAAAAATGATTTTCCCTAATTTATAATCAAATTCTACTAATATTTTAACTTAATTACTAATTTAATCACATATTAAGTTAAAAATTTTTATAATACACACTCCCATTATGACCCATTGTACGCACTCCCATTATGACCCATTGTGGTATTGAGTATGACTTAGTCATGGCTCATTGTGGTGTTAGTTATGATATGGTTATGTCATCTTGTAATTTTTATTTTGGTTACAACTAAATGGTTTTTGGTTAGACATCAAGTAATATTTAGTTATAACTTTTAGTTATGACTTATTGTGATTTTGGTTATAACATGCTATATTTTGATTACAATGGAAGAGATTTTTGATTTTACCTCAAGTGGAGTTTAGTAATGACTTATTATATATATATATATATATATATGTATGTATGTATTAGTTATGACTTCAAAGTGATTTTGTATATAGTACACGCCCCTTTTGGGATGTGTCTCGCAGAATGACCTACATAGTTGAGTTCGCATATGCCAGAAATATATATATTAAATTGTTAACTAGTTCTAATTGTTGGGGAAGCGTTGAAATTCAAATGCAAAATCTATTAATTACTTTAATATCATATTAAATTATTAATCATCGACTAATTTAAAAGTTAAAGTTGCTAGAGAGATAAACAACATTATAATTTATATTATATCCTTAACAAAATCACATCAAAAATAAATCTTATCTACAAATTTCATTTTTTGTAAATTTTTCCAAGGTGGACAACATTGTTTTAAACCACAACAATGTTAACTAACAACACTGCAACATATAATAAAGGTTTTAGGAACCAAATCTTTTTATTCCTAAAAGTGAAAATTTTATTATAGAAAGTATTAAGAGACCAATTTCAAATGAATCATAAATGATTTTTTTATTTTATTTTAAATGTCACTAATAAATTCACTTTTAGGACAAAACAATTTGGTGCAAAAAGGGTTTCTTTTAGATAAAATAAAATTTGTTCTAAGGATAGTAATTTATTACTAAATATTCAATTTTGCCACTAAAAATACATCAATGACACATTTGATAACAAAGTTATCTGGTCTCTAAAAAGTGATTGTCTTTAATTTTATTTTATTTTTTATTTATTTATTTATTTTTGTGTCTAAAACTGTTATTTTGTTGTAGTGCTAACTAAAGACACCAAATTTTGAGGTGATTGTCAGAGATCAAAGCATGAAGATTGAAGTGAAAGAGTGGACTATCGTAACCCCAGCCCAAGACACTACCAAGCACAGCCTATGGAGCTCAAATTTGGACTTGTTGGTAGCAAGAGTTCACATCCCAACTGTCTACTTCTACCAGCCTGATGGTTGTTCTTCAAATTTTTTTAACACACAAGTGCTTAAAGAGGCTCTAAGCAAGGTACTTGTATTGTTCTACCCAGTGGCAGGGAGGTTAAGAAGGGATAACAATGGTAGGTTTGAGATATATTGCAATGGAGAGGGTGTGTTGTTTGTTGAAGCCAATTCAGAAGGTGTTATTGATGATTTCGGTGACTTTATGCCTTGCTCGGAGCTCCAGCAACTCATTCCAACAATTGACTACTCTGAAGATGATGATCGCATTTCTCTGCATCCTCTACTTGTATTACAGGTACACATTTTTGGAAGCCAATTTGTTTGTTAACGCTTCAGTTTTTATTTTTTATTTATTATTTATTTAGTAGTAAGGAATGAAAGGCCTCTTGGTCCATAAATCTAATTGTGAATTTTCTTAGCCCAAATATCCATGCTTTAAAAAACATTGTCGATAAGGACAAACTCACGTAAAATGATCAAACTATCCATGTATATATATATATGCTATTAGGTGAAACCAAATCAAAACTCTCTCTTCGACCCAATACCACTGTTCTCTCTCCCTCTCTCTCTCTCTCTCAAACCCGCACTCTTTTTCTTTCTATCATGGACACTCTCTCTCTTCTACACCGCCAGTCTTGTGACGCCCAAAAATTGAGAACATCAAGAAATATTTTAATAATAAATACAAAGCTTTTCTAATGTTACAAGTCTAAGAAACGTCACCAATAAGTCCTTTGATCAATAGCAAAGTAAGATCCCAGAAAAGATCGGAAGAGTAAATATAGCCTCCTTTCAAAGTCCAATCTCTTTAGATACCAAATCTACCTTTTTGATAAATCTTAACAAGGTATTAACACAAGGTCTACATAAGTTGATGGAAGAAAAAAGATATATATAGATATATAAGTAAAATAATAATTACAAGAGATAAGTCTTAATTACATCAAGAGTTTAAACATTACAATTCCAAATAGGATTGCAAAACGGGACTTAACAAAACTAGTTTCTAATTCTTCTAGGGTAGCCATATATCTTCAAATGCTTCAGCTTCGCTTTTGACCAACTAGTCATCTTCAATACCTGTCATGAAACGTCATGAGCTTTGAATGCCCAATAAACACACACACATCCTATCCCTTTTTCTCAATCCAATACACAATTATATTTACAATAAACAACATAGCATGATAGTTAGGTAAACAAGCAGAGGGATTACAAAGTTAGGTGTTAGCAATATAGAAATCTCCCAAAGAGATTTCATTCTCCCAACTGCAAGAATTGGAATTAGATGCCCCTTTTTTTGCTGCTTTACAGACCTTACCCTGAATGCCTGCAACAGTTATATATTGTGTAGCGCCAACTGAAGACCTCAAAAGAGATGGCAAAAATAAAGACCTTGCCCATAACCTCATCCAACCTTATCATTATAAATATCTAGGGTCCGAATGCAATCGGTCCATTCAAGAATTCCGAAACAACCACTTGCGCAAGACTTAACCTTCAATTAGGGAACATGTCCTATCAATCCATACTTGTAGTTAACACATTATTATCTCATCATTATTCAAGTGATCGAAAACCCAATACCACCCCACTTAGTTTCCCTTGAATTAGATGTTTTAAGTCAAGGTTAGAATAAGCTACCGAGACAATAATTTCTATACATGTATGAGCATCATCAATAGACATAACAATGTAAAAATCATACTAAAGCCCAAACAAGTGATAAGAAGCACATTTACGAAATTAAAAGCATGAAATCATCAACAAACATAAATTTTCAGATTGGATACACTTTAAAGATCACAATCTAAGAGACATTTTCAAATTTTTTGCAAACTCGGCCTTCCTATGGTTTGTAGAGAATTTAATCCAATTTCTAGATCATCTTTCGAAAATGGGATAGCTTTCCTAAATTTTTAGTTATTAAAGAAATACTCCAAGCACTGTCCAAATTCGTCAACTGTTATGAAAATCGAATTTTCTCTTCAACCACTCACTCTTTTTCAATAAAACCATTTTTAATTGAAGGCTAACAATATAAGGAAAGTTTTGATATAAAAGTAAGGTCAAAAGGATTTTTTTCATTTTTCTAGAATTTTTGAAATGGGTTGAAAATACCGGTCTTTCTTGCACAAAGCTTGAAATAAGAAGAGTAATAGAAAAAGAGGGCAACCATGAGTAATTTTCTACTTCTCTTATGATGAAAACATGCTAAATAATATATAAATAACTCAGATTTTTAGATTTACGGTATGCCTTTGAAAATAATGTGAGAAATGGGTAGAAAAAGATAGCATTGTTTCATTTTAAGGAAGAACTCATGCAAGGTGACAACTAAGGCTCGACTCTTCTTATTTAAACGCATGAACACCATATATAAACATCTGAAATTAATACTTTAAGCCTCTAATGTCATGTATTTGAATGAGAAAATAAAAGAGAGGGTTACTTGAATGCCTAGTGAAGTGTTTGCTCAAGAATTCATTTCTTTTTCCTCTTCCACCACCAAAGCTCTCTCTTCCTCTCCTCTCTCCTTCTCTATGCTGAATTGTGTGTATATGTGTGTTGGATGTGCAAAAGTATTGAGAAAGGTGATGTATTTCTGGAAAATTTGGTGTGAAAAGTCCCAAATCCTTATCAGTTAGGATTGAATGGAAAGAACTTGTATTTAGTTGAAATGTAATGGAATGAGGGGTGATTAGAAAGGTTAAGTATGATTTAGTTTGGCTTAAACCTAGCTTAGTTGGTTTAGAACTAGGATGGTACAAACACAATTCCAAGTTTTGGGGTACCATGATACTTTCTTCCTTAATTTCACGAAAAATGTTTCAAAAAGTACTTCGAAGTCTTCTCCATAGGGTGGCTAGCCATGTGATGGTGGTTTAGGAAAGATTTTTCTTTTATTTTGTGTACAAATTGATATATATAAATATAGATTTTGTGTACAAAATGATTTGATGAGAAAAAGGTACATATATATATATATGTGTGTGTGTGTGCGCGCGTGCGCACGCAAAGGTACTAGATTTGGGGTCAAAGTGTAATTCTAATAAAGTGTGAGGACTAGGGCTTAATTTATGAGTTAAAATACTTATTTTAAGTGTAGAATTAGTGATAAAGAAATTAATTTGATCAAATTATCTCGCTTTGAATTACAAGACGTATAATCGAATGAAAATGATAAAAATCAAAAAGTAGGGTTTTAGGCAATCAACCTATAATCATAGACTTAGGCCTCCTTTGGGAACAATTTTTTTAGTAACTTTTTAGTCTTTTGGCTAAAATATAATGTAAAAAAATTAATATATTTGGAATGATTTTTTAGTTTTTTACGAAAAGATATGTAAAAAGTAGAGAGAAAATAGAATATTTGCCTTTTTGGTATATGTTGTTAGTTTTTTAATTTTTTTTGTGACTTTTTGGCTAAAATCACCACTTGCCAAACAAGGCTTTAATTAATTAATATTAGAGTATTACAGATGATCTCTAAGTTACTAGCGTCGATTAGGATTTGCACGATTTTGATTGGGATGTGTTTTCGATTTTAGGGTTAAAATTACAAATAAATGAGGAATTGAAGGCTTTCATTATAATAATTCAAAAGTAAGGGTCTTAATAGAATTTACAAAATTTAGGGGTTTCGCAACTCTCCTCACCAGCGGCCTCTACTGGTTCGTTTGTGTCCTCGACCTCTCTCTTCCCACTTTCTCTCTCTTCTGCAGGTAAGAACTTGGATCTAAGTTTGTTGATGACGTCTCAGACTTGAGAAACACAGACACTTGGCATCTTAGATCTAAGTACGTATTAGAAGCTATGACTAAGATTGAAATCGCCAGTGGTTGAAATCGTCGTCGTGGTGTCGGGATCATGGTTAGTAGTGATGTAGTTGGCTAGAACGACAACGTTGTTTGGATTTCCTTCGACACGCACTTTGTTTCCGAACTCGAAAGGTTTAACCATATGGCTTCAAAGCTCGGTCTTGATCAAGATCTTTCGTTAGGGTTTCGCCACCGTTAATCTCCACCGAGAACTACCTCTTTTTCTTTGGAGGTAGCAACGAAGGTCGCAACGACATCCTCAACACTCTCTTTATCGCCGGCTCTAATCTGTCTCAAGTCTTTCGAATCTATGTTAGAAAGGCTCGATTGAAGTCTTCTCTAACTCTAAGCTAGTTTGAAGACCAGTCTTCTTAGTTTCTGAATCGAAAGAATTGATAGTTATTTCGATCGAAATTGCAGTTACTTAAGGCTTTCCAGACCCGACGACTTCGCTATTCCAGTGGCTGATTAGAAGGCTCGCAAGACTCATTCTTCTTTCAATCGTTGCCCGAACTGTAGGTTTGGGAATCATCAAGATTCTAAGAAGAATGTGGTTGATTCCCCTCAGATAAGAAAGATTTTGAACCTTTTTTTTTTTTGTAGATTTCTGTAAAAGGTATGGAGCTTTGATGACATTGTAACTTATTCAAACTCTACTTTTCTAGAAAAATTGAACAGATAGATAGGGAAAATATGAGAGACTAGGGTTTGTTGAGGAAGCAGACTCCAAAAGGCTCAGAAGGCTCAAATCTATTCAAAAAAGTGAACATATAGGTTCATTTTGTATAGATAATGGAATCATTGTGTGTGGGTGTGTTTGAGAATGAATATTTTCAACAGATAATGGACCATCTATGTGTGTAAGTGTGTGTTCCCTCTATTTTTTTTTTTTTTTTTTTTTGACTTGGAAAACAATTTGTACATATCGCTTCAAAAGAATTAAATATATAAAAAAAATATTTAAACAAATAGTCAAAAAAATTAAACACATAAAAAAAATTTGAATAGATAGTTAAAAAAATTAAATAGATAAAAAAAATATTTTAACAGATAGTTAAAACAATTAAACAGGTAGAGAGAAACCCATAAAATTTGAATAGATAGGGAAAAAATTCAACAGATAGATATAAATTTAAACAGATAGTTAAAAATTTTGAATAGATAAAAAATAATTTGAACAAACAATAAAAAAAATGAACAGATAAAAAAATTCAACAAATCAAAAGGAGTAAAATTAGAAATAAAGAAAAGGACTCATGACCCAACTATTTCACAAAAGGTGGATCTCTCACCAATAAAAAATATCCATTAGACCAAATGTCTATATCCTCCTTAGATTGGACTTTTCAACAATTATCTCGGAATGAAAATGTGTTTAATAAATTATTTTTGTTTTTAGAAAAATAGAATTGATTTCAAAAAAATTTAAAATTTTGAAAACAAAAAAAAGAAGAAGTATTTTCATTTATTTTCAAAATAAAATTTTATTATCTCCTCTATCTCCTATCACCTTGTGCTACCAACCACTGCAGCTGCTGGCCACAACCACCCATTGCTAGCCAATTGGCCATCGTTGACATCTTCCCAGCTCCAGTGAAAAGCCTTTTGGTGATTGGTCAATCACCGCCATGATCTTCAACTACCTTTTGGAGGCTCTCCAGCCACACTTTTAACAATAGCAAACTTGTTTCTCTAGTTTGCTTATTATATATATATATATATATAGAGAGAGAGAGAGAACTTAGGTAAATGAACACTTCCAATACAATAGTTGCATGGGTAAATTACTGTAAACATTCTTAAACTATGACCAAATGCGGAGCTAGGAAATTAGTTCAAATGGGGCATTTATCAATTTTAACTTCATATTTTTATTTTTCATAGTCAATTACAATAAGATAATAATATTTTGGGCCGTTTTTTAGAAATTCCTATTCTTAAATGTTATATTCCATTTAAACAATCTTCTTTTTTAATATTCCATTAGGTCCTGTTTAAGGTAATATGACCAACTCAGCCTTTCAAACTTTTTGGGCTTGTTTCTATTTTGAAACCAATACACAATAAAAAATAATAATAGTCCCTCATTTCATGGAGAATATTTCTTATTCATTCTAGGGAGAAAATCTCTCTTATTTCATAGAGAAACTTTCTCGTTTATTTTATGGAAAAAATTTCTCCCTTATTCTAGCGAGAAAATCTCTCACATTTCCAAAATCTTAAGTCATTTACTTTACCCCGACGTGAAGAAGCAAGGTTGTGAACATTTATATCGATCGAAGTGTAGACATTGTGAACATCCACATTGTTGGTGGTTGCTTATATTTGTATACATATTACCATCGGCTTAATGTGAGTTGTGGTAAATAAATGTTGATGTGAACTTTCTTACAAATGCATGTTGGTAAAATAACACATTATTATTTGCGTTTGTATGACTATTTTTGAATGTAAATATTAATATTAATTAATAATATAATGATCACAACATCAATTGCAACACATTACAATGTGATAATTCACAACAAACAATGACTCCTTACAATGTGAATATTCACATCATGTAATAATCATGCACAACTCAAACAATAATCAGTGAAATGTAAATATTCACATTATGCAATAACCATGAAATCATCAGTCTACATTGCACGTCATGCAACCATCACAAGCTTCTACTATTAAAGTTCACATCATCAAATACAAAATATTAAAATCTGATAATTCACAACAAAAATAACTTCAATGGATGTGAACACTCACATTCACTAAAATACCCACCTAATAACCATACACACATATATTGATACATAATACCATATCAATTCATCTCGAAACAAAAAGTCGAATCTAACTTTAATCAATTATTGAACATGAAACCCTACCAAACACA
This sequence comes from Camellia japonica, assembly GCA_030407325.1. NCBI lineage: Eukaryota > Viridiplantae > Streptophyta > Magnoliopsida > Ericales > Theaceae > Camellia > Camellia japonica. The sequence goes on along the minus strand of JAPPVO010000059.1, from coordinate 157,669,164 downwards.
TACCTACATGCAGTTGCAAAATAAAAATGGTGCTAACCTTCATCCAATAATTCTAAACTTCGAAACCGCAACAATGGAAGAAAACAAAGTTTCAAAACCGCAACAGTGAAAGAAAACAGAAATTCAAACAGCAACAATGGAAGAATGTAGTATTTGAATGTTATATAACCTTTGTCCAACAATTTTGAACTTGAAAACCGCAACAATGGAAGAAAATAAAACTTCAAAACGGTAATAATGGAAAAATAAAATATTCAAATGTTCTCCCACCACCGTGTAAATGAAACCCCTACAAAAACGTATTAGGGAAACGTATCTATTGATTCCTCCAATATTTCTAATCACCAAAAATTCCAAAATAGAAATAACAAAATTTGAAAAATGTATATATCCTATTGTGTATAATACGTACTATCAAAATAGAACAAAAGGTATAATAGTCCAAAAAAAAATTTATAAATCAGGAAAAAAAAACCTCCTGGAATAGAAGTCTAATCGTTTGGAAACATCACTTTTTAACCTAAAAGTCACAAAGTCATTAAAAAAGCTAAAAAGCCAACAAATTATACAAAAAAGTCAAAGATTTCATTTTTTCTCTACTTTTTACACATTTTTTCGTAAAATATCAAAAAGTCATCCTAATCATACTAATTTTTTTTCCCTCATATTTTAGCCAAAAAATAAAAAAGTTACTAAAATAGCCTATTCCCCAATGAGGCCACCGGTATATGGGACTTGATAGAACACACAAAAACCTTGTGGGTTTATTAGGCTATAAATCTACCAAAAGGGATATATAAATAAATCTCCCTAATATTTTTTATACATTAATATTAAGCAAAAAAACTTAGATTTTATTATAAAATTTTTAATATATATTTTTACAATTGACTTGGAGAAATATCATAATAAAAAATAGAGAAATATCATCAACTCAATTTCATCACAAGTATCAATTATTTCTCAAATCTTACCTTTAAATTCAAAATCATAAATTAGGTTTTTGGTAAAGATTGGGATTTTTTCTTATTTCCTTCATTCATCAAAGAATCATCAATAAATAATCATTTATATACAAAAGCTTTCAGGATAGTTTCAAAATTTGAGTAAAAATCCCATCTTCAAACATCAACACTTTTATACTCAAGGCCAAATGTCTCATACACCATAATATCTAAGAAAATACTACACTCATATCAAAATATGAATATACAAGATTAAAGGTATTCCTACCTCAAGACAGAGAAAGAAGGGTTTGAGACACAAACTTTAACAACAACGAAAACACGACCCGATCGGTTCCAAATGTAGCCCTTGACGTGCTCTAACTTTTTCCCTCAAGGACTAGGTTTTAATTTCGCCTCTAGGTAGATGAAACCAAAGCTTGAAGCTCTCAAAAATGGTGAAAAGTGAGAAAGACAGAGAGAGTGACAGTGAGGTAGAGAAATGAGTGAGAAAAAGTGAGGAAACATAAGAGGTGCTTCTATTTATAGTGGAGGGGTATAATAAATTGTGGGGCCCAAGAATATACAAAAATATGAAGTCAAAAATCCAAAAAATGTGGGGCCCAAACGTGGCTGGGTGTGTTTGGGTTCGTATCAAGTATCGGCGCCTTGAAAGGAGGTGTCGACACCCGCATATGAAGAAGCGAAGGAAGAAGTTCAAAATCAGAAGGGTGTCGACCCTGTATTGCCCAGGGTCATCCCCCAGAAACAGAATGCACTAGTTCTTATTCCAGCCCAACGATGTTGGCACCCAAAGAGGACGGCGTCGACCCTACAAAGCAGAATGTAACAATGAAAAATTTAGGGATGCTCGTGTCAACCCCATACTTCTTTGGTGTCGACACGCTAAAGTAGAATGATGAAGAAGAAAGGAAGATGAGCAAGTGTTGACACCCAGAAGCACAATGTTAACACCCAGATTAGATTTTCGAATTTCTAAAACAATTTTCGACAAGTTCCAAGAGTGAATTAACATCCTGACCACATATAAATTCGAATTTCCTACACTACCAATATCAAAATACCCTAATCAAAGGATTTCAAACACTAAAATAACGGAATTAAATACATCCCAAGGGCACTATAATTCACAAGCGTTGCAGAACATCCTGCTTCTGTACCCGTCTGAGCAGAACATCCTTCTTCTATACCTATCTGAGCAGAATAGTGTGCTCCTACATCTATCCGAATAGAACATCTTACTCTTGCACCTGTCTGAGTAGAACATCCTGCTCATGCACCTATCCAAGCAGAGCATCATACTCTAGCATTTGCCTGAGCAGAACAGCGTGCTCCTGCATCTATCCGAGCAGAACGTCATGCTCCTATACCTGTCTGAGCAGAACATCCTGATCCTACACCTATCCGAGTAGAGCAACATGCTCCAACATCTGTCTGAACAGAATATCTTGCTTCTGCACATTCTACTCCTATATCTATCCAAGCAAAACATCCTGCTTCTGTACCTATCCAAATAGAACGACATGTTCTAACACCTTTTCAAGCAGAACGTCATGTTCCAGCACCTGTTCAAGTAGAACAACATGGTCTAGCACCTGTCTGAATAGAATCGCCTGCTCTTACACCTGTCCGAGTAGAACAACGTGCTCTAGCACTTGTCCGAATAGAATTGCGTGCTCCATCCTAATAGAACAGTAGAGTTCAGCACTTGTCCGAAGAGCATCTGAAGGAATTGTGTCTAGACAATAAAATCGAAGCCTGCACTGATCACTTCTCCTTTTAGTATGAGGATTAACAACATGGAGCCTTAAAAAAATTTCAACATCTTAGAGTTTAAGCTCTACGATAGTTAGTCAGATCCCTTGGACCATCTTCGTCACTACTGCCATGCAATGTCCCTTTGGAATAAGAATGAGGCACTCATGTGCAGGGTCTTCCCATCCGGTCCAGGAAAAGTAGCCAGCCAATGGTTTGACAAGCTTCATGAAGTCTATTGACAATTGTCAACAATTGTCAGAGAGTTTCATGAAGCGCTTTGTGACCAATGTCAAGCGTGCTAAGGAGGTGAATACTTTGCTTGCCCTCCAAAAAACTCTGGACCAGATACTCCCAACTCTACTGGGGGACCTTTTATGAAGTTGAGGAGTACTGTTTAAACCAATTAGCAATCGCCATATTTAAGCATGGCTTATCACCAGAAGATAAGTTATGGCAGTCCCTTTCCAAGAAACTAGCAAGAGGAGTTACTGATATATTAATTAGGATAGACCAATAGAGCTAGTTGATGGAAGATGAAAAAATTTCTGAACGGGCATTGGTTCAAAGGGAAGAGAGTTAGATAGCTCAGCTTGGATTGTAGCTATGTTCTTTCACTTATGTGCAATTTTCAACAATTCCCTAAATATAAGAAAGTTGGACATTTCAGCTCAGATTGTAGTTATGTTCTTTCACTTAGGTGTAATTTCCAATAATTCCCTAAGTACAAGAAAGTTGGACATTCCAGCTCAGATTGTAGTTATGTTCTTTCACTTAGTTGCAATTTTCAGCAATTCCTTAAGTACAAGAAAATTGGACAATCCAGCTCAGATTGTAGTTATGTTCTTTCACTTAGATTTCTTTCCCTTAGGTGCAATTTCCAACAATTCCCTTAGTACAAGAAAGTTGGACAATCCAGCTTAGATTGTAGTTATGTTCTTTCACTTAGGTTTCTTTCACTTAGGTGCAATTTTTAGCAATTTCCTAAGTACAAGAAAATTGGACTATCTAGCTCAGATTATAGTTATGTTCTTTCACTTGGGTACAATTTCTAGCAATTCCCTAAGTATAAGAAAGTTAGACATTCTAGCTCGGATTGTAGTTATGTTTTTTCACTTAAATTGCTTAATCCATTGTTGAATTTTTCTGCTATAATATGGATAATTCTATCTTGGATGAACTCCAACTTTCCCCTACGGCTAGGCTTGGAAAATTCGGAGTTGGGGGCAATTGTGGAAGGAAAAAATAAAGAGTTTCATTCTGAGTAGAAAATGTGCAAAATCCGAGCAGAATACACTTTGATGAGTAGAATAGTTGGTTTATTAGACTAGGGGACCAGGAGCAGAGGTTCAGGTCCAAATATGTAGGTTTTGGACCAAATGACCAAGTCCTGAGGTTCAAGACTAGAAGAGTCCAAGGGTCCAATACCAAAAGACTAGGTCCAAGACTAGAAGACTAGGTCCGGAGTCCAGGACCAGAGGACCAAGACCAAAGGTGCAAAAGAGGTGGCCTTTAGTGACAGACATGGTCAAAGCTTGGTCCTTACTTTATGGGCCAACCACTCCTAGAAATCTATGCTAGTGGAACATGATCCCACAAAAAGTGGGCTGAACGTGAAAAGTGGCAAGGGAAGTAAAAGTGGAACTCCAACAATCACTTTGAAGGCTAAATAAAGCCATACCAAGTGAGGGAAAAGGTAGACAATTAATTGCCACCACTTTGGGCTGCTTTTATTTTTATATTTTCTTGCTCCATAACTTTCAAGTTTACTAACTTAAGCATTAGAGAGTTCCTTGGCTGCCCACCAGTCGGGTTCTTTATATTTTCTTGAGTGTTTCAGGTGTGGTTCAACTGCGTTCACACCGAAGCGTCGCCACAGTTAAAGTGGTTCAATTTTTCGCCACCACAATATCTATAATAAAAAATAAAAAAATGGGGGCACGTGACCCTCCTGATGCCAACATAGATCCATCTCCGACTATGACCCATTTATACTTTTTTTTTTTTTCTTGAACTTCAATTTTCAACAGTTAATCATCATTTTAAAGTATTATCTTGTTACATTTAATCATTTTCATTAGAATTTTGTTAAAAATTTACATAAAACCAGGTCATGTATGAAGCACATAACACACTTATTGAATTTTTTAGGACAATAATGCTCTTATCTAGTAATCTTGTTTGCACATTGTGTGAACACCGTGCCTTTTTGGGTATAAGGTGCATTTCCACCCACTTGTTGTACCAACTTGCTTTCAAGAGTCACCGCTTAATTTTTAAGGGAAACTAAGAAAACTTTAACAATGAAAACTAAACAAAGGACCGGTCTGTCATAACCCAATAATTATCAAGGTTCGGGAACTTAGGTACAAGAAAGGAAGGTTATTACATATGCATCCCTTCTTGCCCAATCACATGATTAGCCTCTACTCATCTTTTATTTTATGAGATTAAATAATTAATTATTCCACAAAATTCATTATTAACCCTAATTCTTTACTAAACCTAATAAACTAGATGATTTGAATAAAATAAGCACCACTTAATTTGGATTAAATGAATATAACCATATCTTTTCCATAAAACCATTATTTTCTATCAAAAAGCCAATTTTTAATTCATATGGTCATACACATAATCCAAATTAAGCAACATTCATAAAAAAAAAAAATCATCCAAAACACATGATTGATCACAAAAAGTACCTAACTTGCATTATTTAAAGAACAACGCACATACGCAAACAATATGCTATGAAGATCAAGAAACTTACACGGATTCCCCCGCAAAGCGTCCAACATGAAAAATAGGATACAATGATCCTAAACATGATACTAACACAAGGAACATGCAAACCTAAGCCTGATTTAAGGCTATTATCAAGATTAAATGCAAACAAAGCAACTAACACGTAAAAATAACTATGTAGAATATTATATGATGATTAAACGGAGCTATGTCAAACTGCTCTACATGTCATGAACTCTTCTTATTTAAGAAATGAAAAACTTATCCTACAACAAGTTTAACCTTCTTAGCTCGTTGATTCAGAAGACAATTGAAATTATATAAATAAATAAATAAAAAACTTTATGTTCTAGGCAACAAAATAGAACATGAATTTGATTAATAAATAAAAATCAGAGCAAAGAAGTGAAAAAAAAATAATAAATAAATAAATAACCTGCAGTGTCCTGTTTGTTCTTAATCATGACATATCCTTTGATCACTTACTTCTCTTTCCCATTCCTATTGTTACATTAAAATGGAAAAATATAGAAGATCAATCACTAACTTAAGAAAACTTCTTTTTAAGAATGAAAACACGAAGCCAAAAAACTATAACCAGGAATGAAACCCATTAGATTTACCAGTTCATAAAAATGTGCCTCATAGGAACCATTAAGTGTCGTGACAATGTTTTGAGAGAAACAACAGAGTGAAGTCATATCTAATAATAAAATCTACAGAAACAACATGCTAAGGGTTGGAAACACATACTATTTGGAACATCCCAAGCATCCCACCAATGCTTGGAGCTTGTACTGGTCATGGTTTCACTGTCTGTACATAATTCTCGCATGATTAAGCTGCAACAAACAATAATTTACACTGAAAATACTGACAACACATAGCATACAAATGTATACAAATCGTAACACAACATACCTTGCCGATTTTAGTTGGGACAATATCTTCCATAGACAGAGCCTCCCCAGTAATTGGGCATTTTCCATACTACTTTTTTTTAAAAAAACAAAATGCAGATTTCCATTAAAAAGTGCATTTAAAAAGGGCTTCATGGCCAAATCATTTTAAAGTCAAAACGCAATACAAAATCATAAGAACGTTGCATAAATAGAACAAGCTTAAGTATAGCAATAACCCCCCCCCCCCCCCCCCCCCCTTTCGTGGTCAATGTGCATTAGATCATTAGCAAATATGAACTGCTATTGCTTTAAATTTGTTGAATGAAATCACAAGCTCTTATACCATTAGAGCAGGTGCTTCTCCCCCTTTGAATCATAAACAATTTTTTAATAACAAGTCATATTTGTAATTATCTAAGTTCAAATTCATAAAAGTTGTTCAGCAAGATAAATCTTGAAGAGCATAACAACTAACCTTTCAAAATAGCTATATTACAAATTCATTCATATCAAAAACCATTCTCATGTGGTTATCATTCATTCAAGCAAAAATAACTGACTGTGCATAAGATAATTTACCATATACATCACCAAACTAAATATTTCTCCCCTTTGTCAACAAAAACTTAACAGTTAGGAATATCAACAAAACATTAGTTTAATTACAGTAGAAACAACATCAAAAACATCTAAAACCTTCTCTCCCTTTAGGCATCATCAAAAAGAAGAGCAGAGTCTATTAAAAAGGTGGAGGAGTGTGAGGCCAATGGGGTGTACCTTTACGCCATCCTTGTGTGAACCAGAGCATAAACTTGTGAATTTTTTCGCCAAGGTCGTCATCCTATCTCTGTTGGAAAATCTGTCTAAATTCTTCATTGGAGTGGTTGAGCCCATAGACAGTGATGACCATGCTTTCAACACTAGTCTATGCAGCTTCAATGGCTTGAGCCTGCTGAATCTTTATCCTGCTGATATCATGCTACATGTCCATCTACTGAGAAAGAAGTTGTTGAACTAAAGAGGCCAACTGATCCACTTTTTGTTCCAGAGTAGAAGAGGATGAAGCAGAGGCAGAATGGGTGGAGGATGGAATATCAGAAGTAGGAGTAGATTAAGGAATCAGGTTGAGGTTGTTAAGCTCTGAATTAAGTTCAGCAATCCCAACCAATAAAGGACCTTGAACAAGAGAATCAAGGTGATCAATTTTGAGAGAGAGAGAGAGAGAGAGAGAAGAGGTCAGAAGGTGGTGCAAGAGTAAAGAATGAAGGACCATGAGTGAAGAGTGGTGGTGAGGAAGGACTAGGAAGGGTAGAACTAGGAGTAGAAGGAGCAAGGGAAGAGACAAGTTTTTTTTTGTCTTGGTCCACACATTATTAATTAAAGAATACCCCATGTGGCTCAGTGTTTCAGAGCCATAATTGGCCGAGTCTCGGGAAACTTTTTCTTCACCTTTAAGATCAATTTTAAAATGTTTGAAAATTTTGGTGAAAATCATCCCGTATGGAAGGGCTTGATCACTTTATTTGTGTGCATTGATAATACAATGACACACCTGTAGACCGCCCCGAGAACTCTCGGCTCCGCGCGTGAGGGTGCGAATCGTTTGTTCTTTAGCTGCTACAAGTTTGGACTCATGTCACGGTTCTGAATCTAATCTCACAAAGTGCAATATGAGACCGATAAATCACCAAAGAGTCCAAATCCGGCAAATCGTTTTGGAAAACTGATTTGAATAAAGAAGTGACAAACATGGACTGCTTTGCCAGATACAGAGTCGCCACCTAAATATTTTATTTTGGGGGAATTTAGGAAACCCTGACTCGTGTCTAAGGCCATGTGTCCGTCATCACTAAAGTTGTCTCGGCTCGGGAACTTGGGTATGAGAGGGGAAGGTCATGCAATGAGCGCCCCCGTTCGCCCAATCAAAAGATCGACCTTTACTAAGCATGATATTTTGTTTTTGAAAACACATGTGTTCTTATTCCAGTTATTAACCTAGAATTACTATGTGATGCGCATAGCATACAAGTATAGACTAGATCGCCTAAGTTGGAACAAAACATTGCATGTTCGTTTGTGAAAATGATTTGAAGTTTGCTACTCGCAAGTAGGCTAAGACATAGATTTTGCCACCCTCAAGTGGGCTTAAAATTCACATTTCGATGAATTGTTCCAATTCAAGTAATCCAACCTTCACCCACAGGCATTCAAGCAGTTAATCACTTAAGCAGTTAGCCTCATGGCAAGCATGCTAACATGGCAACATACACATCTCATGCAGGGATGCTAAAGCATAAACACTCACAGTGTACTCCGAGCCAAAACATAGAACTAGTTAGAAATCATGCATGATCCTAGTTCATGTTAAGATGGCTAATGCAACACATGCAAAAATGCAACTAAAATAGGCTCGGCTATTCCAAGATGGCATATGAAATGCAACTTGACAATATGCTGTTGAACACGTATTCAAGTAAATGTATTGAAATACAATGCAGTTAGTATGATGCGTCGAGCCCAGTGCATGCAAGACAGATGAATGGATGCACGCATACGAAGCATAAGGATGCTAATTGAAACATGCCCCAAAAACTAGCCATCATAAGTGGTTAAGTAAAAGGGAGAAAGAAATGGAGGTTGAAAGACATGCATCACACACACACACGCTTATTACAACAATTGGCCCTCTCGACGGAGGGTCTAAATAAATACGCTAAGCTATTCTAACTAATCTAATAATCTAATTAGACTAATTATTACATAATCAAATTGAATAACTAACTAACACTAAGCTAATTATTACAATACATTAATTAATTAACAAATTAGCTAGTTTAATTACAAATTCAAAAGCTATCTAACAAGTATAGCTAATTACAAATTACAAAGCCTCAGCTCAGTTCTAAGAGTTCGAAGATGCATGCCCAATCGCCTCACTCGGAAATCCGTTACCATGCCTCATGTTGCCTCTGTTTGCACACTTCTGCATTTGAAAATTATGCCAACTTCTGTGATGCTTCTGACCTACCTTAGGCACCATCTGAGGGGTAGTCGGCCAAAAAGTGTAGCCATCGGCCAAAGAATAATGGTCATCTACCAGTTTTAAGGCTATCGGCCAATTTTTGATAGCCGATCGGCACATTAAGTGGTCAATCGGCCACTTTTTCCTACAAACTTCTCCTTTTGCTGCAACAGAGCACAAACAGAGGCATGGCAATGTATTTGCAAGAAAATGTGTGTGCAACCACACTCATTATCATGTTCAAAGCTCAAAGGAGTGTAGTGCTCGACTCTCGAGCCATCAATCACGCATTTCAATGCATGATGGCCAAAGAGGCCGAGTTGCACAAATCAATGCCAAATGAATGCACAAAAAACACATAAATGCCTTAACCTCTATCATTCATGATCAAGAGGGTCGGCGACCGAGAATTGAGGCACGTTTCATCACTTCAAGTATGAAACGTCCCTTGTTTCCCGTGTTTAGACTAACTCCTTATCCAAACACAACGCAAAGCACACAACATGGAAATGCAATGCAACTCAACATAAGCATACCAAATGCAATGCAACTCAAGCATGCAAATGTCATGCAATGCAACAAGCATGCAACAACATGCAAACCACATACCCAATGGACTTAAACCAAAAGTGGACAGATCTCAATCATGCCCAAAGCAGTGCCCATTAACACCAAAACTAAGGTACCAAAAGGCAAAACATGCATGCACACATATTGGTCCATAAGCTAGACAACAATACACAACCCCTAGAGACATTCAAAGAGTGAAAGAAATGGGAACATGGCAGTCCTATATGCTCTGAAGTAACATGGTAAATGATGCCAAATCATGTACATGATACAAATAAAGCATGCTATGGTGCCCAAAGCTTGAAACTAGCAAGGCACTTGCACTATAACTATGCAATACATGAAGCATATGGCCAAGGCAACCCAAAACAGTCTTAGATCATGCCAAAATGAGTCTAAAACATGCATGGAGCATCACCAAAACAAGCAAACATGAAGGGCATAAGGCATGATGCATACAAGGCCAAAAGGAAGGATTACACTACACCTATCAAGGCCAAGCATAAGATGACTTAACCAACAAAAATCAGAGTTATGTCATGGCAAAATAACCCCAAAAACATACTGAAATGATAGCTCACAAGTTTAGGCATGAAGGCATACACAATGACTCATGTAAGGCATAAAACACAAACTCTCCAAAGCATGGAAAGGGTGACAAATGCAAGTGTATGATCACACTACATGTACTGAAATCACATTTTAAATGATGCCAAATCATGAAAATAGTCCAAGTAATGTATGCTAATGGACTCAATACACAAGGCTAGTGAGCAAGATTGAACCATGGCTATACAAAGCAATGCATGTATGACCAAAACAGTACAAATCAGAGCTAGAGCATGGTAAAACATGGCCAAAAGCTTATTGGAGTTAAGCCAAAACATGCTAGAATGATGGTTCAAACCCATGATGCATGTTAGGCTAGTGAATGGAAATGAACTACAAGTGCATGGAGCATGCATGGGGCTATCAAACCAAACCTTAACAGAGGTATATCATGCTGGAATGAGGCCAAAAACATGCTAAGATGGAGCTAAAACAAGCTTGAAAGACATGCTACTTCATGAAGCACACAAAGCTAGTTTGCAAGATTTACACTACAAGTGTATAAGGCATGCATGAGGTGACAAAACCAATTCAAAAAAGTGGTATGCCATGCTGAAATAAGGCCTAAAATAGGCTGAGATGTGGCCAACACAAGCTTAACAAACATGCTCAAACATGAGGCATACAAGGCAAGCATACAAGACACAAGGAGAGGGGATGACCCTCTCCTATTTGGGACCTCAAAACACCATTTCCACCACTGAAATTCCTCTGAGTTTCAATGGTGAGAAGGCCAAAACAAGGTGATTCCAATAGCTTAAAAAGATAGCACAAGAACAAGGCCAAACAAGGCCTAAAAGGGGGTAGACTATCTCCAACACAAAAGTGACCTTAAACAAACATTATAAGCATGCAAAATCAGAACTTTTTGCAGTAGGAAGTCAAGCCTAAATAAGCATGCAAACAGGTCCAAAAGCTTAAGCAAAAACCAAGGTTTAAAGGGTTAAAGGCTCACCCTTGTAGAACCACTTTGAAGCTACAACTCCAACAACTTTGTTGAGCTCAAACCAAACCAAAAACACCAAAATCAGCTTCTAAGAGCCTCAGCAACAAAAGGATGGTGTTTGAGTGTGTGTTTGTGTGTTAAAGTATGAAGAATAAGCACTTTAATGCACAAAAATGAGACCAAGAGAGAGATATAGAGATATATATGTATCTATAGCTGGAGGACAAAAAATCTGAACCTGGAGGAGGAGGGGGGAGGTTCTCTCTTATAGAGAACAAGCAACAAGCTTGTTGGACAAGCTTTTGGCCTAAAGCCATCCCTCCACACACGTGTATGGAGGATGGCTTCTGTGCGTTCCAGCTATTATAGCTGGCCTAAAAATATCTCCAAAAAGGTGATGGAAAGCAGCTGACCACTTGAAGTGGTCGGCCAGCTACTTCTACTGGTCGGCCGACCAGTGGAAATGGTCGGCCAAGGAAGAAACTGGTCGGCCATGGTGGGAGATGGTCTGCAGCATGAAAGCAAGGCAGTGGTGTGGTGGCCGACCAGAAAAGGTGGCCCAAAGACCAAGGAGACCAGTTGGCCGACCAGAAAACTGTCTGGCGGGAAGAAAAGTGGTCTCCAAGGGGAAGAACTGGTCTTCCACCCTTATACCACCTTCCAAACAAGGAAAACAAGGTTTGTACCAAAAACAAACCAAAAAGGATGCAAGACGAAAAGTCCGGGAGGCAAGGCACGCAATCGAGAGACCCGAAAACTAGTCTACGAGCACCAAAAGTGGTTTACAACCACAAAAGTGGTCTCCCAGACCACAGTGTCCCTCTAGGCAGAGGCAACAAGGCATGGTTCAAAAACCAAGCCAAACGGAGAACGTTAAGCGGTCCTGAGACATGGCGCGCAGTCGAAGGCTCCGAAAATCGGAAACTAATCTCCAAGCGGGAAAAGTGGTCTACGACCACGAAAAGGTGGTCTACAGACCACAAAAGGATGGTCTACAAGACCTCTCCCTCCCTCCAGGGAAGAGAAAACAAGGTTCGGTCTACAAACCGAGCCAAAGCACAAAGAGTTCAGAGGCCCGGAGGCAAGGCACTCAGCCGAAAACTCCAAAAACTCGAACGAGCACAAATATGCACTATCACCGAGCGCTCAATCGATGACGTCTGAGTCTTAAGGTCGGTCAAAAATAGGGTGTCTACAATGCCAAATACCCAAAATCAATGAGGTAACCAGTAGATAAGGTCCAGATAAGAAAAGCATGACCAATGGTAATAGCATCAAAATGACAAGACCAAGGAATGATATTGTGTGTGATGATATGATGCAAGAGTCTTAGTTCCAATGAAGGATCTTTTCCAGAGATAGAAATGTGGTGGTCTAGGGTTGGATTGTTTGTGAAAAATTTCAGTCCAGTAAGATGCGTGTAATGTAGTGGGTTTATGCTAATAGAAAAGGAAACTCTTTGGCCATCATTACAGGCTTTCATAATAGAGTTAACAATAGAGGGTTTCAAAGTGAAAGAGATATCCATTCACAAAACAATCTAAAGTATTAGGAGAAGATTCCTTATTATATAAAAGATTAGCAAAGAATTCTTTAATGATGGTTGGATAAACATCACAGTCAAGTTTTAAGAGAGAGGACCATTTTTGAGCGTCAAACCATATTTTGACAGGAATAGAATGTGTTTCAAAGAAATTTATGTCAATAGTGCGACTAGAAAGTACCTTATGCAAATTAAAATCCTTGTTGAAGGCTGATTTACAGTTATTGTTCCTTATGCAAATTAAAATCCTTGTTGAAGGCTGATTTGCAGTTATTGTTCTTGAATCGAAAAACAGGAAGTTTGAAAGTTGCAGAGACAACGGTGGAAGTGGTGGAGGTGCGAGATCGTTTCCGAGATGGGGCTGATGGAGAAGCTTAAGAATCCATGGAGGATGAAGGAGAAAGATAATGGGAATCATCGGTTGTGTTGAATGTAACAATTTCTATGTAACAATTTCTACCTACTCCACCTACAATTTCTACCTACTCCACCTACAAATACTCCACCTACTCCACATTAGTTAGTGCTCCATTAGTTAGTGCTATATAGTTAGTGCCCCATATAGTTAGTGATAGAGTTAGTGATCCATTATGGTATAGTGCTCCATTATGGCTCCATTGTATCCCATTTCTCTCTATAAAAGAGAGCTCTTGTAAGAACATTAGAGATGAATCAATATCAATCAATAAACATACAATTCTCTTTCTGTATTTCTCTATACATTAATTATTTTCTACATGGTATCAGAGCTATAGGTTAAGCTCTTGGGGTTCTTCGCCTTACCGGCGGGCGGCAACCTTGCCTTGGCCGTCCGCCGGACCTCAACCTATTCCGCTGTAATCTCTATCAATACACATACCTTCAATCTATGAAGTTAGCAGCTGGAGAACCCGACTTTGATACCCCACCTGTAATAGCAGAGGCTGGGATTAATACAATTCGTGAAGGTTACACGAGGTACACGCCAAATGCAGGAACCCTAGAACTCCGCTCAGCAATTTGTCACAAGTTGAAGGAGGAGAATGGAATCACTTATACACCTGATCAGATTTTGGTGAGCAATGGAGCAAAGCAGAGCATCCTTCAAGCCGTGCTCGCTGTTTGTTCTCCTGGAGATGAGGTTATAATTCCAGCTCCATTTTGGGTGAGTTACCCAGAAATGACAAGGTTGGCTGATGCGACCCCCTGTGATTCTTCCTACCCACATCTCCGAAAATTTTCTCTTAGATCCAAAGCATCTTGAATCCAAACTCAGTGAGAAGTCGAGACTGTTGATTCTTTGTTCCCCATCTAAACCAACAGGATCTGTTTACCCAAGGAAGTTGCTTGAAGAGATCGCTCAGATTGTGGCAAGGCATCCCCAGCTTCTGGTGCTGTCTGATGAAATATATGAACACATTATTTATGCACCAGCAACGCACACAAGCTTTGCATCTTTGCCAGGGATGTGGGAGAGGACACTGACTGTCAACGGGTTTTCTAAGGCCTTTGCAATGACTGGTTGGAGACTTGGATATCTTGCTGGTCCTAAACACTTTGTTGCAGCATGTGGAAAGATTCAAAGCCAATCCACTTCAGGTGCCAGTAGTATATCTAAAAAGGCAGGTGTTGTTGCTTTAGAATTGGGCTATGCTGGTGGGGAAGCCGTTTCTCCTATGGTTAAAACATTTCAGGAGCGCCGAGATTATTTGGTTAAGAGTTTTGGGGAATTGAAAGGTGTTAAAATATCGGAGCCCCAGGGAGCTTTCTATCTCTTCCTCGATTTCAGCTCATACTATGAATCAGAGGCTGAAATCTTTGGTATGATTGAAGATTCAGAGTCCTTATGCCGCTATTTGCTGGCAAAGGCTCAGGTCGCTCTCGTCCCGGGTGATGCATTTGGGGATGACACCTGCATACGAATCTCCTAATGGCAGGTTCTTCCTTACAGGGCTCTTCAAGCATTGCTTTGAGGAATCAATTTTTGGGATTTCATTGTTCTTCAGATTCACATAGCTTCAGATCGGTCTCTTTCTCCTCTCATCTCCTCACTCTCTCCCTAAAATCTTTGGAGAATATAAAACCGCTACAGACACACAGGTTAAGCACTGTTGTGAGTGCAGTGAACAGCCCTGAGCACATGGATGTTGATATCTCACCAAGTCCTAGAGTAAATTCGGTGAAGCCCTCCACAACCTCTCCACAGGTTCAGAAAACCCCACTCTGATCCTCGATGTTAGTGCGGTCTCTCTCTCTCTCTCTCTACTCAAGGACATCCACCACTATGTCCACTTTTTAACTCATCCTCCACCACTTTTTGCACACACTCAATACCCATTTTTATTTTTAAAACCAATCTTCACCTTTTGCACCTCACTCACCGACTCCCTCAAATCTCCACTTTCTTTATTTTATTTTATCTTTCTTTTTCCATTAAAAAAAAAAAAAAAAAAAAAAAAAAACCAACGAGGCTTCCATTCATTCCAACTGATTTTTCGGTTCAGTCTCGTACCTTCATGTCATACGATTTGCACAAAACAACAAAACTCATTTTATTCATGACAGGGATCACACCCGATCACCATTTTACAAAAAAAAAAAAACACAAACAACCGGCCTCACTTCTTCGCCTCTTAAGCTGTTCTCTTCTTCTTGCCTTTGTCTTGGGCGTCCCTTGCCGGTACTGCCTCCGTGTTTCCCACGCCGCCGAGCACGTTCACTTCCCGTTGCTCCTCCACTGTCACATATGGCGGACCTCCAAATCTGAGCATCACGGTGGCCTTCCGCTTCAGTTCCTTGTTTTCTGCCTTCAGTCCACATATCTCTGCTCGGGCATCCTTATACATGCCCTGGAGCAGAGCCAGTTGGGCGTTTAACTGCTGCACCTCATTTGTCCTACTCTGAAGCCGATGCGACAGGTTTGAGACCGCAGTCATGGTCTCAACACATGACTTCAGTGTGTAATAATTCGCCTCAATATCCGATTGTGCAGCCATTCTTTGCTCCACAGACAGCATCGGAAAGTTCAACGGCGCAAAACCAGGGGCGCTTGGCCCAGGGGCGCTTGGTTGAGGTTCAAGGGCCATATTCTGTGTTGTGGCCTCGTTGAGGTCGGGAAAGAGGGTAAGACCACGGGACGAAGAGGCTATGTTCTGGGTAACGAGGCTGGAAGAAGAAGCCATTTTCCGAGCAACAGCGTGTTACAGAGTAGCTCTCTCAGAAGTGTTACAGAAAGAACGAAGAGTTTTTTCAGCTGGTTTGTTCTGCATCAGCGGCAGCCTCGCCTTGGTTTAAATAGGCAAGGCAGACACGCTCCTTACGCGCCTCTCAACGCCAGACGACAAATCAGTGCGCCTTTTGATGGCTCGACTTTTGATGGCTGTCGGGCACGTCTTTTGATGGCACGCCTTTTGATGGCACGCCTTTTGATAAGATTGGGCACGCCTTTTGAGGGTCCAACAAGACTCTGTAAACTGTCCCGACATTGATTCCGGTTAGCTCCTTTAAGGGTCCGACAAGACTCGGTAAACTGTCTCGACTTTGATTCCGGTTAGCTCTTATATGGGTCCGACAAGACTCGGTAAACTGTCCCGACATTGATTCCGGTTAGCTCCTTTATGAGTCCGACAAGACTCGGTAAACTGTTCCGACATTGATTTCGGTTCTCTGCTACAACGGTTCGACACAGCCATATAGTGTCTTCTACAACGGTCCAACATGACCTCGTAAACTGTTTTCTACATCGGTCCGATATGACCCATAAACTATCTTCTACAATGGTCCGACATGACCCCATAAACTATCTTCTACAACGGTCTGACACGACCATACAGTGTCTCCTATCCACTTTTATTTTATTTGTCAGATTATTTTTTTCCTGTTTTGTTACTCTCTCCAAACTCAAGTTGGTTAGTTCCTAACCCCTTTGAGTTTGAGGGGGGCTGTTGAATGTAACAATTTCTATGTAACAATTTCTACCTACTCCACCTACAATTTCTACCTACTCCACCTACAAATACTCCACCTACTCCACATTAGTTAGTGCTCCATTAGTTAGTGCTATAGTTAGTGCCCCATATAGTTAGTGATAGAGTTAGTGATCCATTATGGTATAGTGCTCCATTATGGCTCCATTGTATCCCATTTCTCTCTATAAAAGAGAGCTCTTGTAAGAACATTAGAGATGAATCAATATCAATCAATAAACATACAATTCTCTTTCTGTATTTCTCTATACATTAATTATTTTCTACAGGTTGAAATTGCTGGAATAGGAAAAATGACTAGGGCTAGGGCTTTGAGTGGTTTCGCAAGAGAATATGAAAGGGTCGTTGGGTATATATACCCTTTAGATGGTGTCAATCCTCGCGAAGAGAGGGGTCGACCCTTAAAAGATGAAGAGACCACGCGACAAAGCTTAGCCAAAGGCAAGTGTCAACCCTCGTGATGAAAGGTGGTCAACCCTAAAAAACAGTAACCTAAAACACCATTAGGTGTCGACACCTTCAAAGAGAGGTGTCAACCCTAAAAAGCAGTGAACCAAAACACATCTGGTGTCGACACCTACGAAGAAGGGTGTCGACCCTTATCAAGGAAAGCACAGAACTGGTTCACAGGGTGTCGACCCTATAGAGTAGGGGGTCAACCCTTAAGGGTCTTGAAAGACCAAAAATAGTGTTTTTCAATGCAAATTTCACATGACAGCATAAGAACACATATATTAACATCACATAGGAATATTTAACATGCCAAACTCAGTTCGAATAAAGTAGAATTGTTCCTTATTGAGAGGCTTGGTAAAAATATCAACCAATTGATGGCTTATAGGCACAAATTCGAGTTCGATGTCACCTTTAAGTACATGATCTTGTAGAAAGTGATGCCTTATTTCAATGTGTTTAGTACGCGAGTGCTGTATAAGATTTTTTGAAAGATTAATGGCACTAGTGTTATCGCATTTAATAGGAATGTGATCAAAGAGAAGTCCAAAATCAAGAAGTTATTATTTTATCCAAAGCATTTGAGCATAATAACTAATGATAGCAATGTATTTCGCTTTAGCAATTGATAAAGCAATAGAATTTTGTTTTTTTGCAAAACCATGAAGTGAGTGAATTTTCAAGAAAATGACAAGTGCCACTAGTGCTTTTTCTGTCAAGCCTACATCCCGCAAAGTCGGCATCCGAGTAAACATAAAAGGTCAAAAACATTTGTTTTAGGGTACTAAAGACCCAAATGTGGAGTACTAACAAGATATCTAAAAATACGTTTTACTGCGGTGATGTGTGATTCTTTTGGAGCAAATTGAAAACGTGCACACATACGAACTCTAAACATTATGTCGAGTCTACTAGCAATTAGATAGAGTAAAGAACCAATCATACCATGATATTTCTTTTCATCTACCGATTTACCTTACTCATCTTTGTCGATTTTAATCGATGTGCTCATTGGAGTTGTTGCAGGCTTGGATAAGTCTATTTCAAACCTTTTGAGGAGATCCTTGGTATATTTGGCTTGACATAGATGGATTCCATCTTGGGTTTGTTTTATTTGAAATCCGAGAAAGTATGTCAACTCTCCTATTATACTCATTTCAAATTCGCCTTGTATATCCTTAGCAAATTCCTTGTACAAAGATTCATCAGTAGCACCAAATATGATATCATCAACATAAATTTGAACAATAAGTATATCATCATTTTTGGTTTTTATAAAGAGAGTGGTATCAATTTTGCCGCGAGAAAAACCTTTTTCAATAAGAAAATTGCTCAAGTGTTCATACCAAGCTCTAGGAGCTTGTTTCAAACCATACAAAGCTTTTCAAAGTTTAAAAATGTGGTTCGGATGTTTGTGATTTTCAAAACCGGGAGGTTGTTCAACAAAAACTTCCTCGGAAATGTACCCATTTACAAAAGCACTTTTCATATCCATTTGGTAAATTTTAAAATCTTTAAAACATGCAAATGCAAACAACATGTGAATGGCTTCAAGACGGGCAATGGGTACAAAAGTTTCATCAAAATCAATGCCTCATTCTTGGTTATAACCTTGGGCTACGAGTCTAGCTTTGTTTCGAGTAACAACACCAGATTCATCTATTTTGTTTCGAAAAACCCATTTTGTTCCAATAACGGAATGATCCTTAGGACGAGGAGTCAAAAATCAAACTTCATTTCTTTCAAACTAATTTAACTCTTCTTGCATAGCAAAATTCCAATTTTCATCGCGTTCAACCTCAGAAAAAGTTTTTTCGCTCAATTTGAGAAACAAAAGCTAAATTACCACAAATATTATGAATAAAAGAGCGAGTTCTTACACCTTGTGTGGCATCTCCTATGATGAGATCCTTGGGATGTCCACGAGCGTACTTCCATTCTTCGGGTAGATCATTTTCCTTTGTTGGGTGAGCATACTTTTTTTGGAGATCTTCTATAGAGACTTCAACATTAGGTTCCGAATAATGAAGTTCATCATTTTCTGATAAGTAAACGCCTTATATTCTTGGATTAGAATCTGTAATATCATTACTAACAATATTCTTGGAAACATATGAGTTAGATTCATCAAAAGCAATGTGTACAGATTCTTCAACAAGTAAAGTTCTTTTATTAAAAACACGATAAGCTTTATTGGAATTGGAATAACCAAGAAACACAGCTTCATCAGATTTAGCATCAAACTTACCAAGATTATTTTTATTCTTATTGAGTTCAAAACATTTACAACCAAGAACACGCAAATGATGTTGGGTTTCTACCTTTCCACAGTTCATATGGGGCTTTCTTGAGAATGAGTCTAATCATGGCACGATTAATAACATAGCAAGCTGAATTAACGGCTTCCACCCAAAAATATCTAGGAAAATCATTTTCACAAAGCATAGTGCGAGCCATTTCCTCAAGAATTCTATTTTTCCTTTCAACCACATCGTTTTGTTGAGGAGTTCGAGGAGCAAAAAAATTATGATCAATGCTATGCTCATTAGAAAATAGAATAAACTCATCATTATCAAATTCTCTACCTTGATCATTTCTAATGCTACAAATAGCAAGACTAATCACATTTTGAATACGTTTACAAAGAGCAGAGAATACAGAGAAAGTATCACTTTTATGCGTCGAGAAAATCACCCAAGTAATCTAGTATAATCATCTACACAAACAAGACAATAAGATTTACCACCGAGACTTAAAGTCCTAGATGGTCCAAACAAATCAATATGCAACAATTGAAGAGGTCTAGATGTAGAAATAACATTTTTGGATTTGAAAGAAATTTTTGTTTGTTTACCTTGTTGACAAGCATCACAAAGTCTATCTTTTTCAAAATCAATTTTTAGTAAACCAACAGCTAAATCAAATTTTGAAAGTTTTGAAAGCAAGTCCATATGAGCATGTCCTAACCTTCTATGCCATAACCAACCTGATTTACTAATAGCAGATAAACACTTAACATCATGATTGGAAGATATGCCAATCAAATACATACACATTCTTATGCCTATGACCAACAAAAAACACTTTGTTATCAGTAGAATTCTTAATAGTGCAGTGAGTTTTTTCAAAAGTAACATGATTACCTTTATCACACAATTGACTAATACTAAGCAAGTTATGTTTCAATCTGTCAACAAGCAATACATTCTCGATAACGAGTGAAGAAGTTTTACTAATACTACCTACACCGATGATCTTTTCTTTACTATTGTGTCCAAAGGTTACGTGACCTCATTCTTTGGATTTAAGGGTTGAGAACATTGCTTTATCGCGGTCATGTGCCTTGAGCAAGCACTGTTGAGGTACCACTGGTTGTTGCTGGATTTTGACCTAAAGCATACCTGCACAAATCAGATTTTTGTTGGCCTTTTGGTACCCATTCTTTCTTGGGTCCATGAGAGTTAGGATTTGAAGTATTTTTGGGAACCCACTGCTTTTTCATTCTAACAAATAAATTTCTCTTAATAGGACATGAAGAAGAGATGTGTCCTTTTCTACCACACCAATGACATATGAGATGAGAATGACTAGTTGATGCATGAACAAAAATCTTTTTGGGATTCTTCACTTTTGAAAATGGTTTATATCTAATCCCAGCTCTTCTAAAGGTTTGAATTTGACTCTTAAGAATTTTGTCTAAAGTATCTTTACCTTGAGTAAATTTTGAAAGAACATCTTTCAAGTCTTTATGTTTTCAGTTAAAACAACTTCTTCCTTTTTCATAATCTCATTTTCTTTTTGCAAAACCTCTATTTTCTTTTCAAAAATGGAAAACTATTTTAAAGCCTCTTTCTCCTTTTCCACTTTCAAGGCTTCATTCTTTAAAGCATTGATCTTAAACGTCATGGATTCATTTTCTTATGATAAACTTGAAATCATTTTCTCAACTACTTTTTGATCTAAGCTTTTTAAATTCGACATGTAATTCATCAAAAGCATATTGTAGTTCATCAAAAGTAAAGGGTTCATCATTTACCTCATCTTCATCTCCAAGCGCCATCAAGCATAGGTTAGCAACTTCATTTTTGCAAACTTTAGTTTCTGAGTTGCTTTCATCACTATCTTCTCCCCTTGCTGCAATCATGGCTTTCTTCTTGTCCTTCTTGAATTGTTTCTTGAGCTCTAGGCATTCTGATTTGTAGTGTCCCGGTTTATTGCATTCATAGCAAGTAACTTTAGATTTTTTGTGTTTTTCACCTTTTTGAAAATCTTTGTTGAAGTCTTTTCTAAAGAACTTCCTTACACATTTTTTCTTATTTATAAACCTTTTGAACTTCTTGGTAATGAATGCCATTTCTTTATCGTCTTCCTCTGAATCATCTTCTTCTTCATCTTGATATTTTGAGGTAGACTTGAAGGCTATTCCTTTCTTCTTGTTCTTGTCCTATTCTTCATATCCTTCTTTCATAATGAGCTCATAAGTTAGGAGAGATCCCATCAACTCATCAAGGCTTAATGTTGATAAGTCCCTTGTTTCTATCACCGCGATAACTTTGTTCTTCAAGCTTTTCGGCAATGACCTGAGGACTTTTCTCACAACTTCTGCATTAGTATAAGTCTTACCAAGAGATTTCAAACTGTTTACAATATCATTAAAACGAGTGAACATTTGGGAGATGTTCTCATTAGGTTTCATTTTGAAGAGCTCATAGTTGTGAACAAGTAAACTAACTCTAGATTCTTTAACTTGAGTAGTTCCCTCATGAGTTACAATAAGTTTATCCCAAATTTCTTTCGCCGTTGTACAAGTGCAAATTCTATTGAACTCAATAGCATCAAGTGCACAATACAACATATTAACAGCTTTGGCATTGGCTTGAATATCTTTATAATCAACACTAGTCCATTCACTCTCAAGTTTGGGAACTTTCAAATCATTTATGATTTTGGTGGGGACTTTGGGACCATCACAGATGATTTTCCAAACCTCATAGTTGATAGATTAGATATCCATAATCATATGAGTTTTCGAATAGTTGAAATTTATGCCATTGAAAAGGGTGGTCTGTTTGAGGCTTGACCTTCAGAAAGAGAGGAGCTAGGGATTATCATAGATTGCTCTCAGACGGTTAAGTCACAAAATTGGAGACGTGGCTCTGATACCAATTGTTACCCAGGTAGGTAAACCAAGAGGGGGGTGAATTGGGTAATTAAAAAATATGATTAAAAAATTTATTGCAATTAATCAAGTAAATAAATTCAACAAGCAATCAATTAAATAGAAAATAAAGGAGAAGGAGAGAAAAGCTCAAACACAAAGATTTATAGTATTTCGGCTCACCGGCCTACGTCCACTCCTTAAGGTACCTCCTTGAGAATTCCTCCACTTTGAATTGAATCAAAACACCACCGAGCTTCACCTAACTTGTGAATTTTTAACAAGACTTACTTTATCTGTTGATGACCTCTCAACTAAATGCCTCACCTTACAAGTGTTTCACTCAGAAATAAGGGAATAAGAATAAGAGGTACAATTGTCCTCTTTTACAAAATATTTCTCTCAAAAGATAAATATGAAAGTGAAAGAGCAAAGGAATTTTTGAATATGCTCATATATGAAAGTGGAAGTACAATAGAGTATGATAAATGAAAATTATTGAATGCTCAGAGTTTTTGTGTTGGAGAGTAAGTACTTTTAGATCTGAAGAGCTTCTTCATTTATACTTCTAGCCGTTGGAGAGAAGCATGGGTGAGTTTTTTAGCTATTGGGGCAGATCAAGGGTGATATCTTCTAGCTGTATGGAGTAGAGCATAGGTGTGCACAGGCTGTCATCAAGTCTTTGGAAATTGAGCCTCATTAAATGCACAAGCTCATAAGTCAAATATTAGAAGTTGACAGTAGAAGATATTGTGTCATAAAAGTCTGCTCACAGATCAGAAATGATTGCTATTCTACGCATAGATCAAAAAAGAGCTAAGATTTGAGTTGTATCAGAATAGATTTGAATGGGCGGCTAGGTTTTTTGAAACCCAAATTTAAGGGTGTCAACCCCTGTAGATTGGGTGTCGACCTTTTGCTTCTCTTTTCTTCTCTGTGTGATTTCCTAGGTGTTCCTGGTGTCAACTCTTTCATAACTGGGTATCGACCCTTTGTTTGCTAGAAGTTTGAACTTTGTATATTGAAATTTAGTGTCGACCCTTGTCATTCTTGGTGTTGACCCTTGCTACTGGATTGTTTGAGCTTTGTATACTGAAATTTAGTGTCGACCTTTGTCATTTTTGGTGTCGACCCTTGGTTGCTACAATACTTAGGCATCGTGTACTTCATTCTGGTGTCGACCCTTCCTGTCTTGGTGTCAACCCTTGAACCTGTTTAAAGCACAAATACTGTTTTGCATACATGTGCTAATTCCATGTTTTTGAGGTACCATTATTTATGAGAAATTGACAAATTTGAAGCATTCATCTAATCGAGACCATGAAAAGCAATAATATAATATTATTTTGAAAACTTTGAATAAACAAATGAGTTCAAAATATTTTTCGATAATTAAAATCAATAAGAATTTAAATTCGAATAACCTTGGGGCTAACAAACTGCTATTTACAAGCCAACATTAGCATCGCTCTTACCAAACTCGGAGAATCAAGATAGAATGAGTTGACATTAGGGTGAACCAATCAATCAGACAAGAAGCGGCCAAACTTCAGAATGAAGTTGCCTACGTATCCCAAGGAAGAGAATTAAGACTTATGTAGTTTCAGATAAGATTTGCTCGGGTGTTAACTCTCTCTTTTTTGCACTCTGACTTTTGCTAATGTCTCATTTTTAGGTTTTCAGCCTTGTTAGCTCTCATTTTTCATTATTTCATTTTGAAAGCTCTAACTTTTGCCAAGGTCACCTTTTCAGGTTTTCAGCCTAGCGAGCCTCTCAAGTGTAATGATATTTAAGCTTGTCTGAACTGATTCGTTATAAAGACTTGATTCCATCCAGACCTTATAAAGATTTTAGCTTTTGCCTATCCAGAGAGTCTAGAAGTCGTACAACTTGAATTTCTTTGATGTGAAATTGCGCCTAGTATCATGAATAGGGCTTAGAGGATGCCAAATTTTCTTCTTGCAAATTCTTCAGCTGACTTTCTCATTGAATGGCTGAATAATTTTCCTCTAGTTTCTTTGAATATGGTAGTGTTCCGAACTTCTTTCATTGAATGTGATTGATTCCTCGAATTGGTTTTTTCCATTCAATTGTAAGCTCTTAATGATGATATCTTCATTGCAACAAATCAATGGGTTTGCCCCTTGTGTTGATGCTTCCTTTTATTTTAGGTTCCTCATTAGGTCAAGCTTTCTTTCAATTTTATGCTTAATCAATTTGGCATCGAAGTTGAACAGGTTCTTGTGTTGCATATTTGCAGAATCAACTCCAAGTTTCTCTTCATATGATCATGTAAAAAAATATTTTTTGAACTCTTTTTACGAAATGACTAATCATTTGTGGTCCTTCAAAGATAGCATAGAACAATCTAAACTAAGCCAAGATCCTTCTCAAAACCCAAGTTTATAAATTTAATCTCATTCATTACAAATTTGCCATGTCTTTCCTTTTCTCATTTAGTTAAATTCTTTAATCTTTATTTTATTTTATTTTATTTTATTTTTAAATTGGATCACACCATTTGACCATGGGAACAACTAAGCAAGTAGAAAAACAACTCATATTATTAAGGATGAAGACTCCGAATACATCAGATTCAAATAAAAAAGGCAACAAACGAAAAAAAAATGAAAAGGACTCGACTATGACACTTAACAAGCACACCAACTAACTCAACCAACTAAACTCATTATCAGATACGAAACACTTTGATTAAATATTTAACCACTACACTGATCATTCATGGCATCATCAACAAGCTCGTAGTACTCAACAGCTGCTTCTTTACCCCCAACATCCTTGTTTTATCAGCATTTTCCATGTTGAAGTGACCCGTGTTAGATTTTCTCAGTCATTGTTTCCTCTTCAGTGGAATCCTTAATCTTGATAATTTTTTTCGCCGCTGCTTCGTGAACCTCTTATTTGGCAACATTGTTGTTGATTAGCAAGCTAAAGTGTTTCCCCAAGGATGTCAGCTTTTTGAGATAGTCCATGCTATTATTACCTTCTGCAATTCCAAATGAGCCAAGATTAATAAACTCTGGGATAAGCACTATGGCTTTTGGTTTGATAGCTGACACGATGTATAAACTAGGATCAAAGTTAGCAAATACGAGGTTTGGATAGCATTGATGGTATAGTGATCAAGTAAGGGGTAGCTTGGGTTTTTAGGTGGAGCGATGATATTGTTGTCAATGAGGTCTTGGATCTCATGACAAAGACGTGCACAACTGTCGGTGTAGTGGCCAGGTTACTGGTGAAAGGCACAGTATTGAGTAGGGTCATGGCCGACTGGGAGAGGGTCAGGAAGAGGTTTAGGTTGTAGGGGTTGGAGATGTCCTTCATCTACAAAATTTGAAGGGCTTTGGATGGGGGCATGTGCAAGAAATGGAAAGTTCGATTTTTGAAATGGCCAGGGTTGGTTCTTGAGGTGTAGTTGAAATGGTTCCGCTGCTTCTAAGGTATTCACTTCTGCTGATTTGAGATTGTTATATGAATTGGCACTAGAAGTAGTTAATGGTTTTTGGGATGAGCTTTGTTTCCCTTTGTCAAGCAATCCATGACTTATGTCATCTTCAATTTGGTTCCCATGTCAAATAGATTTTAAAGTTGAGTAGAGGTACGGGAAGCATGTATTTGAGCAAAAGTGGTTGTAGATTTCTAACCACGGTTCGGACTTGGTCTCTTTTATTAGGACGATTGGTCATCCTAGTAGCTTTAGCCCTCCACCTTATCACAAAGTCACCGAAGCTTTATTTTGGCTTTTGTCGGGTAGTCTCCAATTCTCTCATTGTCACTTCTAGTTGAGTATTGTAGGAATATTAGGTGACAAATGCCTCAGCCAGTTCTTCCCATTTCCACTTGATTTCATTATCGAGCTTGCCATATTAGTTGGCTGCTACTTTGGACAAAGTTCAGCCAAATATATATATATATATATATGGAGAGAGAGAGAGAGAGAGAGAGAGAGAGAGAGAGAGAGAGAGAGAGGGAGTTTTTAGTGAGTAAGTTCCATAGGCCTCAAAATGTCGGCAAAGAGTCGAGCATGGACCGTGGATCTTCAGAGCCATCAAACCTATTAATGTGTAGCATTTTGAATTTTTTTGGAAGACAATCTGTTACATCTCCCAGACCAGCATCTAGGTCCAGAATGCAGTCAGGTCCTTTGGTCTTTTTCATGGCTTTTTCCAATTTTGACATTTTGACAACATTGGGGTCTAGGTTAGGGGCCTCAACCTTAGGTTCTTCTTTTCATTGGCCTAGTGCAGGTATGGCACTAGCAGGCCTTTCTTCCCTTAGAACTTGTTAGCGTCCCGGTGGTGGTGGCGAAGGGGAAGGATCCCTTGAGCTTGTAGTTGGTTAAGAACACGGGCTTGGCCTTCCATAGTAATAGCGAGATTTTTCACTAACCTTTGGAATGTTGCCATCAGTTCAGCTGGTTGTTGGACATGAGCCATTGAGATTTCTAGTTCTGGACTTGGAAGTCTGAGATGGACTAAACTTTCTGAATTGAATTGACTAAACTTTGCACTGGGACTGATTGACTTTGGACTAGATCTTGGACTTGGGCCTACTCAACTTGACAAATCTTTTTCTTTGTTGGTGCAATCCTGATGAATTCCTAGCAAATGAAAGGCCTCCATCAAATGGTTGCTTCTTGTTAAAAACTTACCATATGGAACAGGAACTCTATTTAGATCAATGACTACATAACTGTTTCCTAGTCAAATATTGCTTAAGGAATTATAGATCTACTCTAAGTGAAAGATTAAGTAATGGTCTCTCAGCCAAATCATTATTTGAGGAATCAGAATTCTACTCGAAGTATATGATTGGCAACTGTCTTCCATTCAAATTCAATTCAAGAAGTTAGGATTTTACTCAAAGTCAATGACTAGGTAACTATCTCCTAGTCAAATATCATTTGAGGAATTGAGATTTTATGCAAAGTGAATGACTAAGTAACCACTTCCCAATCAAACACTACTCATAAAACCAAAACTCTACCCAAAGTCAACAACTAAGAGATTGTCTTCCAGTCAGATACTATTTGTAATTCTAGAACTCTACTCAAATGGAATCTCTAGGTAACTGTTTCTTATTCAAACACTGCTTGTAGAATAACAACTCTACTCAAATTCAATGTCTAAATGACTAGTTCTCATTCAAACACTATTTGTAGAACTTCAACTCTACTCAAATTCAATGACTAGGAAATTGTTTCCCAGTCAATTACTAATTGCAGAATCATATCTCTGCTCAAACTATATGACTGTTGATTTACTGAAACTCTGTTAATATATGTTAATACTGCAAGTGCTCCACAAGCAAGTGCTCCATTTAGGTTAATGCTCCATTAATTTAGTTTAGTGCTCTATTAATTTGATTACTCCATTGTACCCATTCTCTCTATAAAAGAGAGTTCATTCTCTCCATTGTATATACACAAAAATATATATTGAATCAATCAATAATATCAATACATTAATTTCCTACATGGTATCAGAGCAATAAGATTTAGGCCTGTATTTCCTTCTCACCGGCGGGCGGCCGGCCGGCAACTTTGCCTTCGCTGCCCGCCGAACCTCTACACATACCTTCAGAGGCTAACGCCATTTGCATGCTGGTCGGCGCAGCTCCAAGCAACACCATCGAAGACCCATGCCACTGCTGGCCAGTACCGGCAGGGTCCTGCAGAAGGCAGCAAAGAGAATTGACTCTCGACATAAGTGTCTTCTCATCAGAAGCTGTTGTAAATTGTGTATCACTCAGCAGGGCCTGTGCAATGTTCTCAAGCATGTCCTGACATTCTAATGCTTCCCTTCGGCATGGTGAATTTCCAGAGGCAATTCGTTCTGAAATACAATGTCCAATGTGGTTCACAAGATCACTCATGGACATGGATTGACGGAGCCCTGGCACTTTTATCTGTTCCCAATCCTGTTGTGCCTGAAGACCATCTCCACCATGACTTCCAGTTGCACGCAAATCCATCACTGAGCTAGGGGAAGGAGCTTCTGGTGATGAATGCTCCGAAGCTATACCAACAGAATTCTGTTCTTCAATCTTCAAGGAGCAAGACTGTGCTGTGGATGGTGATGCCACAACTTGGAAACCAGAGCTCAGAGATCTTTTGGCAGTCTCCAATTGATCAACTTCCTGGACTTCAGATTCGTTTGGATTTTTCAAAAGAGAACCTCGTGCATTTGGTGTCTTTTCCATGAACTGCAGCGGCTCTTCTTGTCTAAACAAGTTTGGGATGCCTACTACTCACTCAAACTCCACCGTTGATGAGAATTTGTGCCATTTCACTGATGTCCTCTCATTAGTGGTGCTGGTAGCATGCAACATGAGCTGGGACTGGACGTGCAACAATATTCTCTCTCAGATGTTGAAATTGTTGGAATCATGTTTCCTAGAGAACTTTTCCACTATTACTATTATTCTTCTTGGTAAACTGGGAAGGCTTGGAGTTGATGCTAGTGGGTATGGAAATAATGGTGTTGAAAACCTGAAAATCAGATTGTCTGCTTTTCTGTGCCAGAGCTCTTCAAGGAAATTGGGCCTGCCTAGTCAAATTGCTACCGCAAATGCTTACTTGGTCTCCTTCCTCTTAATTTTGAAGAAATTATCAAGTATAGTTTAGCAGAGCTTCCAGCAGTGGTAAGCCAATCTGATCCTGCTGATTGTATAATAAGGAAGTGGTTCTCTATGCTGAGCAGTGAGCAACAGTCCTTGTCATTCAACCTTCTTTTTATTATTAAACACTTAGTTGGTGAGCCCCTTTCACACCCATGTTCCCCACTACCCACATATCCACCTCCTTTTTTTTTTTTTTTTTAATATTTCCACCTTTTCTTTCACATTATTTTTACTCTTTTTTTCAAATCTCATTCATACCATATCGATTTGCACACCAAACCTTACCTTATTTTATTTATCTCGGGGATCAACCCCGATCACATTTTTACACCAAAAACAAAAAAAAACAAAAAAAAAAAAAACAAATCAACCACAACCCACACAACAACAACCAGCCTTATTTTTTCGTCTCTTCAGCTGTTCTCTTCTTCTTGCCTTTGTCTTGGGCGTCCTTTGCCGGTGCTGCCTCCGTGTTTCCCACGCCGCCGAGCACGTTCACTTCCCGTTGCTCCTCAACTGTCACATATGGCGGACCTCCAAATCTGAGCATCACGGTGGTCTTCCGCTTCAGTTCCTTATTTTCTGCCTTCAGCATACATATCTCTGCTCGGGCATCCGTATACATGCTCTGGAGCAGAGCCAGTTGGGCTTTTACCTGCTGCACCTCATTTGTTCTACTCTGAAGCCGGTGCGACATGTTGTTGACCGCCGTCATTGTCTCAACACATGACTTCAATGTGTAATAATTCGCCTCAATATCCGATTGTGCAGCCATTCTTTGCTCCACAGATAGCATCGGAAAGTTCAAAGGCGCAAAACAATGGGGGCTTGGTTGAGGTTCAAGGGCTATATTCTGAGTTGTGGCCTCGTTGAGGTCGGGAAAGAGAGTAAGACCACGAGACGAAGAGGCTATGTTCTGGGTAACGGGGCGGGAAGAAGAAGCCATTTTCAGAGCAACAGCGTGTTACAGAGTATCTCTCTCAGAAGTGTTACAGAGAGAACAAAGAGTTTTCAGCTGGTTTGTTCTGCATCAGCGGCTGCCTCGCCTTGGTTTAAATAGGCAAGGCAGACACGCGTATCACGCGCCTCCCAACGCCAGACGACAAATCGGCGCGCCTTTTGATGGCTCGCCTTTTGATGGCTGTCGGGCACATCTTTTGATGGCGCGCCTTTTGATGGCTATCGGGCACATCTTTTTATGGCACGTTTTTTGATGGCACGCCTTTTGATGGTACGCCTTTTGATAAGATTGGGCACGCCTTTTGAGGGTGCGATTTTTATGGGTCCGACAAGACTCTGTAAACTATCCCAACATTGATTCCGGTTAGCTCCTATATGGGTCCGACAAGACTCTGTAAACTGTCCCGACATTGATTCCGGTTAGCTCCTATATGGGTCCGACAAGACTCTGTAAACTGTCCCGACATTGATTCCGGTTAGCTCTTATATGGGTCCGACAAGACTCTGTAAACTGTCCCGACATTGATTCCGGTTAGCTCTTATATGGGTCTGACAAGACTCGGTAAACTGTCCCGACATTGATTCCGGTTAGCTCCTATATGGGTCCGACAAGACTCGGTAAACTGTTCTGACATTGATTTCGATTCTCTGCTACAACGGTTCGACACAGCCATATAGTGTCTTCTACAACGGTCCGACATGACCCCGTAAACTGTTTTCTATGACCCCGTAAACTATCTTCTACAACGGTCCGACATGACCCTATAAACTGTCTTCTACATCGGTCTGCCATAACCATACGGTCCTCTACAACGGTCTGACACGACCATACAGTGTCTCCTATCCACTTTTATTTTATTTGTCAGATTATTTTCCTATTTTGTTACTCTCTCCAAACTCAAGTTGGTTAGTCCCTACCCTCCTTGAGTTTGCGGGGGGCTGTTAATATATGTTAATACTGCAAGTGCTCCACAAGCAAGTGCTCCATTTAGGTTAATGCTCCATTAATTTAGTTTAGTGCTCCATTTAGTTTAGTGCTCCATTAATTTGATTACTCCATTGTACCCATTCTCTCTATAAAAGAGAGTTCATTCTCTCCATTGTATATACACAAAAATATATATTGAATCAATCAATAATATCAATACATTAATTTCCTACAAACTCAAACTCTGCTCTTTCAGTTGTAACATAACACCACATAAGCACAAAATTTACATCCAATGCCTATTAGGGTTAGGGTTTTCCAATTCTAATTGTGAGAGTAATTCTAGGGTTTCACTAAATCATACGAAACGGCCATCAAATAATCTGAATTGGGTGAGTTTCCTATCCTATTTTGGAAAGTTCTACTACTTGCTATATACAAAAGGTAGGCTTAGTCAAAGGGTACATCATCTATGACTATATACCTTTCAAAGCCACCTTGCATGTGCAAGAGGATGATCAAATGGTACATGATAGCCAAACTCTGACGCTTGCTTGTTGACATTAACATAGCCCACGAATAGCAAGCCATTCGAGATATTAAGCAACAAAGCAGTTTTAATCCGAGCCCACAATAATGCAACGCAATTAACAATTAAACACTTAATCTCATAAAATAAAAATTTTCAAGTCAAGTTCTTTTGGTCCCCAGTAGAGTCGCCAACTGTGCGTGCCTTTTTGGGTATAAGGTGAGTTTCCACTCAATTGTTGTACCAACTTGCTTTCAAGAGTCGCCACTTAATTTTTAAGGGAAACTAAGAAACCTTTGACAATGAAAATTGAACAAAGGACTGGTCTGTCACAACCAAATAATCAAGGTTCGAGAACTTAGGTACGAGAAGGGAAGGTCCACAAAATTCATTATTAACCTTAAACTTCTACTAAACCAATTCAATTAGATGATTTGAATAAGGATTAAATTAATATAACCATATATTTTCCACAAAACCATTATTTTCTATCAAAAAGCCAACTTTTAATTCATATGGTCATACACTTAATCCAAATTAAGCAACATTCATAAAAAAAAAATTATCCAAAACACACGATTGATCACAAAAGGCACTAACTTGCATTATTTAAAGAACAATGCACATACACAAGCAATATGCTACGAAGCTCAACTTACCCGGATTCCACCGCAAAGTGTCCAACATACCAGATATGAATTAAATATGATACAATGATACTAAACATGCTACTAACATAAGCAACATGTAAATCTAAGCCCAGTTTAAGGCTATTATCATGATTTAATGCAAACAAAGCAACTAACACATAAAAATAAATATGCAAAATATTATATAATGATTAAACAGCGCTATAAGCATGTTTACATGATGATTAAACTAACCCCAACATGTTCCTAATATACATTCAATTACAACATGCAAAACAAACCAAAAAAACATGCAAAATAATTATCCTATATGATAATTATGATTAACTAGTACCCTAGCCATAATCTAATAATGAAAACATGAATTAAAAGGTACTAAAATTAAAGACAAACAGAAACTTACTTGCAAGTTTAAAACAAACCAAAGAACACAACCGAAAAGCAAGCAAAACGTGCTTCAATACTTCCCTCAAGTTTTGACAATGCTATGGATGCTTTTCTTCAAATATTAGATCTCTTTTAGTTGCTAAAGCTGTTGTAGGGTTTGTTATTTACGGAATATAGGGTTTGGGTGGGAGGGAGGTGACTATTCTCTCTCATATCTCACTCAAAGTTGGCCAAAACTTACATTCTCTCAAAGAGGGAATGAGGGGTTGTATTTATAAACTTAGGGGTTACTTAGGGAACACCCTAGGTCATCCTAGGGTTTCCCCATCGCATTCCCCTTACGCCTCCTGAAGAAATAGCAAACTAAAAAAAAAAGTATGGGTGTCGGCGGGATGTGCGGGCACATGTGCGATGTGCCGCACATCTCCGTGACACTTTTGTATTTTGGGCATATCTCTCGTCAAACATCAGATTGAAGCAAATCGAGTGGTGTTAGAAAGCTAATTTAAAGGGTTATAGTTTTTTGTGAAATAGACATTTTCCATTTTTGACTTTTTCTAGGTGAAAATAGGCCCTTGAGATGAGCCAAAAAATGGTAATTTTGCCTAAAAATAGTTTTTTTGCATGAAAATAGTAATACATCATCTCTAACAACTTCAAGCATCTCTAAGGTTGAAATTATGATACCTATCATCATTGGGAAGCATTTCAATTGCCTAAGTCCTAATGGTTGGTCAAAATGAGGTGTCTACACATTGCTACTAAGATAAGGGAAGTAAAATGCAAATGAAACCACCAAATAAGGGTATTATTACTCTAACCAAACCAAACCTTAAGTCCCATCAAGTGCAGTCGGGTACATGAATCTTTCTTCTTCACTCGTTTCTATCAAAGTCCATTTCGGTAGTCAAATTAAGGATACTCATATCTCTATTTACTACACTAGCCCACATCAATCTAGGTTTGCCCCTTTCCCTAACACTTCCATCTACCATCATTATGTCGCATCTCTTCACTACTGCCTCTGTTGGTCTCTGTTATATATGACCAAACCATCTCAATCTATTCTCTCTCAACTTATCCCATTCTCAAATATACTCATTCCTAACTCTGTCTTTTCTAGTCTTGCCACATGTCTACCTTAGTATCCTCATCTCCGCAACACTTATCTTATCTACATTGTTTTTTTTTTTTTTGTTGCCCAACATTTCATCTTATACAACATCGTTAGTCTAATAGTCGCTCTATAGAACTTTTCTTTTAGTCTAATGGGTACTCATTTATCACACAGTATCCTAGATGTACTCCTCTACTTAAGCCACCCTGTCTTAATTTGATGGACCACATCCAATCTCCCTAGTTGTTGTGATAATCAATTCTAAATAACGAAAATGTTCACTTTTAGGTAGTTCTTGGTTCTCAATCTTCACTTCAGCTCTGCTTCCATTGTTACTGTTACTAAAATTACACTCTATGTACTTTGTCTTAGTTCTGCTTATCCTAAATCCTTTAGATTCAAGTATTTTTCTCCAAGTCTCCAACTTAGTGTTAACTCCCTTCTAGTCTCGTCCACTAACACGAAATCATCTGCGAAAAGCATACACCATGGCATATCATCATGAATATTTCTCGTCAACTCATCCATAACTAAAGCAAAATGATAAGGACTTAAGGTTGATCTTTTGGTGTAACCTTATCGTAATTGGAAATTCACTTGTCTCTCCAGCAGACGATCTAATAGTGGTCATCACACCTTCATACATGTCCATAATCACATCAATGTAACATTTTGCCACCCCTTTTCTCTCTAACACCCACCAGATTACATCTCGAGGCACTTCTATCATATGCTTTCTCAAGATCGATAAAAACCATATGAATGCCTCTTTTCTTTTCTCTATATTTTTCTATTATTCTTCTCAAAAGATATAGTACTTCCATTGTTGACCTACCAGTCATAAACCCAAATTGATTCTCTGAGACATTTGTTATATCTTGCAATCGACGTTCTATCACTCTTCCACACTTTTATTATATGACACACTAGCTTGATTCCTTTATAGTTGTTGTAATTCTGGACGTTTCCTTTATTCTTATAAATTGGCACTAAAAGACTCTTCCTCCACTCCTCTAGCATTTTTTAGTCAACAAAATCTTGCTAAATAACCTAGTCAACCAAACAACCTCCTTCTTACCCAAACATTTCCAAGCTTCAATAGGAATATCATCAGGTCCTAAAACTTTATTTGATTTCATCTTCTTAAGTGTAATCTCTATTTCAAAGTTCCTAATCCTACGATAGAACCTATAGTATTGGTTTTCCTTATTACTGGCTACTTCCTCCCCTTTTGACCTACCCACATGTTCCTCATTCAACAACTTCTCAAAATAGTTCTTTCACCTCTTTTTAATCTTTTCATCCTTCACTAACACCTTAGAGTCCTCACTCTTGATACACTTAACCTAATTAAAATCTCTTGTTTTCCTCTTTCTTATCTTAGCAAGTTTATATATATTATTTTCTTTTCATCTTTACTATCTAGTCTAGTGTATAGGTCATCATAGGCTTTCAACTTAGTCTTTCTCACTTCTTTTTTGACCTCCTTATTAGCCAATCTGTAACTCTCAGGGTTTTCCTCAGTTCTATCATTCTATTACTTTTTAAAGTACTATTTTTTTTGTCTTTACTACCGCAAGAACCTCCTCCCTCCACTACCAAGTTTCCCTAGAGTTGGGTCTCTTTCCTTTCGACTCTCCAAGAACTTCCCTTGAGATTCTCCTCATACAATTGGCCATCAAGTTTCACATAGTGTTAGCATCATCTTCCAAGTCTCAAGTACCTTCTTTATCCATTTTATTCTTAAATATTTCTAGTTTATCCCCTTTTAGGTCCCACCATCTCGTCCTACGACGCCCACTATCTTTCTTGGCCCGGTATTGCCCTTTAAAGCATAAATCTAGTACCAAAATCCTATGTTGAGACGTTAGGCTCTCTCTAGAAATCACCTTACAGTTGTTTCATTTTAGACGGTCCACTTTTCTTTCTAGAAAGTAATTTATTTGGCTCCTACTTGACCCACTCTTAAATGTTATCATATGCTCCTCTCTATGGAGGTGTTTGGGAAGAAGGCTTTTTAGCTTTTTTGGCTAAAATAGCACTAAAAGACAAAATAAGCTAAAATAACCAGTAAGAGAAAATATCATATCAAACTAATAATCATTTCACTTTTTCTCTCACAAACGTTACATCCAACTACAAAAAAATCCAATCATCTTCCCAAACACAAAAATTTTAGCCTACTAAAATAGCAACTTCCCAAACACCCACATAGTATTGGCCACCACCAGTTCAGAAACCAACGCAAAATCTAAAATACTCTCTCCAGTCTCATTTCTATCACCAAAACCATACCCACCATACATTCTCTCATAACCTAGTTTATCTATTCTTACATGGCCATTAAAATCTCCACCTATGACTAGGTTCTCTCCTACAGGTATCTCCTATAATACCTCATCTATTTGGTCCAAAAAATCTCTCTTAGTCTGATCATTCAATCCTACTTGGGGGGTGTATGTACTAATATAACGTTCACCATATTCTCTCCAATAACCAGTTTAACTAACATAATCCTATTACATTTTCTAATAACCGCAACTACATTTTCTACAAGACCCTTCGCAACTATTATTCCTACCTCATTCTTGTATCTATCCTTGCCACTATAATATAGTTTAACTAATATAGTTTAAAATCGGTATCTTCTATTTCCCTAACTTTCTCACTCGTCCACTTAGTTTCTTGTACGCAAGCTATACTAACTCTCATTCTAATCATGACATCTACCAATTCTACAGTCTTACCAATTAAAGTTCCTACATTCCATGTGGCTACTCACTTTTCGAAACCCCCGGAGGTAGGTGCAACGCGCCACTTAAGGGAATGACCTAGCATTTAATCAGTTCAAACTAGGATTCATTTTCATATGATATTCGAGCGACTTTTTACGTGTTGGTCGTTGGCTACCTAATAGAATTCTAATGAAAATTGCTATGTGTAACAAGATAACACTGCAAGATTGTTAACTATTAAGTTTTCAAATTTCTGAAAGACAAAATATAAATGAGTTATAATTTAAAATAATTTATTGTATTCTAATTGTATATACATTTCTTCATGCACTCAAGATGCTTTGAACCTAGTCATGCGATCTAAAATCTGTTATCTATTGTGCGGTTCCATTGTCTAAGTTGTCACTTGCCTCTACTTCTACCTTCACCTTCTCCTTCTCCTCCTCTTCCCTTTTTCTCTCTCTATATAAAATCGAAAATTTTAATACATGAATTGTGTCATCTAATGTAACTAATTAATTATGAAATCATAAATTAATTCCAACCCATTTAGCAATTATGAATTAATTCCTTTATTTTGAGGATATAATGATTTTAATAGATGGATAAACGGTATGTAAAATTATATGTATGGTGAATATTATTATAGTAGTTGCATGTAGTTTTGGTAACGGAAGTGTTTGAATATTATTACTCCTTTTGTCACAAAATATTAGGGGAATCTAACTTTGTTTTATGAATAAAGTTATACGTACCAATTGGCATACCACTACCGGATGATGTGTCATAATTTTAGAAACTTTGAGTCTTATAGTTTGTATAATAGGTGGAGTTTATAGTTTTGAAGTAACAATGCCATAACATATGTTAGTATACTAATTAGTATATCAATTAATGCATGTAGCACCACTCTTTTTTTATAGTACAATTATTATATTTCAAAAATATTAATATTAATGAATTTAAAAGAAGAACAAAATAAAAAATTCATGTTATTTTAGTCTTTGATTTTTACAAATGGACTAATATTTTGAGATAAAGAGAGCACGTAATTGTGTCATCACTGAACATAAAAAGAAGAAAAAAGAAGAAGTTATGATACAAATACAATTAATTTTATTAATTAATATATTGTATGGGGAGAC
The DNA here is from genome assembly GCA_030407325.1 of Camellia japonica. Classification (NCBI taxonomy): domain Eukaryota; kingdom Viridiplantae; phylum Streptophyta; class Magnoliopsida; order Ericales; family Theaceae; genus Camellia; species Camellia japonica. The sequence goes on along the minus strand of JAPPVO010000059.1, from coordinate 157,631,435 downwards.
TCGGGATAATATGATTTTTTTATAATAAATTTGAAAATTTAATTTAAGTCGAATCACTGAGTGGAGCTAAATTTCAACTAGTACATTGTGTGTTTATTACATAGGCCATATGGTTCGACATATGTCTCATTCAATTTTAACTAATGATGATGATAGTTTAGGATAACATAACAACAATAGCCATGAGGAAATCATTAATATACTCTCTTTTAATCAAACTAAAAATGACTTGGCACAAATTATTTGATTTTGGTAATATATTTATATAGGTAACATTTTTCAAATGTGGGGGAGTATCTCTTGGAGTAGGTTGGCATCACACCTTGGGTGATGGAAGTTCAGCAATCCACTTCATCAATGCATGGTCTGACATGGCACGTGGCATCTCCATCAACATCCCACCGTTCATCGACCGGACCCTACTCCGTGCCAGTGACCCACCTCGTTCTGCTATGTTCCACCACATAGAATACAACCCACCTCCTTCCATGAACACCACAACTTCACAAGCCCAGGAATGCCAAGCTAGTCATGAGGAACCACTCACTTCCACTTCTATCCTTAAGATCATACTTGATCAAGTTAACACCCTCAAAGTGAAATCAAAAAAAGATCAAGTAGACCTTACAAACTACAGCTCCTATGAAGTACTAGCAGCACACGTGTGGCATTGCGTGTGCATGGCACGTGGCCTTCCTGATGATCAAACCACCAAGTTGTATATGGCCACTGACGGACGGTCTAGATTGCATCCTCCACTTCCACCGGGCTATTTTGGCAATGTACTCTTCACTGCCACATCAATTGCCTCATCTGGTGATGTCAAATCACAACCATTGAAGTATACCGTTGAAAACAAGGTTTTAAAAAGCGGCCGCAACCGTTACGTAACGCCGTTACGTAACGGTTTTGGCGGTTACCGTCACCCGTTACGGCCGCTTTTGCAGTGTGATTGAGATTCACAGGTGTGTCGGTCGTAGCGGTGCCGTAACAGCCGTAACGGCCTGTTATGCACCGTTACGTAACGGTTCCAAACTGTTTCTTTCAAAAAAACACACAAAAAAAAGCTGAAAATGGGGGAAGAGGGATAGAGAGAAGAGGGAAGATAAAGAGAGAAAATAGAGGAGTAAGAGATAGAGAGAGAGAGAGAAAGAAGAGGGAAGATAAAGAACATGTTATTGATTTGTTGAAATTATAAGACCTATGCTATTCTATTCAGCTGCTATCACTAAACCATTTTGTTTGTGTGTGTCTATTTATATATTGTTTGAAAATAATAATAATAATAATAATAATAATAATAATAATAATAATAATAATAATAATAAGTGTGGTCATTATCTATTTAGCTTGGTTAAAATATGTATATATATATATATATTTAGGCTCCTATTTATTCTTTTACTTTTGTCATTATTTATCTTATATATAATAGTTAGTGATTAATTTTTTGTAAAATATAAAGTCATTAATTATTAAAATAAAATATAAAAAACTCAGTTTATAGTGATTTAAAAATATGAAATGTATTGGATCACACTTAAAAATTTACAAAAATTGATCAATATTTATTTTTAACCCAATAAATATGATCATGGAAAAAAAATATGCGTATCGGTAAGTTTTTTTCAAATTGTGCGAAAAATAAAAAAATTCACGGTTCCGGTTACCGCCACCGTTACACTACGGCCTTTACACCCCACAACCGCAACCGCGTCACCGCCACCGTTACGGCGACCGCAACCGCTTTTCAGAACCTTGGTTGAAAATCTTCATGATGCTTTGACACGCATGGACAATGATTATCTAAGGTCGGCTCTAGACTATCTCGCATTGCAACCTGATCCAACTGCTTTGATTCGGGATGCCCATACTTTCCAATGCCCAAACCTCAACGTTGTGAGTTGGAGTAGGCTACCAATATATGATGCTGATTTTGGGTGGGGTCGTCCCATACACATGGGCCCAGCCAACGTCATTTTTGAAGGAGCGGGATATATATTACCAAGCCCAACTAGGGATGGGACTTTGTCATTGATAATTCGCTTACATGCCCATCACATGCAAGTCTTTAAGAAGTTGTTTTATGATTATGCTATGGATTCTAAATAATTTATTAAATTTTTTACCAAATCTCTAATATGAGTATGGGACTCATACATATGTGAGTTTGTGTGGCTCTCACACCCATGTGAGAGGTTTAATAAAAAAATTTATAAATTATTTGAGATTCATAGCATTTTCTTTTGTGATTTCTAAATAATTCCAAGCCAATAATAATAAATAAAAGGACATGCTAAAATCAGCCTTAATAGTTGTTTTTAATGTTGAAAATTCGTATGAAGTGTATTGAAATATGTATACAATAAATAAAAATGTATTAAATTGTTTTGTGATTTGCATTATAGATTTTTGACTTTATGTGGTGTGATTAAGGAAAGTCCAGTTGGTTGGCCATATAATTGTTGTCTAATTTTCAATCCACAATTTCTTTGGTTTTGAATTTTTAAAAAAATATAATTTTTTAATCGGTATTTTTTGTTCTTAGTAAAAAAATTTAATGTTTTAATTATAATTATTTTACTTTTTAGGTTCACTTAATCCATATACATTGAAAATGTACAAAATTTGTAAAACAAAATTTTAAAAGAAAAATCTTCAAATACTAAAAAAATACAATACCAAAAATTGAAAAATTCAACACAATTTCATATATTTAATTTTTTTGTATTTGTTGTATTCTTTAAAGATTTCATCACAAATTTTTCCTTTTTAATTACATCTTGATTAAGTTCATCTAAAAAAAATTATTAAAATATTAAAAAAATTCACTAAATATGATTAAAAACTTAACGGGTAATTCTACTTACACCACAAATTTATCTTCTTACGCCAATTTTCTAATTACGCTTTTTTATAAAATTAATTTTTTTAGAGGATTGCTATTTACCCCAACTTTATCTCTTTGGACCCCCATTTCTTTAAACCCTTACCTACTTAATTAAGTTTCGCCCATTTTCTCTTTGAACCCCCATCAAAATTCCAATTATACCCCTCTTCTTTGAAACCACCACCATTGCTCTGCCGCCACCGCTGCTTTCCCAACTCATCACTCCATTGTCGTCGTCGTCGCCTTTCTAACACAGATCTTTATCTTCGTTGACGATCAACCCAGATCTCCGTCTTCATCAACGAGCAACCCTGACTCTTTCTGTATTTCATCTAACTTTTTCTTCAACTTATTTCCAATATTACTTATCAAGTCAAACACCTTTTGTGTGATTCCTTCAATGATTCTAGCAATTTCATCTTCAGTACTGTCATTATCAACTGATCAATCAGACTCTCTTCATCTCTTTCAACTTCTTCAGATTCAGATAATTTTCAATATTATTCTTCAAATCCTTATTGATTTCCCCAAAATTACTCAGCAGTTGATGTAATTTTCGTATCGGTCCTTCAGTTTTCATAGATGTCTCACAATGAAGGTCCACTCCATCACTGGAGTCTTTGATTTTGTTTTCGCTAATCAATCCACGCATCTCCTATTTGATTCCTCGTTTATCACCGAACCATGCGCAGAGAGAGAGAGAGAGAGAGAGAGAGAGAGAGAGAGATATTGCAGTGGCGGTGGGGTTCGCGATTGGTAGGGGTAGACATCGCGATTGCATTGGAGATCGCAATTTCAGAAGAAGAAGAAGAGGGAGACGGAGGTGGTGACTGGCGGTGAGGGGCTGGCCAGCGGCCGGTGGAGGTGGTAGCCGAAGTTGAGAGGGGGTTAGGGTTAGGGTTTGGAAAATTAGGGTTAGAAGATGAGTGATGAGGGTAAAAGTGAAATTTTATGTTGGGATGAAATTGGAAATAAAAAAAAAAATAAAAAGGGTGGGGGTCCAAGGAAAAAGGCAGGCGCTAATAGCAGCACCCTTTTTTTTATTATTAATTTTATCTCTTTACACTTTACATAATTCCAAATGAATCCTCATCCCTACTATTTTTTTTCCTGTTTACACCCTCAACTTTTTCAAACCCTAATCTCACAATCACCATCATCATCGACTTCCTCCCTTACTGTGACAACTTCCAGTTCGCCTGTGACACACCTAGCAACCGCTATGACCGTTGACCCACCGCCTTCACAACCCCCACAATCGCTGACCCACAGCCATCGTAGCCCTCCACGACAACCAATCTATAGCCATCGCAACCCCTTTCGACCGCTAACCCACTATATTATCTCAATCTCTACCTCTATGAGCCACCGCCATCGTGATTGGAATCCGCCTACCTGGATATCGTCGTTACCACTGTCATAGCCCCTACCTTGCGACCCACCACTATCACAATCCACCACCATCGCGGCCCCTCACCCTCTGCAATTTGCATCCTCAGATCTAGGGTTTTGAAGTGGAAGAGGAGAATAAGAATGAGAGTTAATTAGGATAGTGCCAGAGAGAGGAAAGAATGTTGTAGGTGGCGATGAAGAGCCGACGGGAACTGAATGAGTAATGCGGTGTGCGGCAGTGGATGGTGCTCCAGTGGAGATTAAGGGGGGTGGATGGAAGGAGAAAATTAGGTTTCATCTTTTTAGATTGAGTAAATTACACTGTGCCCCTTTAAAGTTTCACCCATTTTTCACTTTGGCCCTTTAAGTTTGATTTTTCTCACTTTAATCCTTCATGTTTGTAATCATTCCCACTTTGGCCTTTTAAGTTTGATTTTTCTCACTTTGGCCCATGTTCGCAATCTTTCTTACTTTGGCCCTTCATGTTTGCAATTCTTCCCATTTTATTTCTAGACTAACTTTCATAAAAAAAACTAACATCACCAACACATCAGCTCCATGTGCAATGTAAAAATTTCACTAAAAATGCAAAAAAATGCAAAATATAAAATAAAAAAATTGAATTTTTTTTTAGCCTTTAATGATTTTTTTTAAAAAAATTTACTAATAAACATTATTACATTATAGATGCACCTAAAAAAATAAAAACAAATTTAACTCAAAAAAGAAAAAAATTTACTAAAGACGAAAAAAAAATGAAAATATACTAACTCAAACACCTGTATTGTCAATTCTAAAATGAAAAATTTACTTTATTTTTTTTGTCCATCTTTAGTGAGTTTTTTTTTTTTTTTAAAGTTAAATTTGTTTTTATTTTTTTAAGTGCATCTAATCTAGATACATCTATAATGTAATAATGTTTATGAATAAATTTGAAAAAAAAAATTCACTAATGACAGAAAGAAAATTCCAATTTTTTTGTTTTCTATTTTTTAGTTTTTTGCATCTTTAGTAAATTTTTTACATCATACATGGAGCTGATGTATTGGTGATGTGACAGATTATGTTAGTTTTTTGGATGGAAGTTTGTCTAGTAGTAAAGTGGGAAGGATTACAAATATAAAGTAGGGGTGAGCAGCGGATATACCGATCCGCCAAAACCGACCGAACCGAACCGAACCGAACCGATCCGCTGCATTTTGGACGGATGCGTGATGACGAGCGGACGGTTACGGATTGATTTTCTCCAATCCGCCAATTTGGCGGACGGATGGCGGATTTGTGGTTCCTTTGGCCGCAACCGGACCGCCAAACGCCGAGTACCCTTAGTAATTTATAAGATTTTTTGTTTTCAATTTGTTTAAATATTTTGTTTGTGTTTTCAATTGAAAAAGAGTTCAAATATTCTGTTGAAAAAAAGTTTTCAACTTGAATATATTTTTTGAATTGAAAAAAATAAACGTATTATTTATCTATATTTTTTGGTTTTTAAATCTATCTCTAAAAGTAATAAATAGAAAATATGATATATGCTGGTTGGTTTTAGTTTGCAAAACATATATAAATGTAACAATACAGAGACATACAATCTCTACTATTACTCTGTTTATGGTTTTTGTGATTTGAATTGTTTTTATATTTGAAGAACCACAGATTGTAATACTTTATGTGGATGAGGCATGCAGTGATTGTGATATTCTAAAGTTTCAAACTTTTTTTCTTTGGATGATGCATGCAGTAATTGTAATACTTTTTTAAGTCATTGACTGTAATACTCTTTTTTTTTTTTTTTTTTTTTTTTTTTTTTGAGGAAGTGCACAAGTTGAACTATGTTGAAAATTTATAAAATTTCAAACCGCTAAACCGATTCGCATCCATCCGCCAAACCGCCAATCTGCTCAATCCGCATCCGCCGGATTGGCGGACGGATGTGAATTTATTTTCTCTAATCCGCCAATCTGGCGGACGGATGACAGATTGGAGGTTCTGTGGCCGCAACCGACCCGAGCCCATCCCTAATATAAAGGGCCAAAGTGAGAAGGATTGCAAATATGAAGGGCCAAAGTAGGAAGGATTGTAAACATAAAGGGTCAAAGTGAGAAAAATTAAATTTAAAGAGCCAAAGTGAGAAATGGATGAAACTTCAAGGGGGCAAAGTGTAATTTACCCTTTTAGATTTAAGTGCATTTTGGTAATTTTAAATTGGGATAAAAATGTAATACAGAAAAGTAAAAAATTAAAGGTAATAATTTGTTTTGTTGTGTAAATAAAATCATACAAACTGAAAACCAAATGGATTATATTTACAAATTTCTCTTGGGCCTTGTGTGTTGTCGATAAACATTAGGATAGCAGGTACTTTAGATAGAACTACACTATAAATCAAATAATTGTCTTAGTGTACTTGTAATTAATTTTTTTTCCTTTTTTTTAGAATGGGTACTTCTAATTGGTTTTAATTGTTCTTTTAATGTAAATAAAATGTTGCTAAACCAATATTTTTATGCCGGGTTTGGTTTCTTTCAGGTTATTATCTCAACTTTAGAGAATATTTAGACTTGGTAAGCCCATTTTGAATCGATTCTAATAATCCAAACCTTTCACTTTTTAAGACTCATTGACTAGAATATTTACGTAAAAAATTAAGATGATTGAATATTGGTAGTCATATGTTTGAATCATATTTACTTTTAAAAAAATGGATGACAAATATAATTTCAAGGATAACCATCCATTTTTTTGTAATATAAATTTGATTCAAATATACAGCTATTGATATCCGATCATCTTAATTTTTTTGCATGAATATTCTACTCAATGAGTCTTAAAAAGTAAACGGTTCGGATTATTAAAATGGAACTTATGGCGGACTCCACGGATCTCTCAAGTTCTCTCATGTTGAGATCCCAACATCAGAAAAACTCAACTTGTATGCCTGAGATCCATTATTTATTTGTTTTGAGAACACAAAACAAACTAGCTAGAATTATATTAAGTTGGGAAATGATTTATAAAATGAGCCTAGTTATGTACTGGTTTAACCTCCTACCACTTAACCTTACGTACAACCAGATAATCAAAATACTTACTAAATGCCTTGATATCTACAATTAAAGTGGAAGAAGACCAAAAAGGACTAACTCCATTACATAACACATCCACCAAAAGTTGTGAGTACGTCCATACTTCTAATTTGCGAATACTTTGAGCCTTTGCCGACTGCCTTATGACAAGCCAACACTTCCGCCTCAAAAGCTGACATGAGCTGTGAATGCAAAGCTCGTTGTGCTACTGGCTCACCATTGGCATTGTAACAAAGCCACGCTACACCAGCACTACCATATGGTTTTATCCAAGAGCCATCCACTGGCACTTTATATGCCTGTAAACAAACATCAGAACAAGCATCAGATGTAGGTAGACATTTACTAGTTACACATTCAGAAGAAGATGGTACAATGTCAGTTTCCTCCATCTGGCATCCTATAAAATCTGGTTCTCCATGCCTTCTAGACAATGAACCAAACAAATCATTAGCTAGAACAATGACCTACTCACAAGACAACATACTTACCTTAAAAATAACACTATTTCTTAGCTTCCAAATGGCCCAAAGCACAACAAGAAGTTGGCAAATACAATTCATATCCTAAGATTGCTGCCTCAAATTATCTAGCCAAGTAAAAAATAAAACAGACTCTCTAATTGAAAAATCCAAACCCAACCGGCTGCCCCTCCAAATCCTAAGTGAATCGGGGCACTTAAAGAACAAATGTTGTACCGTCTCCTCCTCCTTCAAATACCGGAGACATAGTGCATCATTCAACACCTTTCAATGTTTCAACATATGTCTAACTGGAACGATGCTATGAAGACATTTCCACAAAAACATAGACCATTTGAGGGGAATTTTTATCTTCCAAAGCCATATCCAAAAAGTGTTATCACGAGGAATTACCAGTTACTTATGCAAAATCAAACATTCTAACACCTGCCAATAACTAGACATGACAGAGTAATCCCCAGACTTAGTATGACTCCATATTAATTTATCAGGCATAGCTTCAACAGGCACATGAATACCTTAGATATGCTTAATGTAACTTCCTGGAAAAAACAGCCTTAAAAAATTCAATCGCCAAGCATTATTCTGCTTATCAATAAAATGAGAGACTGTAATTGAAAAGAAATGATTAGACAAACCCCGCCCTATCAGTGGTTATCAACTATAGGAATCCATTGATCCTCAAATGGGTTAATCTGATCCCCTGTTCCCACCACCTACTTGACCCCAGACAAAAGCAAATCCATACCCCATAAAATACTCATCCATCCCCAAGATGCATTAGAACATGGTTTAATCTTATCAAAACCCTCCTTGCTACAATATCTACCCAAAAGCACTCTAGAAAGCAAAGAATCTAAATTATAAAAAATTTGCCAAGCTCGTTTGGCTAACAAAGCTTGATTTAGAGTTCCAAGATCTAGGAAACCAATCCCCCTTCCACCTCCGCGCGCCCCCCCCCCCCCCCCCCCCCCCAAACCCAAACCCAAACCCAAACCGAGTAGGCAGACAAACCTTGTCCCAACTTTGCCACCATAGACCTTGACATTGAGAAGGAAACCAAAAGAAGTCTCGAATGATCGTAGATAATTTATTCAAATCATTTTGAGGTATCTTAAAGAAAACGAATGCATAGATGGGAATTGTTTGAAGAACATGGTGAACCAAAGTATTTCTCCTCACAATATTGAGAAGGCCACACTTCTAGCTTTGAAATTTATTCTGAATTTTTCAATCAAACCCCGAAAAATCTCATATTTCTTGGTACATGAAAAATCCATATTTGCCCCCAAATAAAAACCCAGACTACTCACCCGACGAATCTGAAAAACCATATCCAGCTAATCTAAATGATAAGAAGGAACATTTGGACTGACACATAACTTGAACTTAGAATAATTAATTTGCAACCCCGACTGTTGACAAAAGGATTGATGAAACGAATGAAGACACCATACCTCATCGGGACAAAAATTCAGAAAGATAAAAAGATCATCAACAAAGAGTAAATGGGATACCGGTGGAGAGCTCCGACTAATTTTTAATGTGACATATGAAATGAGAAAACTTGTTTGGTTATGAGTTTTGAAAGGAGTTTTCAAAACTTAATTGAAAAACTTATAACTCATAATCAAATATACAATTCAGAACTTCATTGAAAATTTTATTCAAAACTTATAACCAAACTCTTTTTAAAATTCAATTTAAAAAAATAATTTGTCATTTTGGTCTAAAAAATAATTTCTATATTCAAAAAATATCAAAAACAAATATAAATTTTTTTTTTTTCAAATAACAAGTGGCGATTGACAATTGCACAAAAAAAAAAAAGAAAAAAAAAGAGTACTATTCGGAAAGATGACCGGATAGATTCAAAATTTAAAAAATTCTATGCTATCCAAACATGATCTGAAATGAATTTTAGAATATGACATTGGAATCAATTTTTGAAAACTTAAACCAAATGAAGTATTGAAATATATATTGAAGTCATATTTTCAGAGCTCCTCCAAATACCGTCTAAATTTTGCAAAACCTCACTCATTAAATCCTATAGAGGTACTTATGTATAGGTCCTAATAAGTAAACTTATTATTTAATAGGTCATATGAAAAAAATTTGTCATAAAAAAAGTCACTAATTGTAAGTTTAAACGACAATTTAAAAAAATCATAACAAAGAAAAGTTACTAATTGTCAATTTTTAGCGACGTATAAAAAAAATTGTCACCAAATTATTTTAAACAACAATTTTACCAAGATTTATTTTCAATAGGATTTAATAGAAATTAAGTTTAACTATTAGGACCTATTGATAGTTTACCCTTATTTTTTTTAATTGATTAAGTTGACCAAGTCAATTTGGTTAATTAATTAATTAAGATTGGTGGATATTTGAGCGGTCTCAATCGTTTCCTAAAGGCCCCGTTTGTTTTCAGAGATAGAATTGAGGGATTGATAGTGAGGGAATTAAGTAAAATTGTGTTTATTTTGATGATAGTTATTAGTGTAGGGATTGTTAAATTATTTTTATATAAAATAAATATAAAATAATAAACAAATAAAAAAATACAAAAACATTAAACATTAATGTTTAAAAAAAATGCCCAACATGTAAAAAATTTTAAAAATATAAAAATAAAATAAAATAAAAAATTTCCATAAAAAAATAAAACAAATAAATAATGATTTTTACTTAACAAAAAATACAAAAAATTAAACATTAATGTTCAAAAAAAAAAATGCCCGACATGTAAAAAATAAAATAAAAAATAAATAAAAATAAAAAATTTATAGTCCACCGGACTATTTTTCTAATACCAAGTCCTGGAGGTCCATCTGAATCCCTTTGGGGAGGCCTATCCTAATCCGGAGCTCACTATCAATCCCCTCCCCATCTCTTAAAACAAACACAATATTAGTGATCCCACCTCACTATCAATCCCAATCCCCCTTCTAACTCTCCAAACAAACGAGACTAAAGAGTAGGAGTTGGTTGAGGCCTATCACCTTAAATGGTTGCTTTATCCCTTCATTTTTGCTAAATGGTTCACAGGTTGTCGCCAATGGATAACACGTGTGGGTTTGGACAGTTGGATGAGTCAACAACTAAGTTACAAGGAAGGAACAGTTTTCCCCAAATAATGCAAACACGTGGCAGCTTGGGAAGTCTTGTGAAATCAACAAAAAGCTACAAAAGCGGGGCAACTAAGTAGGAATGGCAACGGGACGGAGTGGGATCGGGGATCACACTCCTCGTCCCCAATCCCCAATGGTAAAAAATTTCCCGCTCCCGGCCTCGATTCTCGACGGAGAATCTATCACCATCCCCGTCCCCGCTCCCTAATGGGGATCGGATTTCCCCAATCCCGAAAATTTCCCAGCTCAGATCTGTTTCAACAACATCATCAACAACTTTCAACATCAACAAAATCATCAACAATAACAGATCAACTACCAAAAATAAAAAATAAAAAAAATGGACAGATAGAGACACACACACATCAACACAGATTTGAGATCGGCGATGGTGACTGCGACGAACGACGGAGGAGATCGGGGGCGATGGATGACGGAGGTGGACAACAGTGACTGTGATGAACGACAGAGGAGGATGGCGAAGATGAGAGGAGGGGACGGAGGAGGTGGCGGTGACAGGAAGAAAGAAAGGGTAGCGATGGAGGTGGAGCAGACGACAGAGTCAACAGAGGTGAAGCGGTAGTGCGAAGTGGACGGCGACTCTGGCGTTGCGGACAAAGGCGGTGGCGCTGAGGAGGAGGAGAGGTGCGAGAGAGAGAGAGAGAGAGAGAGAGAGAGAGAGAGAGAGGTCATAACTTAATAGAGGGATATATATAGTAATTTTACTTCAGGGGGTAATGGGGTTGGGGTTGGGGTCGGGCCGAGGTCGGGGTTGGGAAACATATCACCATCCCCGGCTCAAAAATCATTTGGGATTTATTTCTGAATTCCATCTCTAGCCCGTCAGGGGTATTTTTTGAGGAAAAACCGCTTTAATCGAGGTCGGGGGAATAGGTCCTCTCGGGCCGGGTTCAAATTGCCATCCCTAGCAACTAGCCGTTATGATTAAGGTGGCTGCATTCTTGAGAATCAAGCCAAGGATCATGGGAGAAGTGTCACAAGAAGGGCTGACATGTTCTTAGTAGTTGAGCATAAATGGAAGCACTTGCAACACAATAAAAGGACTCTAATGATGATATTTAAGAGGGTCCAGCACCAAACACTCAACTAGGAGTTCATCTACAAATTTATCTTAATTTTTGATAGCTTTTATCATAACTTCTTACAGTTTTATCTTTCATTTAAGCAATTTAATTCCATACAATTAGCTGTTTAACTCAATTATCCTTTAGATTAGTCAATTATATTTCATTTTCAATCAATGAAAGTTCCACTCTAATTTAGCTTATCTTTTACACCTAGCAATTAGTTTAAAGTCTTCTTTATTTGGGTAAGATTTGAACCAATGGCTGTTCCTCTGAGCCACACACAACTTTTCTCTGTATTAGAAGTCAGAAATATTCAAACATTTTTACACCTTAGACTAGGTTCACAAGTCTTGGCATGCCTGCAATCAAACCCTAGAAACACAAGCCTATGTGTTTACCCTTAGATTTTTCTGAGTGGTACACAGGATTACACCAAAAATTAATCTTCATTACATTGTTTGGAAAACAACAACGGTTAAAATATGCTATATGTAGTAGCCAAAACATGGCTGACAAAGAAAGGCTTTATTTGAAAATAACAGAAGTGGCTCTCCATTATGTTATTCGATAGAGTCAAACATGAGTACCCATCAATCGACAATGGCCTTTGTCTTTGCATGGCTAATTAATATTCTGGATAGATTCAAGATTAAATATGGGGGTGGTCTAGATTTCGTCATTTATATCATTTAAGACAAAAACTACTTTAACCTTAAATGAGAGGAGTGTTATTGACGCTATAATTTATTTTTTTGTCAATTATAACTTGTTAATTATGGTCAAATTTGATTATGGTCTATCGATTGAAACTATAGACTATTTTAGATAACAACCATGGCCGCATTTGTTATTATTACTAGTATAATAAAATGATGGTGAAGATTCACTTAGGGGAATGATTTTAAGCCAAATGACTGAAAATTATGAACAACTCACGTTTATTGAATGTGAATTTTTTAACATTGTTCAAAGTGTCAAAACTTATGAATTTTTCATGACATTCAATTGTGTGAGTTTTGAAATCCAACATTCGCTTTGGATTTGTAAATCACACCATAAATTAATTAATCTTTGTGATATTGCTTAAAAACAACCGTGGTTGAAAATGTTATATTAATTGGCCAAGATTTTTTTCCTTTATATCATATGAGGCAAAATTTACTTTTACCTTAAATGAGGGGCATTGTTGACACCATATTTAAATTTTTTTTTTTTTGGGTCTATTGTGGCCTATCGATTATGACTAAATCTATTTTAGTTGATTGTGGCGTATCAATTATGATCTATCGATTCAGACCATAAACTATCTTTGAAAAATAATCTTAATCACATTTATTTTATTATTATTATTATTAGTATTAATATTAATGTTTTTGTTACTGTTTTTGTGCAGATTCAAAGCATGTAAATAGGCGACGTGGGTGTTCATGGCATAACCTAGCCCACATTTAGATCATGGGTGTTCAACGTGGGGAGAACTGCCTAGCAGTTTCTTTATCAAAGAGACCATCGGTGTCTATAAATAGGCAAGGAAGAAACAAAGAAAAGGATCATTAACTAAACATAACTCAACTCAACTCAACTCAACTCAACTCAACGTGAATTCTAGTAATAATTTCTATCTAGGAGTAGTTACTTAGCATTTTAAAAGTAGATCAGTAATAACTTGCTGTCATTTTGCTATCAATTAGTGTATTTTTCAAGTTTGTTTATTTATTATTATTTTTTTTAAGTTCATATGACTTGTGGCAAGTGACAATTCTATTTGATTAACACAAATTCAGTTCTTTTTGTTTCTCTATATTTCTTATTTACTTAATTGCCTCTAAAGAAGTCTTTAATCAGTTTAAAACTTGGAACTCAACCACAAACTTGATTTTTTTTATAAAAAAAATTAAGTTTTGTCTGTCAATTACTTTCTGTCGATTGACCTTAACTAAATTTTTACTAACAAACGGATTATATTTTCTTAGTATGGCATTTAAAAAAAAAAAAAAAACCATTCTACTATGATCTCACTTCTTATCTCTATCACTCTTATTTGATTGGATTTGATGAAAATCTACACCTACATGAAAGAACCAAAACTATTTAGATCTCATTGACATTGACTGTTTGATTATCTCCGTAACTAATGATAATGTCATCAAGAAAGAGAAAAAGAGTCTTTAATTGTGAATGATTTGGAGGAAGAAAAAGTCTACTAACCCAGATTTTTTGTCAAGAAAAATACTATGAAAAGAGAACTGGTGGAAATTTAATGTGTATTAAGGGATTCATATACAAAATGAATCTGAGTCATATATTCATGTTTTTGAATAAAATTTAAGGTAAAGTTCTAGGTATGCAGTGTTACTAGTTTGAGGATAAATTAGAAAATGACTGACGCTACTAATTTATTTATTTATTATTATTGACTTGCGTAAAATGCAATAAGTCTAGGAACACAAATACCAAACAATGAATGAGACACATATGTCTCACATGAGAAATGTGAGACTTACCTCATATGAGACTAGGGGTGATCATGGATCCGTCCAACCCATCAAATCCGCCCGAACCGACCCAACTGATTCTGCACCTGCATGAACATGATTTGCTTGTAGATGAAGTTCAAAAAAAAAAAAAAAAAAAAAAGAAAAACGAAAAAAAGAAAAAGAAAGAGTAGAAAAAATAACATATATTTTTGTGAAAATAATAAACAATACCTTAAAAATATGCATGCGTGGTGCCACGACCTATTATAGATAAATAATACATATATTTTTTTTAAGATTACTAGTTATTGGAGATTATAAAAATTATGAATTATAAATAAAAAAAAGTGTCCAAAATTTATAAAGTCGAAACCTCCAAACTGATTGTATCTATCCGTCAACTCGCACGACCTGCTCAATCTGCATTTACCAAACCGGTGGACAAATCTAGATTAATTTTTTCCAATCCACCAAATTTTGGACAAATCGCAGATGGGATGCCTTCCGACCCAACCCGATCTGCAATCACCCCTATAAGAGATATATATATATATATATATATCCCATTTTGTGTTTGGTATTGGAATTGATTATCTATCGTTATTGTAATTGGTTTTAACTTAGTTTTAAAACTTTATTTGAAATTTTGGGGACGAAATTCCTTAAAAGGGGAGATTATAGCGATTCCGATTTTGACCCGACCCTTGTTGTATTCTGGACTCGGGTTTCTTGGTTTCGTACTATTGAATATGTCATGTTTATCTTCCTCTTCCTTAAATTTGGCTATTGGATTTTAGTGATTGTGTTCGGGATAGGTTGGTTGTTCGGTTTCCCAACTCTTGTTGTCCAAAATTTTGCTTTCACTCGAGCGACACTTCTTGTGCTCGAGCGGGCTTTGCAAACTCTCAGTACTTTTGTAGGACTACAAAACTACTAGGAGAGTGTATTCTACCATCGAGCGGCGTTTCCTACGCTCGAGCGGGTGTGCGCTTGAGCGGCTATTCTTGCGCTCGAGCAGCCATTTCTTGCACTCGAGCGGAATAACTTATTGTGTCTGATGCTTGAGCGTCACTTCTCACGTTCGAGCGGACTGTGCATATATCTGTTTGCAGTAGCCACATTTTACATCACTTTTTCATCTATTTTTCCTTCAAAACCCTAGATTGGGACTCTCTCTCTAAAACTCATATTCTCTCTACATTTTTATCTAGATCTAGTGATCTCTCTACCCGTGTGCCTTTATTAAAAAGGTAGTGCGTCTCAAGGGCTCTCTTTTGGTCCGATTAAAGCTTGGTTTCGACGTCTTTGAAGTTTCTTCATCTCTCCCTTTGGTCTTTTAAGCTTGAGGTAGGGATTTTTCTACACTCTTATATGGTTTTTAACTTGGCTATTCATTGATGTGTAAGAAACATTGGGTCTTGAGGTGATTTTGAACAAACCCAGGGTTTTGGTTTAAAATCAAAAGAGGGGTTTTCAAGTGTATGTGTTGAGAATGATTATGAGTGTAAATATGAGGTTGTGCGGTGTTGAGATTGTTGATTTTGGAGTATGGGTTGGGTTTTCGATGAAAATGGGGTTTTGCCCTAAACATCTTAAATGATTATTTTGTATAAATAATGAAATTGGTAATGGAAACACGAAATTGGATAGATGTTTATATAAATTGTGGAGTTGGATATGTATTACCTCTCACCTATGGAAATTTGGATAATTTATCTGTTTTAGAGATTATATATATGTTTAGAAATATCTGTTTTGGGCTATCGGTAGAGGATAGCCATGATTGTTGTAGAAATTGCATGAAGATTAGGTGAATTGAAACTAATCTCTTATTGATTGTCATTGAATATGACTGTGTTTAATACATTGTATATGTATGATGTTTAGGAGGAAAAATGGATGGACTCCATTGAATTAAGTTAGCCTGTGCGTTTGGAGTGAGAGTCCCAAAAACATTGTGTATAGATGGGTGCTGATTCCTGCGGACAAAATTTTCGTAAAATGACAAATGGAAGTGTTTGTGTGATGACTATATTGATTCGAAAACCTTTAAATTGTATCCTCAGTTTGATTGTCTATAATAAATAGAGGTAACTCACGAATTGAGATAAAAATGAATTGAGTTAGAAAGGGGTTAAGATAACATGGATAGTGTTATAAAACTTGGCATGACATGATTTTGCGAAAGAGCTGTAAATGATTTTGTCACAGGCATTGTATATACACTTCATATTTATATATTTGTTAAGATTCATATATTGTGTTAGATTGTCTTTACTGGGCTTTTGGCTCACCCTACTTGGGAAAAACCATTTTCAGGTGCTGGTGATATGTCTCCGCCAAGGACTTAGCCTGGGAGGACTGTGGAGCTGAAGCTCACTTTTGTTCATTTTGTATTTACTTTCTTTTCAAGCCTGGGGCTTTATGTGTATTGAGCTTCTGACTCATTTTGTTGTAACCAAGCAAAGTCTTGGAAAGATATAAGCCTTTAGGGCATATAAATACATGTTTAGCTTTCATTTTTTATTACCACTTGTAACAGTTGTATTGTGTAATTATTTTGGGGGCATGACAACTTGGTATTAGAGCATACCGGGTTTGAATACTTTGGATACGTGAGAAGTGGTTAGTACCACAATGGGTTTGTCTCGCTTGCTAGAGACTTTAGTATGAACGATGTGTACTTATATGATAACATGCTTATGTGATTATATGGGTATGAGATTTAATTTGTAGGATGTTGGTCGGGTCCATAGGTTCCTAGAAGTCCTATTGGAAGAGCGTTTGATCACTACTGTTTCTAATCGGAACTCTAGTGACGCTGCGGTACAGTCGTTATCCAGAAATGAAATTCGTATGTGTTTATGAGACTACGTGTTTATGTAGAGTGAATTACTATTGTCCACCGCATTAGGACCCGAGTGAGTTAGCTTCGACATATTTCTAAATGTGCTAATCTCTT
The DNA here is from genome assembly GCA_030407325.1 of Camellia japonica. Taxonomy (NCBI): domain Eukaryota; kingdom Viridiplantae; phylum Streptophyta; class Magnoliopsida; order Ericales; family Theaceae; genus Camellia; species Camellia japonica. Next base: position 157,613,924 of record JAPPVO010000059.1, on the reverse strand, counting down.
TTGTTACCTCATTAGGATGTCAGGACGTGGACGTGGACGTGGACGTGGACGTGGACGTGGTGGTAGGTGTGGTAGGCCTAGACGGTAGGAGATGCCGATACCGAATGATATTCCGGCATAGGAAAAGGGTGTTGGTCAGGCCAATGTGGCCGAACTAGTTGGTCAACAGGCTATGGGTGCCTTAGCCCACGAAATGGTCAGAGCATTAAGGGAATCCATGGACATTCTCAAGACTGAGAATCAAGTCCAGGTCCAAGTAGCTAAGGCAGAGCCATCTTTTTTGAAGCGAGAGTTTTTTTGGACAAACCCGGATAAGTTTGTGGGTGATCCCAAAGAGTCACTAAAGGTAGATGAGTGGTTAGAACAGATAGTGAAGACGTTCGAGACGCTTGGCATCGAGGATGATGGACTGAAAGTTACCTTGGCATCCTTCCAGTTGAAGGGATATACGGGTTAATGGTGGATATATGCGCGTGGGCACATTGGAGTGACTTGGGAGGCCTTTGCCAACGCCTTTCAGGACAAGTTCTTGTCTCCCACTGTTAGGGAGAAGTTGAGGGATTAGTTTTCTCAGCTCAAGCAGTTGAGCACATCGGTGGCTGAGTTTGAGGCCATATTCACTAGTCTGTCGAGGTTTGCACTAGAACTTGTGGCGACTAAGGAGCACCGTTGCTTAGAGTTCAAGAAAAGGTTAAGGACCATGCTTATGTTCAAAGTGCCCAGGTCGATGATTAGGGATTATGGATGCCTTGTGGAGGCGACAGCTCATTTGGAGACTGTAATGCAGATGGAGGAGGAGATGATGAGGGGCTTCAGGAGGAGTCAGGATGTTCACGAGGATAGTAAGAGGCAAAAGGGTTCTAACCCACAGCAGTCTTGGGGAGCACAGTCGAGATCCACTTTTCCAGTGTCAAGTTCAGGTTCTGGGAGAGGTGGTCAGGGAGATTTCACTTGTTACAAGTGTGGCCAGTTTGGCCACAAGTCTCCAGCTTGCTGTGGACACCACATTTTTGACTGTTCGCAAGGCTCGAGCGCTTTGTTCGGTACACTTGATGATGAAAGTGGTGTTGTGCGTAGTTCAAGGTCTCAACAAAGGGGTCATGTTTAAGCTCCGAAACAATCCCAAACCTTCCATATTCCCACTGATTATACCCAAGAAATCCATTTTTACACATTGTGCCACCCTATGCTGAGGCTAAAACAAAAAAACAGGGAAACACATTGAGGGCCGACCGTGCCTTAGTGAGGGCCGGCTGTGCCTTAGTAGCGAGAAACACTGTTTTGGGCGGGAGGCCACCAGTTGTGCATTTTTGAAGATATTTATGACACCTCTTGCTGAAATTCTATAAAAACAACCATATATCTTTGTTTTGAGGGTTGAAGAATTTCTACAAAGCCTCTATACCATCTTGAGAGCTCTCTCTTCTCTTTCTTTTTGTGCAGGCAACATTTTAAGCTAACCTATCACCTTGAACCCATATTCATACACCATACAAACCTTCACACCGTAACCTAGGAACCTTGGTTGAGCCTTGAACACCATAATTCAAGCTTGAGAGTGTGGTGAGACTTAGTTTGAATCACAAGCAAAAGCTTACTTCTTTGAGAGGTATAAGCTTGTCATCTGATCTTTCACTTCTTTTTCTTTCATTTGCTATATAGTTCTTGTAGTTTCATGTTGCTTTGATTCTATTCTAAGTGTTTAAGTTTGGGTTTGAAGAGCTACCAAAAGGATACAGAGAATTTACACTCTTTCTACACATTTACCTATAGCTCAAACCCTTACTTTTACACTCTTTTTCTTTGTTCCCTAAACTAATTTTCAGAATTTAAAAAGGGCATCATGCTTTGAGGTTTCAAAAGTGGAGGGGTTAGCCACCCCTCCTTGTTCTTGCTTACTAGTCTTGTTTTCCCTCTTTGTTGATTAGCTTTTTAGGCCCTTTTCATGTACTCTAAGCCATTGTTTTTCATCTCTTGAGGGCCGTTTTGGGATTGTTCTAGGTTGTTTAAATAATTCATGCTTTGATTAGCTTGGTTGTTGTTTCATAAGCTTGCCTACATAGCTTGTTGTATATTGTGCTTAGCTTTTCTTTAACTCATTTCCATGTTTAAGGACCTCATTTTAATAATCAACTTGTCATTCATCTCTTTCATTTGAGAGTTGTTTCAATCGGTCGACGGTTATTCAAAATGTGAACTAGTGATTTATGCTTAATAGCTTAATCTCTACGGAGGTTCATTGCCAACGGTGTAGTCTCTTTTTCATGTTGAGAATCACCTCCCATTTGACATATTTCTCACTTAGTGGACGTAATCTTTAGTAGACGTAACAATCATCTTGGACTTAATGGATTTAAGGGTGGTAAAGACTAATGAATTTGGCTTAAAATGAATCAATCCACATAAAGAAAATGAGTTATATTGCTTGGGGTTCAGTTGGACGTTATGTCGAATCCATTGTGTCAAGGGTTATCTTACATCAATTCATGATGTTTTGATGAATCTTGAGGCGTCTCTACCTCTCTCTTTGAGTTCACTCTATGATAGAAAGGAGGGGTGATTATTGTTTCTGTCATTTATTGATCTTTGTCCAAATTGTGCCTGAAATCATCAAGCAATCAACTTTCTCATTGATGGTTTTGGAAATGAATCCAACATTCTCTCTAGGCTTTCCCATGACGGAGAAGTGTAGGAAAGACAAACAGAGTTCAGAACACTTTGTCTGCACTGTTTTCACTTTAGAGTACAAAACAAAATTTTTCATGAAATTGAGGCACGGCCAGCCGGCCGGGCTTCATTGAGGGCCGGCCGGTCATCAATGTTTAGTCAGCAGTGTATTTTTGCAGAAAACAGAGAGAAGTGGCTAAAGGTGAAAAGAGCAAGCCTGGGCAGATAGAGCTGTTCTTGGACATTGTGCATGTGAATGCGACCCTTGCGCATCCTTGCTTATATCATGATCATTGTTGTAATTAATTAATTAATTTATTATTGGTGTTGTAATTAGTCTTGTTAATTATGAGAGTTGCAATTATTATTATTGGTTATTTGTAAATTGTTATAGTTATTTAACTTAGATAGTTAGTTTACTTATCATGGTTATCCTTGTTGTAATAGCATACTTAGCTAGTTAATTCTTTAATTTATTCATTCGGTTTTGTAATAATTAGTTTAATTTGGACTTTCGGACTTTGATTCGCACCCTTTTATACGAGGGCAAATACGTAATAAGTTGTATGTCTTCTAACCCCACGTCTTTCTCTCTTTTACTTAATTGCTTACGGTGGTTAGTATAGAAACATCATTTTGAATTAGCATTCTTATGTTTCACATCCATTGTCTTGCATGCATCCAAGGTTCGGCTCATCATGCTAACCCAATACCAATGTTCAAAATTCATTACTTGAATACGTGCTTTATCGCAGGTCTTGGATGGAATCATATGCCATGCTCATAGCTAAGCTTATAAAAATATATAATGTGTGCGTTGCATTAGTCATATTACATTTAATTAGGAACATACATATTTTTCTAATAATTTTGCTTTGTTTTGGCTTGGAGTACTAGGTAAGTAATTTTATGTTTTAGCATCTTGCATCGAATGTTTGTGTACCATGATAGCATGCTTGCCATGAGGCTAATTACTTAAATGATATAACTGTTTGAATGCCTGTGGATGAATGCTAGTTGTTTGAATTGCGATAATTTGATTAATGTCCATTTTAGCCCACTTTTTCGAGTGGCATATTCACAACTCTTTTTAAAAACAAACATGAAATCAAATGTTCTAATTTTTGCAAATTACTCTATACCTTATGTGCACATCACATAGTGAGTTAGCCTAATAATTGGAACAAGAGCATATAATGTAAATAAAAATCTCATCATGATAAGTAGAGGCCGATCTTTGATTGAGCGAGTGGGGTGCTTAATTCATGACCTTCCTCTCTCGTACCTAAGTTCCTGAACTGAGACACTTTGGTGATGACAGACTAATGGCCTTTGGCACGAGTCTTGGGTTTCCTAAATTTTTCAAAAATATTTAGGTGGCGACTCTGAAATCTGGCAAAACAGTCCATTTCTGGCATGTTGATCCAAAATTGATTTTCCAAAAGAATTGCCAGATTTGGACTCATTTATGTTTATCTATTTTCACATTGCACTTGTGAAATCAGATTCAGAACCATGGGAGTTCGAACTATGGGGCTATTCATCTTCTGAAAGGAGCATGAAAAGCCCAGAATCGTCAGAAAAGTTATGCCGACTGTAGGAGGTGACCCTTGTCTTTTGAGGTGGGAGATCATGTGTTCTTGAAGATATCACCTAGGAGAGGTTTGATGAGGTTTGGAAAGAGGGGGAAGTTGTCCCCTCGATTCATTGGCCCTAAGATCCTAGAGCGGATCGGAGAGGTAGCGTATCGTTTAGCCTTGCCGCCACATGTCACCCCCTGTTTTTAATTACTCGGAAACATTGCCAAAGCCTGTAATTTAGGTCCATTGTTTTTTTTTATACATATACATATATTCAATGACAACCATTTCTCAGACTTATCATATTATTTACACTTTTCAACTAGCACAATACATGTGTGTAGACCGCCCGAGAACTCCTAGCTCCTCTCGCGAGGGCACGAATCGTTGTTCTTAGCTGCTGCAGTTCAGACTCATGTCACGGTTCTGAATCTAATCTCACAAAGTGCAATGTAAGACTGATAAATCGCCAAAGAGTCCAAATCTGGCAAATCGTTTTGGAAAATCGATTTTGATTAAGAAGTGCCAAACATGGACTGCTTTGCCAGATTTTAGAGTCGCCACCTAAATATTTTATTTTGAAAAATTTAGGAAACCCTGACTCGTGCCTAAGGCCATGTGTCCGTCATCACCAAAGTTGCCTTGGTTCGGGAACTTGGGTACGAGGGGGGAAGGTCATGCAATGAGCACCCCCGCTCGCCCAATCAAAGGATCGGCCTTTACTAATATGATATGTTGTTTTTGAAAACACATGTGTTCTTATTCCGGTTTATTAGCTAGCTTGCTATGTGATGCACACAGCATACAAGTATAGGCTCAATCACGCGGATTGGAACAAAACGACTCTTGTTTGTTTTCGAAAGTGGTTTGAAGTTGCTACTCGCAAGTAGGCTAAGACGTGGATTTGCCACCCTCAAGTGGGCTTAAAACATGATTTTGCCACTTCAAGTGGGCTTAAAACTCACAATCATCGAGTTGTTCTAATCCAGGCAATCAAGCCTTCACCCATAGGCATTCATACAGTTATATCACATAAGCAGTTAGTCTCATGGCAAGCATGCTATCATGGCAACACTTACACACTGTAGACGTCCCCGAGCGTCCCGGGAGTGAATCCCGTTTTGTTCATTAGGCTCACTACAGTTCGGACTCAAATGTCACGGTTCTTAATCTGATCTCGCAAAGTGCAATGCGAGATTGATAAATCACCAAAGAGTCCAAATCCGGCAAATCATTTTGAAAAACAGATTTTTAGAAAGAAGTGCCAAACATGGACTGTTTTGCCAGATACAGAGTCGCCACCTAAATGTTTTATTTTGGGAAATTTAGGAAACCCTGACTCGTGCCTAAGGCCACGTGTCCGTCATCACCAAAGTTGCCTCGACTCGGGAACTTGGGTACGATTGGGGAAGGTCAGCTATGAGCACCCCCGCTCGCCCGATCAAAGATCGGCCACTACTAAACATGATATCTTGTTTTTGAAAACACATGCGTTCTTATTCCGGTTATTAGCCTAGAATTACTACGTGATGCGCACAGCATACAAGTATAGACTGGATCGCCTAAGTTGGAACAAAACATCTCATGTTTGTTTATTTGAAAATGGTTTGATGGTGCTACCCGCAAGTAGGCTCAGACGTGGATTTTTCCACCCTCAAGTGGACTTAGAAAACATGGTTTTGCCACCTCAAGTGGGCTTAAGACTCGCATTCAATGAATTGTTCCAATTCAGATAATCCAACCTTCACCCACAGGCATTCAGGCAGTTATATCACATAAGCAGTTAGCCTCATGGTAAGCATGCTATCATGGCAGTCACTCACACACATGCAAGGATGCTAAAGCATAAACACTTACCGAGTACTCCGAGCCAAAGAAAGAAGCTGATTAGAAATCATGCATGAATCCTAACTATGCTGAGATGCCTAATGCAACACATGCAAGAATGCAACTAAGATAGGCTCGGCTATTCTAAGATGGCATATGAGATGCAACAATTGATACATGTATTCAACTTAGAATTGAAATACAATGCAGTTAGCATGATGCGCCGAGCCTGGTGCATGCAATACAGATGAATGGATGCAAACATGCGAAGCATAAGTATGCTAATTGAAACATGCCCTAAGCTAACCAACAAAAGCAGGTAAATAAAAGGGAGAAAGACGTGGGTTTGGAAGACATACATCACACACACGCACACTTATTACAGCATTGCCCTCTCTTGGAGGGTCCGAATAAATATTACACAACCAAAATGAATAACTAATTATTACACAACACTAGCTAATTAACAAATTAACTAAGAAATCGAGTAAACTAGCATGCAATGCTACATGAAGTAGATTGCCTCAGCTCTGTTCGGAATGATGAAAGATGCATGCATGCTCGAGTCGCCTTGTCGGGAAATCTATCGCGATGCCCCGATTTGCCTCTGTTTACAATTGACCCCGAAACACTGTACACAACTCCAAGGGAACTTGTAGGGATACTGCTGACCAGTTTTTGCTACTGGCTTCCGGTTTGCTGCAACAGAGAGCAAGAAAGGGGCATGGCAAAGTATTTTCAACATATGTATGCACAACTACTCTCCCAGTCATTGCATGAGCTCTAGGGAGTGTAGTCCTCGATCCTCGTGCCACCAATCACGCATCTCGATGCATGATGGCCGAGGAGTCGAATTGCATGACTCAATGTGAAATGAATGCACAAATGGACACCTAAAGCCAACAACTCTATCATGGATAGTCAAGAGTGTCGGCGACCGGGAATTGAAGCACTTTTTGTCACTTTGAGTATGAAACGTCCCTCGTTTCCCGTGTTTGGACTAAACCCTACTCCAAACACTATGCAACAACTAGCATGCAATCCTAAATGAAATGCAACTAAGACACGCAAACATGAAAGGAGTGATATGCAAAGGTGCAACTAACATGTGCAATGCTATGAACTATCAATGGCATACTCAATGCACATGACATAATATGGCATACACAATGCAAGATGGACTTAAACCAATATGAGTGGACCTCAGCCACGCTCAAATCAGTGGCCAAACATGATGAAAACAAGGCAACAACACTCATGCAAACATGCCCAAATACAAGGGACCAAAACTAAGGCACCTAGTGCAACTCTATCGAGGCATGGCAAGCATGTAATATAGCATACAACAACACGTTTTCCAGCTCTGAAATGACATACAAAAGGGTCCCGAATCATGCAAACACCTCACACAATTCATGCTAGATGGCCCAAATACCGAAACTAGTGAAGTGGATTACACTATAGGCATGCAAAACAATACTCAAATGGCCAAACCAGCTCCAAACAGTCCCTATTCAGGCCAAAACAGTAGCAAATATGGACTAAAATGATGGCTCGCAAAGTATGGAAATGAAGCTCATGCAATGGCTCACAAATGGGGTATAAAAGCACAACTCTCAAACGCATTTAAAGAGTGGAAAACATGGGGATATGGCACAAGTATAAGCTCTGAAATATCATATTCAATGATGCCAAAACACTAAAATGCCTCAAACAACACATGCAAGGGACCTCAAAACTCAAAGGTAAGCAAGGCTATTACACTACAACCATGCATGGCAAGCACCAATCGACCAAGAGGCATAAAAATAGAGCTAAGGCAGCCCAAAATATGAACAAAACATGTTTGGAGTGTGGCCAAAAGGTGCTAGAATAGAGGGCCAAAACAACATGCAATGTGAGCTAGTAAGCATGATTTACACTACAAGCCTATGAAGCATGTGAGGGGCCACCAAACTAGCCAAAAACAGAATTATGGCATGCCAAAATATGATCAAAACCCCACTGAAACATGGTCATTACATGCAAGAATGACATGCTCCTTTGAGAAGCTATGAATGGGATTGCTCTACACATGCAAGAAGCAAATAAATGGTGGCCAAAAAAACTATGGACAGAGCCTAGGAAGGTCTCAAAAATCACCAAAAAGTGCCTGAACCAAGGCTTGGAAGCATGCAAATAAGGGCTCCTTTGTAAGGCCAAAAATGCTAGTAAACAAAACAAGGAGAGAGAGGGTCACCCCTCTCTGATTTTGGTGCTCAAAACAGTATATTAGCCACTGAAAATCCGCTGGATTTCAGTGGCTAAAAGGCCAAACAAAGGCCAACACAAATGCTCTAAGGCATGGCTCAAAACAAGGTAAAATGAAGCATGCAAGGGGGTAGATCACCCCCAACGAAAAAATGATCTTAAACAAACATGTTAAGGGCCTCAAAACAAGACTTTTTTCATTTTATGACTAAGCCCAAAAATGTTTTCAAGTAAGGCTAATAGATGAAGCAAGATAAGGACCAAAAGAGGGAATAAGAGTGTTACCCTTGTAGCCAATGACTCCAGCAGCTTCTGGACCAAAACAGCAACTCCTTGGCCTCTGAAAATAAGCTCCAAGATGCTTCAAGCAAAGGTGGAAGGGTTTGGCTAAGAGGTGGTAGCCAAAGGGCCAAGAACCAAGCTCTTTTGAGGCTTGGATGTAGAGATATAGAGGGAGAATGTATGGTGTATGCTCCAGCACCTTTTGAACCCTTGCAAACGAATGAGAGGCCTTCCTTTATAGAGCTAAGGGTCCAAAGCTTCTTGGAGAAGCTTCAAACCAAGATTAAACATCCTCCATACACGTATATGGAGGATGCAGCAAATGCCTCCCAGCTGGCACAGCTGGAACCAACTCAGGAAGACAAAACAGGAGGGAGTAGGCCGACTAGTTCAAGTGGTCGGCCGACCAGGTCAAGTGGTCGGCCAGCTACTTTTAGTGGTCAGCCAGCCAGGTCAAAAGGTCCAACTCAAAACAAGGTGGTCGGTAGCCCCATTTGGTGGTCTCCCAACTGAATGCAAGCTAGTGGTATGGTGGGAGACCAGTAAATGTGGCTCAAAGATCAGGGAAACCAGTTTCCCGACAAGAAAACTGGCTGGAGGAGAGAGAAAAGTGGTCTCCAAGGAGAAAGCTGGTCTCCAAGGGTAATTGGTGGTCTCCACACTGAAACAAAGCCAGTGGTATGGTGGGAGACCAGTAAATGTGGCCCAAAGATCAGGGAGACCAGTTTCCCGACAAGAAAACCGACTGGCGGAGAGAGAAGTGGTCTCCAAGAGAATTGCTGGTCTCCCACCCTAGTACCACCTTCCAAACATGGAAAACAAGGGTTGTGCCAAAAATGAACCAACACGGATGCAAAACGAGGGTTCGAGGGCCAAAACGCGCAGCTGGGTGCCCCGAAAATTGACTGTTAAGCATCGAAAGTGGCGTGTGACCACGAAGGTGGTCTCCCGGGCCACAGTGTCCCTCTAGAGAGAGGAAACAAGGTGTGTGCCAAAAATCGGAGCAAACGGAGAAAGTTAGGCGGTCCCGAATCGAGGCGCACGGCCGACGGCTCCGAAAATCAGAAACTGGTCTCCAAACGGGAACAGTGGCCTACGACCACAAAACGTAGCCTACGACCACTGAGAGATGATCTACCAGACCTCTCCCTCCCTTCAGGAAGAGAAAATAGAACCTGGTTCGCAAACCGAGGCAAAGCACAAAAGGGTCCCGAGGTCCGGGGGTAAGGCCCTCAGCCGAAACTCCGAAACCTCCGAACGAGCACAACATGCGCAATCACCGAGCGCTCAATCGATGATGTCTAAGTCTTAAGGTCGGTCAAAAATGGGGTGTCTACACACACATGCAAGGATGCTAAAGCATAAACACTCAGAGTGTACTCCAGCCAAAAAAGAAGCTAGTTAGTAATCAATGCATGATCCTAGCTAAGTTAAGATGCCTAATGCAACACATGCAAAATGCAACTAAGATAGGCTTGGCTATTCTAAGATGTCATGTGAATGCAACTTGATAACATGTATTCAAATTGGAATTGAAATACAATGCAGTTAGCATGATGTGCCGAGCCCGGTGCATGCAAGACAAATGAATGATGCAAACATGCGAGCATAAGGTGCTAATTGAAAATGACCCTAAACTAACCATCGAAAGCGGATAAGTAAAAGGGAGAAAGAAATGGGGGTTGGAAGACATGCATCACACACACGTACGCTTATTACAATAGTTGTGCCCTCTCGACGGAGGGTCTGAATAATAGGCTAACTAGCTAATCTAAGCTAATTAAACTAACTAATCTGATTAATCTAATTATTACACAACAAATTGAATAACTAGCTACAACTAATAATTACAACACAAATGAATAGCTAATTGCATTAACTACTTAAGTACAAAACCAATACATTAGCTAGCTAAGTAAACCAAATAAAAGGGGCCTCGGAGCGAGAAGTGCATGCATGCTCGGTCGCCTCGTTCGGAAATCCATCGCGATGCCCCAACTTGTCTCTGTTTGCATTTGATCTCAGAACTTTGCACAAAGCTCCAGATAGCTTCTAACTCACCTTGGGGACCCTCAGAAGGGTTGCTGACCAGTTATTGATGTTGTAGACCACCAGCCGACCACTTGCCTTTGCTGCAGACCAGAAAAAGTGGTCGGCCAGCTAGTTTTTCTGCTCGGCCGACTAGAAGTTTCTGCACAACTCCAGTTTGCTGCAACAGAGAACAAGAAAGGGCATGGCAATGTATTTGCAAGATATGTATGCACAACCACCCTCCCTATCATTTCATGAGCTCAAGGGAGTGTGGTTCTCGATCCTCGGGCCACCAATCACGCATCTCAATGCATGATGGCCGAGAAGCCAAGATTGCACGAATCAATGTGAAATGAATGCATACATAACACATAAGTGCCTTAAACTCTATCATACTTGATCAAGAGCGTCGGCGACTGAGAAATGAGGCATGTTTTATCACTTCAAGTATGAACGTCCCTCGTTTCTCGTGTTTGGACTAACACCCAATCCAAACAAAATGCAATGCAACGCATACAACATGGAAATGCAATGCAAAATGAGTATGTCAATATCATGCAATGCAACATAAGCAACCTATCAATACTAATGGCATGCATACACAATGCAATGCAACATAACCAACCTAAATGCAATGCAACTCAATCATCCAAACATGATGCAATGTAACAACATTCGAACGACATGTTCAATAGACTTAAACCAAAATGGACAGATCTCAATTATGCCCAAATCATTGGTCATAATGCTAAGAAATGAAGGCATGAAAGCAATACAAGCATGTATGCCAATTGGCCCAAGAATTAAGGCATAAGTACACAACTCTCAAAGGTGCTCAAGGAGTGACAAATGTGGAAGTGTAACAACACTATATGCACTGAAATCAAGTAAGAAATGATGCCAAATCATCTAATCAACACAAGTATAACATACAAGAGTCCTTAAAGCACAAAGCTACCAAGGAGGACTACTCTAGAGACATGCAATACACGACACAAATGCATGAACCAACCATGGATAGAGCTCAAATAGGTCAAAACAAAGACCAAAACATGCCAAGATGGGGGCTCAAAGGTCTAGGCATGCATGCATACAAGCAAGGCCATAAGCAAGGCAACAATGCACAATCCTTAGAGGCACTCAAAGGGTGAAAGAAATGGGAACATGGCAATGCTACATGCTCTGAAATACCATGTTAAATGATGCCAAATCATGTACATGTTACAAATGAAGCATGCTATGAAGCTTAAAGCTTGAAACTAGCATAGGCATTTGTACTATAGATGTGCAAAACATGAAGCATATGGCCAAGGCAACCCAAAATAGTCCTAGAACATGCCAAATTAATCTAAAACATGCATGGAAGGAAGCCAAAACAAGCTTGCATGAAGGACATAAAGCATGGAATATGCAAGGCCAAAAGGGAGGGTTACACTACACCTACCAAGACCAAGCATGAGATGGCTTCGCCAACAAAAATCAAAGTTATATCATGGCAAAATAACCCCCAAAACACACTGAAATGATAGCTCGCAAGCTTAGGCATGAAGACATACACAATGACTCATGTTTAAGGCATAAAGTACAAACTCTCCAATGCATGGAAAGAGTGAAAGATGTGAATGCATGGCAATGAAACATGCTCTGAAATCACATATAAAATGATGGTGAATCATGAAAATAGTCCAAGCAATGCATGCTAGTGGACTCAATACACAAAGCTAGTGAGCTAGATTGAACCATGGCTATACAAAACAATGCATGCATGACCAAAACAACACAAATTAGAGCTAGAGCATGCTAAAACATGGACAAAAGCTTCTTAGAGTTGAGCCAAAAGCATGCTAGAATTATGATCAAAAGCATGATACACATTAGGCTAGTGAATAGAAATGCACTACAAGTGCATGGAGCATGCATGAGGCTATCAAACCAACCCAAAAAAGATCTAAGACATGTTAAAACAACACCAAAAACCTACTGAGATGGACTCAAAACATGTTAGAAAGACATGCTACTTCATGAAGCACACAAAGCTAGTTTGCAAAATTTACACTACAAGTGTATAAGGCATGTATGAGGTGACAAAACCAAATCAAAACAGTGGTATGCCATGTCAAAATAATCCCAAATACATGCTAAGATGGAGCCAACATAAGCTTAACAAACATGCTCAAACATGAGGCAAATGAAGCAAGCATCCAAGATACAAGGAGAGGGGATGACCCTCTCCTATTTGGGACCTCAAAACACCATTTTGACCACTAAAATTCCTCTGAGTTTCAGTGGTGAGAAGGCCAAAAGGAGGTGGTCCCAATAGCTTAAAAGGAAAGCACAAAACAAGGCCAAACAAGGCACAAGAGGGGGTGGACCACCCCCAACACAAAAGAGACCTTAAACAAACATTACAAGCATGCAAAATCAGAACTTTTTGAAGTAGAAAGTTAGGCCTAAAACAACATGCAAGTAGGGCCAAAAGCTTAATCAAAACAAGGGGATTAAGAGGTTAGAAGCTCATCCTTGTAGAACCACTTTAGAGCAACAACTCCAACAGCTATTTTGGATCAAAACCAGTCCAAGAACTCCAAAACCAACCTCAAAGGGCCTCAGCAACAAAAGGGTGGTGTTTGAGTGTGTGTTTGTGTGCAAAAGTGTGATGAAAATGCACTTTTGAGCACAAAAATGAAGAGAAGGTGCAAGATAGATACAAAGATGTATGTATAACTCTCAGCCCTTTTTTTTTTTGAACCTAAGGCAAGAGGGGGGAGGTTCTCTTTTATAGAGAACCAAAGGTCAAGCTTGTTGAACAAGCTTAAGGTCTAAAGCCATGGTTTCTGTGCCCTCCAGCTGTTATAGCTAGCTCCAAAATATCTCTAGGAAGCTGGTGGAAAGCTGCCGACCACTTGAAGTGGTCGGCCAGCTACTTACACTGGTCGGCCGACCAGTGCAAGTGGCTGGCCAGGGAAGAAAGTGGTCGGCCAGGTAGGAGTGGTGGTCTGCACACTGAAAGCAAGGTGGTGGTGTGGTGGCCGACCAGAAAAAGTGGTCCAAAGACCAGGAAGACCAGTTGGCCGACTAGAAAACTGGCTGGTGAGGAAGAAAAGTGGTTTACGGGGAGAGAAACTGGTCTCCTACCTTCATTCCACCCTCCAAGCAAGGAAAACAAGGTTTGTGCTAAAAACAAATAAAAAAGGATGCAAGACAAGAGTCTGGGGGTCAAGGCGCACAGCCGGGAGACTCGAAAACTAGTCTACGGGCACCAAAAGCGGTTTTATGAGGGAAAAGTAGTCTACGGCTGCAAAAAGTGGTCTCCCAGACCTTAGTGTCCCTCTAGACAAGGTCAACCAAGCTTGGTCCACAAACCGAGCCAAAACATAAAGAGTTCAGAGGCCCGGAGGCAAGGCACTCAGCCGAAAACTTTGGAAACTCGAAACAAGCACAACATGTACTATCACCGAGCGCTCAATTGATGACGTCTGAGTCTTAAGGTCGGTCAAAAATGGGGTATCTACAACGTGATCCAAAACATGATTTTCAGAATAAAACAAGTGCACTAAAAACATAGCACGAGAATTTCCAAAATATTTTTCCAAAACTTACAGTTTAAATCCTCAAAATCCATTGCATGCTCTATGATATGCATGATTTATAAATAGTCCGGTTTGCCTAGCCAACATGCAATTTCTACAACAATCATAGCTATCCTCCACCGATAGCCCAAAACAAATATATCTAAACCAATAAATAAATTCCTTTAATGATACGCTTTTCCAAAATCTCATGTGGGAGTGATAATGCATATCAAGCTCCATCATCATCATTAATAATCCTCCGATTTCAAATTTACAATGACAATTTCAATTATTTATACAAAACGACAATTTGATCTAATTAGGGCAAAACTCGCTTCTTATATCAACCAAAACTCAATACAACCCAACACAACTCAACTTAATTCAACACAATTCAACATAGTCTACACAATTCAACATAATCAACACACTTCAACATAATCAATACAATTCCACATAATCATCACAATTCAACATATTTTAACTCAACACCACTAAATATAATTCAACATAATTCAAGGTGTACTCTTAAATTTTCATTTTATCATTTCATCCCAAGGCTCATGTTATCCATATCATTAACTAATCCTTTTTCCCAAATTTCATTTCCTATCATAGCATGATTTACAATATTTCCAAAATTCAATTAAACTTGTATATATTCAATTCAATACCTCAATTTCATGATTCTACTTTCAATTTGGGCAAGCTCATTATTTATCATCATGAATCAACTTAGGGTTTTCAAGAAAAATCAAGAATTTCAAAAAAAAATTCAAACTTCTTAAACCTTTACTTTTTATTCCAAATTTTCCATTGATTTTACACCTAGGGTTCATAATCCATAATCTAAACCCAACAATAGAACCCCAACTCTTCAAACCCTAAATCCCCAATTTCCATGATATAACACTATATGCTCAAATGTAGGTTTTGCATTTATATACTCAAAATACCACAACTTTATCTATTAATGTAAGCATTGAAGGAGAACTAGGACCCCTACCTCAAGATTAGAAGTTATAGGGGAAGACCCATCTTCAAACTTCAATGAAATCCCCAAAATAATCGGTCAAAGTCTTGATCCTTGCTTGTTCTTAAACCTTGATACAAGATCCATGGTGGATTGTTGGTAAGAATGGATGAAATCAAAGTTTTGGAGGCTGGGTTTTCGAACATGGAGGAGAGGAGAAGAAGAGAGGATGAAAAAGTGAAGTTCTTGGGCCAAAATATTACTTTATAATGTCTGTTAGCGACTTGGTCGCTTGAGCGAAGAAAATCTCGCTCGAGCGAGAATGCTTTCAGCACAGAAACTCGAGATTCAAACAGGTGTAACTCTCTCATTTGGACTCTATTTTAGGTCGTTCTTGTGTCCAAATTGAAGTCCCGGAAACAAGCTTTCCAATGGTTTAGGCCTCACATTCAAATTCAAAGTATGGAAGGAGAAAAGGGCAAAAGAGTGACGGCTGGTCAAAAACTCAGACTCAAACTTGGGGCTTTTTATCTAATCTTACCTAAATACCTTGTTAAGGCTTCAATCAAGGTTCCAAACATCACCCAAGGCTCCTCAATTATAATATTTAAAGTTCATTTGCCAACCCATCAACATCAAGAGTCCGACAACCATACAAGTTTTAAGGTGACGGGCACCACTTTGCATCAATTCAATGTGAATTAAAATCTGAGTCATTACACCACAGCTTTTCGGAGTACATGATGTGTTTCATATTAGCATGCTTCGGAAGTATGAGTCAGATCCATCGCATATGTTGGATTGGACCGACTTAGAGGTAGATGATGATGCCTCGTATGAGGAGAGATCGGTGAGAGTCTTGGATGCTGGGGACCAAGTCTTGCGAGGCAAAACGATCTCCTTAGTGAAAGTATTGTGGAAACATCACGGGGTTGAGGAAACAACTTGAGAACACAAGTTGGAAGTTCGTGAGAAATACTCAGACTTATTTGTTGATGTTTGAACATGTAATGGAATTTTGTTATGTTAATAAAAATATCAAAATGTTGTATATGTTTTGGATATATGAGAGCATTGTATATGTTGAATATGTTTTGGCAACATGAATTTAATGTAAACATTGTAAATGTTTTGGGAAATGTAGATTTTATTATCAATATTGGAACTTGTGTATAAAGTTAATGAAAATGGATGACCGGAGAATGGATCTTGGTATTGGAATTGATTATCTATCGTTATTGTACTTGGCTTAAACTTAGTTCTAAAACTTGATTTGAAATTTCAGGGACGAAATTCCTTAGGGGGGGGGGAGATTATAACGATTCCGGTTTTGACCCGACCCTTGTTGTATTCTGGACTCGAGTTTCTTGGTTTCGTACTGTTGAATATGTCTTGCTTATCTTCCTCTCCCTTAAATTTGGCTATTGGATTGTTGTGATTGTGTTCGGGACAGGTTGGTTGTTCGGTTTCCTAACTCTTGTTGCCTAGAATTTTGCTCTTCCACTCAAGCGGCACTTCTTGCGCTCGAGCGGGCTTTGCAAACTCTCAGTACTTTTGCAGGACTGTAAAACTACTGGGAGAGTGTATTCTACGCTCAAGCGGCGTTTTCTACGCTCGAGCGAGTGTGCGCTCGAGCGGCTATTCTTGTGCTCGAGCGGCTAGATGGTCTTTTGTTTGCAAAACTATTGGATGTGTGTATTCTGCGCTCGGGCGGCCATTTCTTGCGCTCGAGCGGGATAACTTATTGTGTCTGATGCTCGAGCTTCACTTCTTACGGTCGAGCGGATTATGCGTATATCAGTTCGCAGCAACCACATTTTACATCACTTTTTCATCTCTTTTCCCTTCAAAACCCTAGATTGAGACTCTCTCTCTCTCTCTCTCTCTCTCTCTCTAAAACTCATATTTTCTCTACATTTTTATCTAGATCTAGTGATCTCTCTACCCGTGTGCCTTTGTTAAAAAGGTAGTGCGTCTCAAGGGCTCTCTTTTGGTTCAATTAAAGCTTGGTTTCGACGTCTTTGAAGTTTCTTCATCTCTCCCGTTGGTCTTTTAAGCTTGAGGTATGGATTTTTCTACACTCTTATATGGTTTTTAACTTGGCTATTCATTGATGTGTAAGAAACATTGGGTCTTGAGGTGATTTTGAACAAACTCAGGGTTTTGGTTTAAAATTAAAAGAGGGGTTTTCAAGTGTATGTGTTGAGAATGTTTATGAGTGTAGATATGAGGTTGTGTGGTGTTGAGATTGTTGATTTTGGCACATGGGTTGGGTTTTGGACGAAAATGGGGTTTTGCCCTAAACATCTTAAAGGATTATTTTGTATAAATAATGAAATTGGTAATGGGAACACGAAATTGGATGGATATTTGTATAAATGGTGGAGTTGGATATGTATTACCTCTCATCCATGAAAATTTGAATAATTTATCTGTTTTAGAAATTATATATTTGTTTATAAATATCTGTTTTGGGTTATCGGTGAAGGATAGTCATGATTATTGTAGAAATTGCATGAGGATTAGGTGAATTAAAACTAATATCTTATTGATTGTCATTAAATATGATTGTGTTTAATACATTGTATATGTATGATGTTTGGGAGGAGAAAGGGGATGTACTCCACGTTTGGGAGGAGAAAGAGGATGGACTCCATTGAATTAAGTTCGCTTATGTGTCCATGGTGAAAGTCCCGAAAACATTGTGTATACATGGGTGCCGATTCTCGCGGACGAAATTTCCGTAAAATGACAAATGGAAGTGTTTGTGTGATGACTATATTGATTCGAGAACCTTTGAATTGTATCCTCAATTTGATTTTCTGTAATAAATGAAGGTAACTCACGAATTGAGATAAAATGAATTGAGTTAGAAAGGGGTTAAGATAACATAGATAGTGTTAAAAAACTTGGGGTTAAGATAACATGATTTTGCGAAAGAGTTGTAAATGATTTTGTCACAGGCATTGTATATACACTTCGTATTTATATCTTTGTTAAGATTCGTATATTGTGTTAGATTGTCTTTACCGGGCTTTTGGCTCACCCTACTTGGGAAAAACCATTTTTAGGTGCTGGTGATATACCTCTGCCAAGGACTTAGCCTGGGATAACTGTGGAGCTGAAGCTCACTTTTGTTCATTTTGTATTTACTTTCTTTTCAAGCCTGGGGCTTTATGTGTATTGAGCTTCTAACTCATTTTGTTATAACCAAGCAAAGTCTTGGAAAGATGTAAGCCTTTAGGGCATATAAATACCTATTTAGCCCTATATCTCTTGTAGTAACTGTTTGGAGTTGTATTGTGTAATTATTTCGGGGGTGTGACACCCAAGTCCAGGCCTAGGGTCTCGGGCTGGGCTCGGGCTCGATCCCAAACGGGCAGGACCCACCCCAGACCGCGAGCCATTTTTACACTCCTAACACATTGTTATGTTATATATTATATATATATATATATATATATTATAAATGTTATGTAATTATTTAATAGAGTTATAATAATTTGTAATTTAGAAATAAAGTTATATATTTTGTGGTAATATTACATATTTTTTGATAATATTATACATTTTTTTATCCAAACATTTTCTAACAAAAAAAGTGTAATATTACCAAAAAATTACGTAATATTACCATGAAATGCGTGAATTCATTTTTGAACCACAAATTGTATTAAATATGCCATAAAAAATATGTAACATTTATCACAAAAATATGTAATATATGTTACAAAAATACGTAATAAGGATGTATATGGTACACACATTGAAAGTGGGTGGTTGTTGTGCTTAAAGAACAGTAGTCACTGTTGTGCGACTAACACTCTAGGCCTTATTTTGATAATTCAAATGTTTATTTTTTAGAATATATTGAGTATAACATATTTATAAACTATTAAGTTAATCAGATATCGATAGCCCTTTCATCTAAAGGCCGACCTTGGCTCAAGGTGAGCAAGGTGCCTTAGGCCCCCAAATTTTGTCAAATTTTAAGGGCCCCCAAATAGTTTTAGCTCTTATAATGTTAGTAAATTTAAAAACAAAGACTCAAATTAACTAATTTAACTTCACGATCTAAATTAAAGATCCTTAGAATATCTCAAACTCTTCATTACATTTTTTTTTTTTGTCTAATTTGATTCTAAATTTAAATAAAAAACTTGATTTGATATAACTATTCCAACTATTTCCTCAAAGTTTTTTCAAAATCTTTTTAAAAATTATTCTCTTACTGCAAATTTCAGTTTTCATCAAATTTGATAAAAAAAAAAAAAATCTTTAATGTTTTATCTTTTTAAATTTTCATCAAATTCAAATTTGATAATTCTTAATTTGATAAATAAAAAAAGAGAAAAGTTTCTCCATTGATTTAATAAACATTTGATGAAAGGGTGTGGGTATTAGTAAAAACAAATTACAAGTACTTAGTTACTATTTTATCAACAGTTTATTTTTTTTAATGATTATGTATACATTCTATATACTCTTAAAAATTAATTCAAAAAATATATTTATATATGTCATTCATTTAGGTATGACTTGCATTAAATTAACTTTCAATTTACATTACAGCTTCAAGTTAAAATTTTGAATAAATGTTCTTTTATACATAAAAGGGCTTCAATTTTAAGATCTCACCATGAGCCCCGAACATCCTAGGGTCGGCTCTACTTTCATTTAAGTACATTTATATTTAGTTTTATATATAAAATTAGACTTTTTTTAAAAAAATATATATAAATGTAAGTAAGTGCCGTTTTGGGAAGTTATGAAAAAAGCCATGTTTTTGATCCAATGCCAAAAAAGCTAGCAGCCAAAAACACTGTGAATTTCCATTTGGGGAGAGCAAAAATGCAGGTGTTAAAATTACAAATTGGGGCCTATGATAAAAAAAGTAAAAAAATAAATTTCTTATGTTGGGTAAGGGCATTTTAGTCATTTTAATTTGATTTGACACCATAAACAAATATTAAATAAAAAAGTCAAAAGCCAGTTTTTTACCAACTTCCCAAATCATTTTCCCAAAAGCTAAAAAGCTTGATAAAAAGTCAAAAGTCAGTTTTTTACCAACTTTTTAAAACATGTAAATAAAAGAGTTGTCGACATTTGTTTTAACTTAATTTTTACGAATATATTCAATTCGATATATTTAAAAAGTTCATAATTTATATTATCAAATAAATCTAGAGTAAACCCCATTGACTGCCCAATATAAAACACAGCTGCTACCCCCGAATTGACATACATTTCACATTAGCCGTATATACATAATGAGATGATTTTCTAAAGGGCTGTTACAAAAATAATAATAAAAAAAAGAGAAAATAATGGTAACGTTTGGTAGAGTTGTAGAATTATGATTTGAGAATAGAATTGTATTTTGAATTTGTGAGTTTTGGAATTATGATTTAAATGTAAAAAATTTGTTTAGTTATGAGTTTTGAAAAGAAGTTTGAATTGAGTTTAAATTGAGTGATATAACATATGATATTTGATTTAAAAATTTACAACTCATAACCAAACACATAACTCAAAATTCTATTCAAAGCTCATAAAAAATAAAAAAATAAAATTCCTAAAATATTTTTTATTTAAAAATAAAAATAACAGGTCCCAAAAAAAAAATTATGAACATTGTTCCGGTCAATCGGCCGGATATCTGGAAGGATGACTGGGTAGACGTGTTTTGAAAAGTAGGGGTGGAATCAATTTTTGAAAATTGTAAACAAACAGAGCACTCAAACCAAGGTGTGGAATTATGTTTGGAAAGCTCCACTAAACACAATGATTTTCTAAAAGGGGATCTACCACAGAAAAAATAAGGGAAATTTATTATAAAATCTTTTTTTTAAGTGTTTATATTCCAATTAGTCCATAAGACATTCTTATATTCTAATAAATCTTATTATTTGAACATTTGATCTATCAAATCTTAATTATCATATTTAAGGTATTTTATGGACATTTTTACCCTTACAAATATTTTTTGAACGGTTAGTAATTTGGTGATGTGAATATTCACATTGACAGTGTAAATATTCACATTGACATGTTAATATTCACATTAATGGTGTGAACTTTCACATCACGGAACATTCACACTATAAATGTAAATATTATTAGGGGTATTTTGGTAACTATGTCACCCATAGGACTTATTGGAACATAAGAAAATAATGTGGACTAAATGAAACATAAGTAGGTGAAAAGGGATTTATAAAAAAATACCCCAAAAAATAAATCACAAATCAATGAGCATCTTTTCAAAATTTCAATAGCAATGGCAAGTGAAAAAAATATAAGTTATGTTATAAATCTCAAATAATCTATTAAATTTTTTACTATCTCTTACATGGATGTGAGATGCACAATATGTGGATTTGTGTGAGTTAGGATTTTTATTAATAAATCTCATTTAGAAGTGTTCTAACCCAAGAAGTCCACGAAGAAATTTTTTAACTCACTTAGTCCCATGTGTTTATACTTTTATTTCATAAATTCATTTTTCTTAATTAACACTATTTTCTTAAACTCTTATACCCTTATATTTAATATTGATATTCCCAAGGTACACTACAACAAAAACACACTTTAGTGACACTATACTTGTGGTATATTTTTAGAAAATACCACAAAAATAATATTTTGTGGCACATTTTAGAAAAATGTCACAGAGCCACAAACACAAAAGGCTATAGTGGCATTTCAATAAAGAAGTGCCACATCACTACAGTAAAAATGTGATCTAGTAACATCAATTTTATGGCATTTTATAAAAGAATGACACAAAAAATTGTTTTAGTGACACTTATTAACGGATGCCACTAAACTTTAGTAGCAATGACGTTTTTTTAAAAATGTGACTAAACTAAGCAAGTGCAAGTTACTTTTTATGACATTTTGAGAAATGCCACTAAGCCAAAAACTTTCCAAGTTATCTAATGGTATTTTTTGGAAAAAAAAAAAATGTTAATATACTTCCAAAATTTTGAAAATGCACAAAATAAATATGAACAAATAAATTGAACTCAACATAACATGTTTTTCAACTGTACTTGCCACATGTACAGAATTGATCAATGACTTTATATGAATTAACTGAATAAATAAAATTTCAAACTGCTCTCTTATATAATGATAAAGTTACTTGAATTTTTAATTGAAATAATTTTCTGACATTATCAAAAAGTTTTAATTAACTTGATGATTAATTAATTTATTATAAAATTGGAAACTTTAAGGGACGTGATTTGGTCTTTGTTTCATTTTAGTCCATGTAGTTTTAATTGACTCAATTTTGACTCTAAATTTATAGATTTATCTCAATTTATTCCCAATTGCTTATAATTGTTGGGTAAATTACATCAATAGTCCTTGCATTTTGTTGTTCCGTAGTTTCAATTGACTCAATTTTGAACCTTAATTTTAGATTTTATATCAATTTAGTCGAATTGATAACATCTTTGGAGTTTTTGATAAAAATTTTCACTTAATTGGTTATAGTCACTTAATTGACCAAGTTTATGATTTTGCTCATAAAATGATGACACATGTTGCATTTGCCATGAAAAAATGCTATCAATTGAACCAATTTGAGACAAAATTAAAAAACTCAAGGTCAAAATCAATTAAATTGAAATTATAGGAATTAAAATGACACAATAGCCAAAATAGAGGGACTAACAATGTATTTTTCCCTAATTGTTAGCATTTTTCAATAAAAATGCACATGTCATTTTTTATAAGCAAAATTATAAATTTGCTCAATTCAGTAAATTAATCTCAACCAATTTAGTGATCATTTTTTGTTAAAAACACTAACAGTATTATCAATTGGATGAAATTGACACAAAATTTAAAATTAAAAGTTAAAATCAATCTAATTAAGAGTGTAAGTACCAAAATTAATATTTATTTATTTTTATTTAAAATATGAACAAACTTATCTAAAAATAAATAAATAAATTTTTGGTACACCAATTTATCACCTCATTACCAATTCTCCATATATATATATACATAAAATAAAAACAAAGGAAACAAGACTTACGGGAAGGTAAAAAAAAAAAAACCCACTAAACTACATCAAAAGACTAGAGCAGCTGTGGGAAAAAATTGATTTTGGTGAAGCAATCCAATTCACGAATCCAACAAATTTGAGTTCGTTAACCCAATCCACAATAAATCTAAAATTGGTAAAGCAAAATCAATTTTGGCAAAACAAAGAGGCGGGAGCGAAATAATGAAGTAAGGGTTTATCATTCTTCATCTTTTACACCACTCTTATCTAACATCTACACCACAAATTTACAATTTTTTCATCTTCTACAATCTACTGAGTTCATTAGGTATTCTTTCTCTCTTTCTCACTCTCACACACAGAGGCAAACACACACAATACCTCTTATCTTTCTTTTTTATTTATGATCTTTTTATTTTAGGTATAAAACTTGATATAATATGAAAGTCTAATCTTCTAATCGATGAATTTATTAATTTTCTTCTTTTAATATTAAGGGTTAATTATGATTTACTATTATCGTATTTATATTGTGATTTTATATAATGCCATGCTAGTGTTTGTTTAAATGTCTCAATGAGATCTTGCATTATTTTGCTAGGTTTGTTTTTTTGTTTTTTTTGTTTTTGTTTTGTTTTTTTTTTTAAATCCTATTGTAAGGATGATTAAGGAAAAAAAATAAAAAATAAAAAATCCTTTTATTAGATTTTGTTTTGATTTTCTATTAAATATTTGCTCAATGTTCATGTGGTTGTTGATGATTTTTTTTTTAAATGTTTTTTTTGGGTGTCTTTGGATAATAATTTAGTGATATGGGTAGATAAATTTTATTTTTCGAAGTTGGTTATGTGATCCAATGTTTGGGGTACCATGCTATGCATAAAATTCACTGTCTTATGATGATTTAACTGAAACATATCAGTGGCGGAGCAAAAATTATAACTAGAGGGGGCCATGATAACAAAGTTCTAATTATTTCTTTCATAGCAATAGTATCGTACGTAACTATATTAAAAGATACATTTTTAACATAAAAAATGAAAAATATCATTAAATCCACAAATAAAATTCTCAATCAAGAAAGAGTATTTTGATTTCCAAGTTAGGGAAAATATTGATCAGAACTTTTCTAATAAGTATTTTGCTCTGTTGTTTAAAATATTTTATGCTTGTACACATCATTCTGTTTATTTATTTTCCTGATCAATAGAGGGCCATAGCCTGGGAATTAGTAGTCTACCCTATAACAAAACTCGAATACTTAACCTCTTAGTCTAGCCAACTTCATGACCACCAATTAATTAGGCTTGAACCCTTTGACTTATCATTATTTTTTCTTCTAATGTCTCAAAAAATAAATTATTGTATAAGATTTAGTTGTGGAGCCAATCTTTTATTAGTTAAACAAGAAGACAGCATAAATTTCAATTTATTGAAAATATATAACCATAAAATAATTTGTGTATTAACATAAAATAATTTGTGGGGCCACCTCTTCTATGGGTGTTGGGAGGGCTTTTAGATTTTAGATTGCCCTTTGGGGGTGGGGGGCACTATCACAACCCAAACCCGCTCCTATAGGTTTAGTGTTGTAACTGGCCAGTAATCCTTAGATTACCAAAGGCCTCTGAACAGAATAACTTATAATTAGGGCTGCAGAAGCAAATATAAAAACATGCATAGTCTATTGAGCTGTGGAGACATATATGGGACAGAAATTTTAAACCTTCTATACATATACGCGACGTCATAATGCAGGTCTTATGTCACATTCCTTATAGATATAGCCAAAAGAGACTTAGCTCAATATACAGATAACAAAAAACTTGTTCATAATTCAAAGAAGACAAGGTCTTAAACATAAGCCATTTAGACTTGACTGGCTCACAAAAGGGAACCTCCTCGGAGGTTCAACGGTTGACTGACAAAACTAAGACACCAGGTCCTCAACTCTGAGTCTGATCACGCGCCTAGTCACCTACATACATAATATGAGTAGTGAGCGGAAACTCAGTGAATAATAACAGAGTAAAGGGTTTAAATGAGTGATGTCCATCGCAGATATAACTTTCAAATCTCTTATTGACCAGAAGGATAAACATATTCGTATCAGAAATAGAGTCATAAACATATTCATATCATGAGTGGTGTATCCGTTAGCATTAAACTTATCTCTTTGATCAAGTATATTAAGCTCCACATTGGAACCTCCGGTACTGGATAACATATCACATACGTGGGCCACGGTATTGTTTCCCTCGGGCGAGAGCCTGTGCCACGACATTATTTCCCCCGGGTGAGGGCCTGGGCCATGGTATTGTCTCTCCCGGGCAAGGGCCTCATGACTATAAGCCACAGTATTATGTCCCCTGGGCGAGGACACCTGCTAAGCATACCACAATTATATTTCACAAGAGTGGATCATCATTCATGTAATCACATCATTTTCTTTTCTATCATTCGAAACAAAACCGTTCTTATTATATCAGAATATTTAGAAAGTATTTCATATCGAACATAGCTTTACTAAGTTATTATTCACAGATAGCTTGGTAGCAAACTAATGGATCAATAGCTCACAGCGCGTGACCTACATCAACATAACAGATACATATACTGAAACACACGCTTGGATTCCACATAACTCATCTCATTTCGTTCTTAGTGTGTTTCTAGCCTTTACTCTCATTATTGTGTCTTAATCTTGGCCTAGGAATGCCTAGGATGCAATGAGGATGCCAAAATGCACTTGGAAAACACTTAACAAAACTTGTTGAAAATAGGGGTCCCGCTAGAGCACAACTTCCCTCGCTCGAGTGGACATGAAAACATGTGAGGGGCTGCTCGAGCGCAACTTCCTTCACTCGAGTGGTCTGCAAACTCTGAAAAAGTACTTGTTGTGTGAAATCTCCGCTCGATGGCTGCTCGACGGTCGCTCAAGCGTGAGACTGAAGTCCCCGCTCGAGTGTAGCTTCTGTCGCTCGCATGGTCTGTAAAATGTGTCAACTTCTGGGAGCTTGCATTTCTCGCTCAAGCGAACTTCTGGTCGCTCGAGCGGAAGTGCAAGATCACAAAGTGGTCGCTCGAGCGGGATGTCGAATTCTAGAATTTCCAGATTCACCTCCAAGCTGCAAAACTCAATTTCAAAGCTGCAAATCATGGTCTTTTGGCCCAAAAACTTGAGGAAACTTATATAAACTTGGAAAACATGGTGAATTAAATATCGTTTCACAAAATCAAGGCCCAAAAGCTTGCCAATTGTGCAAAACAACTCTTCATTTCTTTGAAAACATAACATGTATATCATGCAAGCTTTATCTTAACTTCAAAGCTTCCAAACCATGATCATTTGCCATAAATGGTATCAAACAAGATGACTTCTCAAAATAATGGTAAGATGAACACATGCATGAGGGAATCTCTTGAAATCAAACTCAAATTGTGCTCAAATGGATATGCATGCGTGATATGATCTTCCTACCAACTCAATAGCTTAATTCTAGATTAACTCAACCTACTCTTATGAATTCATGAGCTAGACATCATAATTGTACCATCTAAGAGTTGAACTCTTACCTAGACTTTTCAAGGTGAGAACTAGAGGCTTAATTCTTGAGTCTCCAAGTCCAATCCATCTTCTTCCAAGCAATTCCCCTTAGTTGAGCTCAAATCTCTCATTTCTCTCCCTCTTTTACGTTTTTGGGCTCAAGGAGGATGAAATGAAGGTGCAAAAATGATCTCAAGGAGTTAAATTAGCCTTATATAGGCTTGATTAGGGAGTTTAATCAATTGAGCTTACCACCAATCAAATGGACACTATTTTATTCTAATTAATTCGTTCCGAATCGAACTTCAATTGAACTTACCATAAATTCATAAAAATTCCAAATAACTCATATATCACGTCAATGTCGTGATCGGATGCCGATAAGGCTTTCAATTCGCAGAATAAGACGAAGCACAAACAGATGTTCCTACAACAGACAGATAAAAATACAAATAATGCAACACACATGCAATTAATTTAGAATTTCATCTTAATTACTTATTGGGCATAATTAATCATGGTTAATCAGCTAATCATAAGTCGGGGTTGTTACAGTCTTTCCCACTTAAAGAGTTTGGTCCTCCAAACTCGAGTTACCTTCATTTTGAAAGAATATTGGGTTCAACGGAAATAAATCTGGATATCTCTTCATCATATCTTCTTCTGTTTCCCATGTAGCATAAGTTTCTCCATGATTCTGCCAATCAACTTTCACCAACGGAATTTCCTTGTTCCTCAATCTCATGATTCTTCGGTTAACGGTCTGAATTGGCCGTTTTTCATCCATATAATCATCCTTCAAAAGTACATGTGTCGGCTCAATAACATGGAATGGGTCCCTCAAATAGTCCCGAAGCATTGAAACATGAAAGACATTGTGCATATTTTCCATGATTGGAGGCAAGGCTACCCGATACGTCACTAGGTTAATTTTCTCTAGGATTTCATAAGGCCCAACATATCTCGGTGCCAACTTACCCTTTACTCCAAACTGTGTCTAGCCTTTCATTGGAGTCACTTTGATAAACACATGATCTCCGACTTCATATTCTTTATCACGTCTTCGGACATCGGCATAACTCTTTTGGCGGCTCTGTGTAGTTTTCAGACGTTGATGTATCAATTTCACTTTTTCAGTTGTTTCTTGCACAAGTTCGGGTCCCAACAATAGTCTATCACCTACCTCAACCCAGCAAATTGGAGATCAACACTTTCTACCATACAAATCTTTATATGGGGCCATACCGATACTTGAATGGTAGCTATTATTATACACAAATTCAGCTAATGGTAAGTAGGTCTCCCAATTGTTTTGAAAGTCTAACACACATCCGTAACATGTCTTCTAATGTTTGAATGGTCCGTTCAGATTGACTGTCTATCTGTGGGTGATAAGCACTGTTTAATCTCAGCTCAGTCCCCAAAGCTTGTTGCAAACTCTGCCAGAATCTCGAAGTAAACTTAGGATCTCTGTCAGATACTATGGACACTGGAACTCTATGTAATTTCACAATCTCATTGACATACAAGTTAGCCAACTTATCTGCATTATACAAAGATTTGACAGGTAAAAAGTGAGCAAATTTAGTTAAACAATCAACAATGACCCAAATAGAATCCATACCTCGAGAAGAGAGAGGCAGTCCTATAATAAAATCTACGGTAATATGCTCCCATTTCAATTTCGGTATTGGAAGCGGCTGAAGTAATCCAGAGGGCCGTTGATGTTCAGCTTTAACTTGTTAGCAATGTAAACATCTAGCCACGAAGTCAGCAATGCTTTTCTTCATTCCAGGCCACTAGAAGTTCTGTCTCAAATCATGATACATCTTTGTGTTCCCCGGATGCATAGCAAATTTGGAATTATGGGCTTCAGTCATAACATGTTCCTCAAATCAGAATGGTTCAGTACGCAAAGTCTATTATGGAATTTTAGCACACCATTCTCAGTCACAAATTGTACCCCTCAAAAATTTGGGTAGGGTGTATCTGTTTATACAACAATAAACCCATATTTATAACTAACATTTCATACATCCATTTCCACCCATGCCAAATGCATGTTGTTCACATTTCAATGTGTCCCAGTCCAATCCCAACCATGCATTTTATGACAAGTATGAAATGGAAGCCAAACCGATAATAAGTTACCTACAGGCTTACAAATTTATCCAAGAACATTCTTGGTTACACAAAATGGAATTTCAACTCAACGCAAATACAACCCTGGGCTTACATTCAACAAATAACAATAAAACAAAAATGAAGCCTTAGCTCCGAGTCCTCCCAAGTCAGTGCCTTGGTGGAGGCATATCACCTGTACCTGAAATGGTTTTACTTATTGTAGACAAGCCCGCGGGGGACCTCGCTATAGCTCGGACTCGATTTGTGTCACGGTTCTTAATCTTGAACCAAAGAGTCCAAATCCGGCAAATCGTTTTGAGAAAACAGATTTTTTTGAAAGAAGTGCCAAACATGGACTGCTTTGCCAGATACAGAGTCGCCACCTAAATGTTTTTTTTTAATGGGAAATTTAGGAAACCCTGACTCGGTGCCAAAGGCCACGTGTCCGTCATCACCCAAGTTGCCTCGGCTCGGGAACTTGGGTACGATTGGGGAAGGTCACTTCGTGAGCACCCCGCTCGCCCGGTCAAAGACCGACTCTACTAACCATGATATCTGTTTTTGAAAACATTGTATGTTCTTATTCCGTTATTAGCCTAGATTACTATGTGATGCTCGCAGCAAACAAGTATAGACTGGGTCGCCTGAATTGGAACAAAACATTTCATGTTTGTTTGTTTGAAAATGGTTTGATGGTGCTACCCGCAGGTAGGCTAAGACATGGATTTGCCACCCTCGGGTGGGCTTAAGAAAACATGATTTTTGCCACTATCTAGTGGGCTTTAACAAACAGTCAATGATTTGTTCCACTCCAAATAACTCAACCTCCACCCACAGGCATTCAAGGCAGTTATATCACATAAGCACATAGCCTCATGGCAAGTAGGCTATCATGGCAGTCACTCACACGCATGCAAGGATGCTAAAGCATAAACTCACCGAGTACTCTCCAAGCCAAAAACAAAAGCTCATTAGAAATCATGCATGATCCTAAGTATACAGAAATGCCTAATGCAACACATGCAAAGAGGCAAACTATAGCAGGCTTGGCTATTCTAAACATGGCATGTGGAATGCTACAGCTAACATGTACTCAATTGGAATTGAAATACAAATGCAGTTTGTATGATGCGCCGAGCCCGGTGCGTGCAAAACAGATGAATGATGCAAACATGCTGTCATATTGTATGCTAATTGAAATATGCCCTAATCTAACCATCATAAGCGGGTAAATAAAAGGGAGAAAGACGTGGGGTTGGAAGACATACATCACACTCACCCACACTTATTACAATTTTGCCCTCGCGCAGAGGGTCCGAATAAATAATACAGTCCGAAATGAAAGAATAATACAGTCCGAAATATACAGATTCCTAATTAATTAACAAATTAACTAAGAAAACTGTAAAACTGGCATGCAAGCCAGGGGGCTGCCTCACTTCGCTTGAATGATGTATGCTGGGCTGCCTTTTTGGAAATCCACTGGGATGCCCCATTAGCCTCTGTTTGCAATGTTCTCGAACTGCGTGCCAAGCCTCGGAAGACTGTTGATTCTTGATATGCTGCAACAGAGAGCAAGAAAGGGGCATAGCAATGTATTTCACAAATATATGCATGCCTCGATTCCTCGTGCCACCAATCACGCATCTGATGCATGATGGCCGAGGAGCGGATTGCACAACTCGATATAGGATGAATGCAGATGAATGCTACAACAAAACCTAACTCCATCATGGGTAATCCGGAGTGTCGGTGACTGGGGAATTGAGACCCGTTCCGTCGCTCGGAGTACGAAACGTGCCTCGTTTCCCGTGCCCGGGCTAACTCTTATCCCGAACACGATGCAATATGCATGATATGCATGAAATGCAGCTAATATGCAATCCTAACATACACAATGCTATGAAAATGAGATGTCTCGAAATGCGTGCCAGACGGGCACGCAAACCGAGGAAATGATCCTAAGGCATAAAATGTCATACGCAATGCAATTGGACTTACACTAACATGAGTGGACCTCAGCCACACTCACATAAGAGGCCGATGGATGAAAATGAAGTGTCTCGAAATGCGTGCACACGGGCGCGCAAACCGAGACGATGGCCCTAAGGCATGAAATGGCATGAAATATGATATACAATAAGACTAAAATGAGATGTCTCGAAATGCGTATCCACGGGCACGCAAACCGAGAAAATGGCATACGGAATGCAACAGGACTACAATGAGATATGCGATGCAATATGGGCTTACACCAACATGAGAGAGCCTCCGCCACACTCATATAAGAGGCCAACGGATGAAAATGAGATGCCTCGAAATGCGTGCACACGGGCACGCAAACCGAGAAAATGACATACGGAATGCGATGAGACTAAAATGACATACAGAATGCAAAATGGACTTACACTAACATGAGTGGACCTCAGCCACACTCTCATAAGAGGCCGATGGATGAAAATGAAGCCCTCGAAATGCGTGTACACGGGCACGCAAACCGAGGCAATGGCCGTAAGGCACGAAATGGCATGGAAATGATATGCAAGCATGAAAATGAATTTTGGCACTGAAATGTTGGGGGAAAACAGCCCGAAAACATGGCCAAAGTGCACACCCGAAGCATGGAATGATCCCGAAAATGCGATATTAGGCGCCCGAAATGGCCTATAGCTATGCAATGCATGCACAATATGGATATGGAATGAAAATACAGTAGCAAGGCAGCCCCAATAAAGCATTTTTCAGTCATAAAAAGGGCTAAACAGCAAGCATACATAGGATTAAACAAGAATGCAAAAAATGGCCCGCAAGAGGGGTATTGAAGCAAGTGATACATGCGATGCCCAAATGGAAAAGCACCCTTCTACAATACTGATGAGGGACTAAGAATATGAACATTTTCAGTAGATTCCATCCCCCAACTCAGTATGAAAACATGCTAAAAATGCATGCAAGAACTAGGATAATACACAAGGCTATAACATGAGGTACCCCAAACATTCATCAAACCAGCAAAGACCCTTAATGAAATATGTCAAGAAGATCAAAATATGGATATTTTCAGTACTGATGATGGCCTAAAAACAGAAGCTAGATAAGCCTAAAAAAGCATGCAAGAATGGGGGCCAAAGAGGGATATAAAGACAAGCACAACATGGAGACCCCCAACAAGGTTGATCCCTTCTACAATGTTGTAGAGGGACATAAAATAAGCTTACTCACAGTTAATGACATTCTCCAAAACAGACTACATGTAGGTCAAACAAATCATGCAAATTTACGGTAAATATGAGAGATTATGAAGCAAGTGCATGATATAGAGGCCAAACAGGGTTAAGCCCTTCTTCAATGTTGAATAGGGGCTCAAAATAGGCCCACTCACAGTTTACATTATGCTCGAAAAACAGATCACTCTAGGCTAGATATTCAATGCAAAATATTGACATACAAGATGATATTGAAGCAAGTGTAAGATGGAGGGCTCAAACAGGGTTGAGCCCTTGAACAAAGATGAAAAATGAGCTCAAAAGAGGACCACTTTCAGTATTGGCCAGAGCTCAAAACAGTATAGAAATAGGGCAAGAAATGAATCAAAAAATGCTACAAAAGAGGGAAATGGAGACTTACCTTGAGACCACACTTTTGTACCCTCTTGGCTTGAGGAATGTTGCTTCTAAGCCTTAATAACCTCTCCTTGCTGCTTGGAAATGGAGTGGTGATGGGGTGCTTGAGGTTGATGAAGAAATGGCACCAAACTTGAAGAAAAGTGACTTTGGAGCTTGGAATGAGAGAAAATGGAGGTGGAAGGTATAGCTTCTCTCAAATGTGTCTCACAAATGTCTAACCTTGACCAAGAAGCCAAGCCTCTCCTTTGTAGAGGAAAGGCATAAAAAAAATCTAAAGGACTTTCTAATCCTCCATACACGTGTATGGAGGATGGTCAATTGGCAACCAGCTGGCAGCTGGAATACACTGAGGGAGAGGAAAATGGCCGGCCAGCTCACAGGGGCAAAAAGGTCATTACAAAAGAGTGGCCGGCCAGCTAGTTTTCAGGAACTGCCGGGAAGAAGGCTGGCCGGTGGGTGCTAGGGAAGTCCAAATGTGGCCATTCAAGTGTCCAAATTGAAGCCCTGGAAGTTAGTTTTCCAATGGCGCAAACCTTGCATCAAAATTCCTCCTGTGGAAATAGTTATGCCCGTTTCCGTGAAGCCGCGCAGATTTCAGTTCAACCGGAGTGATGCCTTACTTCAATCAACCATATCTCCTCCGTCCGGAATTGAATTTAGGAGATTCTTGAGTGCAAAATGAAGCCCCGGGAGTAAGCTTTCCAACGATGGTGGCCTCATACTTTAATTCTTCTTGTGCAAAGAGTTACGCCCGTTTCGGTGAAGCCGCGCAGACTTTTCTCCTTCCCGGATCCACTTTCAAAGAGGTTTCAAAATGGACAAAAGAATTACTGGCCGGCCATGTGTTTTTAGGATCCTCTCATGTGTGTACAACACAAATATGTGGTTTTGGCTCGAAGAAAATGGCCCTAGGGTGTTCAACATTAGCCCGGAAGTGAGAAAAACGGGCGCCGGGGGGCGCGGAAGAGCATAACAGGTTGCTGAGACTATTGCTGGCCTCCCACCCTCCAGTGATCTTCCTGGTGATAAAACAGAGGTACCTGCCAAAAATGAACAAAAACCGATGCAAAACGAATGTTCGGGGGCCAAAACACGCAGTTCGAGGTCCCGAAAACCGGCCGTTAAGCACCGAAAGTGGTGTTTGGCCATGAAGTGGGTATCTAAGACCCCAGTGTCCCTCGAAAGGGAGTAAATGAGATGCATGCCAAAAACCGGAGGAATCGGAGATGGTTAGACGGTCCCGAACCGAGGCACACGGCCTGACGGTTCCGAAAATCGGGAACCGGGCTCCGAAATGGGCAAAATGGCCTACGGCCACGAAATGTAGCCCACGGCCACTGAGAGATGGTCTACAGGACCTCCCCTCCCTCAGGAAAGAAAACAGAGAAAACTGAGTCTGGTTCGCAAACAGAGGCAAGGCACAGAAGAGGGTTCGGAAGTCTGGAGGCAGGGCGCACGGCTGCGACTCTGAGACTTCTGAACGAGCACAATATGCAACATCACCGAGCGCTCAATCGGTGACGTCTGAGTCTTAAGGTCGGTCAAAAATGGGGTGTCTACAGTTGCCCCTCTTTGACAGAACTCGGAAGTCACAAGTGACGGGAGTGAATGTCAAAGCCCAGAGACGACCCATTTTTGGCAAGGCCGAAGACTTAGACAATCATACAAGATTAACAGAGATACGCCCGCAGGCGTGCCCGCAGGCAAAGGGGGCAAAATGCAAAGCGATATGCACGGAGCCAAATGTAACTTAATGATCATGCGAGTGCAGCAAGCTGTAATGAAGCAAGTATTCGCAAATAGATGCAACAGTTTTAAGCAAGAATGCAAAGTAACAACTACATTTCATGCAGTTAAGAATGCGGAGAATTTATTCAATTCTCGCCACATCTCACACGGAGAAGATACAATACCTACGCAGTTCGTCTGGTCGCACCAGTCTCAAATGAACCGTACATACAATATCGTGCCTCATGGTGCTGGGGATCTCTCGCTTCTTCTTGGTCGAACCACAGGTGCTACTTTTCTCCCTGACTATGGTTGCAGCTTTCCCTATTCTCCAACAGGGTGACAGACTAGGTTGGATCAGTATCCAGAATTGAGGTGCATATACAGATTTCAAGCCGAGGATATACCCCTGGGTATTTAAACCAGACTTTAGTCCCGGAAATTCCGAACCTTTGCGTTCTAGGCATAAGCCATTCAAACTCTAGTTTCCACCGTCTCAGTTGGTCTCCTAGGAACTCACCGCTAACACAGGCAGGTGGCTATACCAGACCATCGGAAGTCGTTCGGCACGATCACGATAAACACCAAAGGAATTGCACCTTTAGAGGATTTAAGGTCTCCTAGACCGGAGAGTGCACAAGATAGTGCGAAGGAAGATACAGGATTTAAGGTCTCCTAGACCGGAGAGTGCACAAGACAGTACGATGCAGAGTGAATGCGCAAAACAGTGCGATACAGATAAAGTGCGCAAGATAGCGCGATGCAATGCATTAACAAGTGCAGGTAAGGTGCGCAAGATAGCACGATGCAATGCATGCACAATGCAAGTAATGTGCACAAAATAGTGCGATGCGCAAAATAGCGCGAGTGAAGTGTAATGCACTAACAAGTGTAGGTGGAATGCGCAAGATAGCGCAAATGATACAATGCACAAAATAATGCGATTGAGGTGCGCAAAATAGCGCGAATGAAAACTGCACAAAACAGTGCGATTGAGGTGTGCAAAATAGCGCGAATGATAAATTGCACAAAACAGTGCGATGCGCAAAATAGCGCGAGTGAAAACTGCACAAAACAGTGCGATGCGCAAAATAACGCGAATGTAAACTGCACAAAACAGTGCGATTGAGGTGCGCAAAATAGCGCGAATGATAAACTGCACAAAACAGTGCGATGCGCAAAATAACGCGAATGTAAACTGCACAAAACAGTGCGATGCGCAAAATAGCGCGAATGTAAACTGCACAAAACAGTGCGATTGAGGTGCGCAAAATAGCGTGAATGATAAATTGCACAAAACAGTGCGATGCGCAAAATAGCGCGAGTGAAAACTGCACAAAACAGTGCGATTGAGGTGCGCAAAATAGCGCGAATGATAAATTGCACAAAACAGTGCGATGTGCAAAATAGCGCGAGTGAAAATTGCACAAAACAGTGCGATTGAGGTGCGCAAAATAGCGCGAATGATAAATTGCACAAAACAGTGCGATGCGCAAAATAGCGCGAGTGAAAACTGCACAAAACAGTGCGATGCGCAAAATAACGCGAATGTAAACTGCACAAAACAGTGCGGTTGAGGTGCACAAAATAGCGCGAATGATAAACTGCACAAAACAGTGCGATTGAGGTGCGCAAAATAGCGCGAATGATAAACTGCACAGAACAGTGCGATGCGCAAAATAGCGCGATTGATTTGAAATGCACTAAACAGTGCGATACGCTAAACAGCGCGATTGATATGCAATGCACAAGATAGTATGAGTGAGATACAGCCACAAGATGTACAAGACAGTGCAAGTGAGATACAAAGTGTAAGTGCACAAGACAGTGCAATAAAATGTAGCTTCTATGCAAGTATGGGGACATTGTCTATGCAATACTGAAAGCAAGCATATTCTATGCATGAAACAAGTAAAGCGTATTCTATGCGGAATCGAAAGCAAGCATATTCTATGCATGAATCATAACGATGCGCGGCACGCATGCAACAACAGTGTATATGAAAGCTCACATTCTATGCAATAGAGGAGCATCAAATATGTACTCTGGTGCCTCTGATTTGCCTCTTAGAGGACTTCACAACATACTCAGCTCAAAAGGGCACACCCTATTCATATTGGCGAGAGATAACATCTGCATGTGAAACCCTCGGGTGCTGCTTGGACTGCCATTCTGACTTGAAGCAGGCTTACACTTGGGGTCGAGACACACTCATACTCCAGAGAAATGGCGAGGCCTGAGAAGGTGCACCTGGAATGCAGTCTCGGATTTTGCTAAGGTTGAAACATACTAAATGCTCCAAATTTTCCCTCTTTTCTTTTGCTTTGCAGTCCGGAACCTAAATAGCTTCAGATAGGCCTTGTTCTACTGTTCACACTAATCGGGGGCGGACCCTGTGGCTTTATGAAAGAACCAATCCTGTTTTGCACAAATGTGGAGAACGACACGGCACTCTGAGCACAAAACGATTTTGAAATTGAAATGAGAAAAGGGTTCTCAACCGGGTATTGAGCCTACAACTGACCACAGCCAAAACGACTCAACACAGAAAAACAAAAGGTAAACGACCTAGACACATCGAGTAACACTCGAGATGACTCAAAACAAGAATCGAGATAAAACAAAAGACACGACACTCAGACGTGCGTAGGGAGCCTGTTTCACCGGGTAGTGTATCCCGCCCTTTCTCATTTGTGATTCTCACATCACTCGGCCCTCAAGCTCTATTTTTCTGAAAAAGCCCTTTTCTCACTTTTTCTCTCAACGCACATCTCTCTATTCTTCAATCTCTCATTTTTTATCCCTCCCCTGGGTGGTTGATGGATAAACAGGAAGTTGCGGGCTCTTGTCCCTAGCACTCAGCTAGATTCTTCTTCTTCTGCACACAGCCAGTGAGTTTCTCCCACAGAGGGGTTGTGCTACAAATGAGTGTGTAGCGAATTTGCAGCTGACATAGGTTAATGGTGCTCTGCCGGGAGCTTGGACGTGGTTAGATCTGTTCAGATGAGGGAGTGGAATATCTTGCCCCATTCTAGTTCGTGCTTCGCACTTGGCTTGATACCTCGTTGCTTGGAGGGTGAGAGAGCTTTCAGCCCTTTGTTGTGCCCTTTTCTGGCGAATACGGTGCCCTTTCCGGCAAGTAGAGTGCCCTTTTTAGCAAGTATTTTGACAAAGGGGAAAAGACAGAACACCTGACTCAACTGTGCCCCTAGTTCATTATTTTGACCATTTTTGTTTTGATTTTTCTACTAAAACAATTTTAACCAAAATGAGAGTTAGATTAACATGCTTGTTCGATTTTTGATTTGAAATCATGCACGTCAGGCTGTGAGCACTGAAATTTTCCTTTTTTGGGTCCAAGAAATGGTCCCGTTTTTGGAAAAGATGAAACAATTTTCGAGGAAATTAGTCAAACTCAGTAAAAATTCTCAAAAACTATTTTTGCAAACGGCCACTGCTCAACGAGCATAGAACCACTCTCGAGATGCACAACCTCAAATTCGAAGGAAAATTGCCTCGTGCTTGAAGAGAACTACATGGCAACGGAAAGTTGCCCCTTGTTTGAATGGCACCGCAGCGCATTGTAGTCAGTCCTCAGAGTGACGAACACAACCAAATCCTCAGATACAGAGAAGACAAGGATGACCAGAGCCATCGCATGGACACAATCAAATTGAAGTGTTTTACGGCTGGACTTCAGAATGAAGTTGCCTACGTATCCCAAACATGGGAATCAAGCCTTACGTAGTTCGGGGTTTAAGGTACACTCGGGTATTTAACCTCTCCTTTTTATGCTCTAACTTTTGCCAAGGCGCCTGTTGCAGGTTTTCAACCTTGCGAGCTTTGTTTTTCTTTTCTTTTTCATTTCTTTCTTTTCTTCTTTTTTTATCTTTTCTTCTCTTTTTTTCTTTTTGCATTTTTTTGTATATATTTTTTTGTCTTGCTCTAACTTTTTGCCTGGGTCGCCCTTTCGGGTTTTCGGCCCAGCGAGCCTCTCAAAGGGGTAAAATGTAGCTGGTCCATGCCAAATGGTTTTGAGATCCTGAAGGCATCTGAATCCCGGAAAATGACTGCTGTATTGATTCGCAGAAGGATCCATCTTCGGCTCTTCGAGCATATCGGACATTTTTGCCCCTAGTTCGAGGGGTGTGCTTCTGATTTAGCTTTGCAAGCTTCTTCTGATGAAGTCTGACTTCTGATCTGACTTTGGTGCCTCTTGTTCAAGGGCTGCTTCAAATTTGGCCACACAGGCTTCACATTGTAGTTGACCGTTGAACATTCTGAATTCAAGTTCAAGGTTTGGAAGCAAAGGGTTGAGTCTCGAGGCCTAGAGCGATCCTAAGCTGCACAATCTCAAGAACGATTCCACACATGTCTTCGCAGGACCGCGCAAAACACTTTTGAAAGTTTTTAAAAAAGCGACAAATCGCTCGCGTTGAAGACAGTGTAGGACCAATCTGGATCAAAGCTAGGGTCCTTCTCAGTACTCACACTAACAAGCATGATTTTATCATTAAGGGCTTAGCACGCCTCTCTTTCTCTCATTGATCAAAATTTTGCAAAACCCGAGGAATTCCTTCCTCTTCGTTTTCACCGCAGTGTTCAAAAAAAGTTTTGAAAAACTCAGGTCATTACAATGACTTCAAGGCACAAGAGAGCAGGTGGAATGCACTGCCATTTCATTCAAATCCCGGCACAACTAGCACACGACAGAAGCAAATGCGAGAGAGTGTGGAAATCACTGCTGTTTCATTCAAAATCTATTGGCACAATTAGCTCCCTGGCAGAAAACAAATTCAAAACAAAACAAAAAGACGAACGCAAAACAAAATGGTGACGCCCGAGGTAACACCCCCGGAATCACCCGATTCCTATACAACAGGACTGACTCGTACACACAAGACAGACCCAAGAAAAAAAAGACTAACTCAAAACAAAAGGACAGACTCAAAACAAAAACAACAAGACTGACCCAATACCCAAGTCAGCAGAATGCAAAATTAACAGCACTCGTACATTGCTCAAAACAGTGCATGCCATCCACCACAGCTGGAGTAATCTGAGCGCCATCCGCAGGTGGTTCATCCCTCGATCACATCACATTATCCCCCAAGTTCACCGATCCAGTGCCGATAGACTTTGCAGAGCTTGGCGGGAGGACAACCCCATTGTCAAACAGATCCTGTACTTCATGGCGAAGACGGAAGCAGTTGTCGGTAGTATGGCCAGTTTGCTGATGGAAGGCACAGTACCGGGCGGCATCATGCGTAGCCGGAAGAGGATTTGGGAGAGGCCGAGGCTCAAGGGGTTTGAGATGACCTTGTCCAACAAGGATTTGGAAAGCTTTGGACAAAGGCATGTGGAGGGCATGGAAGACCCTCTGACCTCGAGGTTGGTACTTCTGGGTTTGTGGAGTTTTACGGGTGCACCAGCAAAAGGATTGGCAGGTACTGGCCTGGTTTGCTGATCTCTTCTGAGTGAGGATTATAGCTAAAAGGAACGTTTCTGATACAACGACCTTCTCCCAGCTTGCCCCTTGATTCAGACTACCCCTGACTTGAGTAGCGAAAGTGTCATCCACAGTTTTTGCAACAACTGCGAGCACTTGTTCTTTGTTCAGTCCTTCGGCTTTCAAAGCCTCAACCGCCAGCAGAAGATGTTCATGGGGATCCATGTCCGCCCCTATCTTGTTCTTTCACTGCCTCCACCTTTGCCAAGGGATTGGCATTCCTCAATACAGCCCGTTCCAAGACTGGGGAGCCTTTTGACACGAACTCCCTGGTAGGCGATGTGGTTGATGATGGAGTCAAAACTCCAAAGGCTAAATCCGCCACTGTTCTCTGAAGATCTTCAATCATCTCTCATCAGCTCGGAAGTAGTGGGTTCATGGGTTTGAGATGATTGGGGTTCAGGTGCACCCATCATGCATAAGTCCATGCTTTCTGGGATAAACACCTCAGGCTTGGGTAGAGGGGCGGGGTGATGTATATGCTGGGGTCATAGGTGGATGGCAGTATATGGATGAGATTGAGGTAGGCAGGGATGTTTGGTCATTGGGGTCTGAAGGTGGAACTATCGTCCGGTTATCGATGAGATTTGGACCTCATGACGAAGGCGGTAGCAACGGTTGGTGCCATGACCACGCTGCTGATGGTACATACAGTACTTGGCGGGGTTATGTCTGGCTGGGAGTAGGTTGGGAAGAGGTTGAGGATCGAGGGGTTTGAGATGCCCTCTTTCCATCAGGAGTTTTAGTGCGCTAGTCAGGCTCATATAGAGGGGGGTGAAAGTTCTGCCCTGAGCTCGGGCTGGGCCAGCTGTTTGTAGGCTTGGTTTGGCAAAAGGGTCGGCTGTGGTGACTGTATTGATTCCAGTGGGTTCGGGGATAGTGCTACTTCCGGCATTAGTACTCCTTGAAATCACCCTCATTGTCGGTTCCCTTGTTCTGGGAATGATCCCACTGTTGAACGCATTCTCGACCTGAACCCCTAGTTCATGCAAACTTTTGAAAGTAAAAGTGGAGCGACTATCAACTTTTGCAACATATCATGCTCGAGGTTTCGCACCATCATCTGCACTTGATCCCTCTCAGAAGGGCGGCGATCTGTCATCTGCGCTGCCTTTGCTCTCCACCTCGCAACGAATTCCACAAAAGGCTCTGTTGGGTCTGGCGAGTTGCTTCAAGCTCTTGGATGGTCATTTCAACTTGGGTATTGTAGGAATACTGATCGACGAAGGCCTCAGCCAGTTCTTCCCATTTTGCTTCACTGTATCCTCCAATTTGGCATACCAAGTGGCTGCTACACCCGACAGGGTTCTTCCATACAGAGAGAGTTTCTGTGGCTTAGTCAAACCCATCGGCTTCAGGACATCCAAGAAAAGTCGGATATGTACCATTGGATCCCCAGACCCGTCGAAACGGTCAATATGTGGCATTTTGAATCTGTCTGGGAGCTGTACGGCAGTCTCGGTGTATCCATCCTCAATGTCGGGAATGGAGTTAAGGCCCTGTGCCTTTTTGAATTGCTTCTCAAGGTTCGCAATTTTCACTGCAGTCAGATCGAGGTCATTAGCATCAAGGGAATAACGCCTCTCATTAGGCTGCACCAGGGGTCTGAAAACTTGGGCTTGAGCCAACCCTTCTCGAGGATCCGGACCCTGCAAATCTTCAGCTGGCGGAATTGGGTCAAAGTTCGGCTGGGGTCCCAAAGCTGGATGTGAGGCAGATGCCCCAGATGGGGGCTGCGTTTCAGTACTGGTCTCAGCCTGCATGGCAGCTCCCTGATTTAACGCTGCTACCACGGCCACAAATTCTTCCGAACCCTGTGCCAACAGTCTGCTGAGTCCGAACAAAAGTGATGTGACGGGTGACTGACGGATCAGATGAACCGGTGAGCCCTGACTGGCCTTTTCTTTGCCTTGCCTCAGCGACAGAATACTGGTTGCCCTTGAATTGAATCTCTGACCTAACAAAGTCTATCAGCACTAGTCCAATGTACCCGGGGGATTTCGGAGCCTTCTGAAGCTATGGTTCCAGGACTACCTAGCAAAAGAGAAAACAGATAGCACCTCAGCTCAACTTTACCAAAACAGATACAAGCGTAGTAGGATGACTGCGCCTTCTACTGAATTCTGCCCCGAATTCTGCCTCAAAACTGAATCTGATACCCGCAGATAACTGATTCTCAGATACTGAATGATGCCCGCAGGCCTGATGCCCAAACTCATACACTGATACATGCATTCCTGTAGAGATGCACTCTAAAACACATAACAGATAAGTGAGAGCCAAAACACCCCTATGTTGGGGGTAGGGTTTCCCTGTCCTATTTTGTTAGGAGCTAGGGTTTCACTACGCACGCAGCGGTTTCAAACAACCTATAAACGGGTAAGCAACCTGTCCTAGTTTGGAATGGTCACTATGGATCCGAATATGCACTAGGTCGAATGGTGAAAAAGGGTGCCCCGGTAAAACTGGGGTTTGTGTTCCCATGCTGTCAGAGCCCAGAGCCGATCAGCCTTATGGACATGCCTTGACAAGACAAGCCTCCGGCAAATCGTTCGGGAATGGCATATGGCAAACACGGTGTCCTAGGCGCACCAATGCAAATGCAATGCAAAAACACACAAGTGTAGTCAAAAACAGATATCATGAGTTCGAGTCAAGTTCTCTAAATCCCCAGCAGAGTCGCCAGAAACTGTAGACAAGCCCGCGGGGGACCTCGCTATAGCTCGGACTCGATTTGTGTCACGGTTCTTAATCTTGAACCAAAGAGTCCAAATCCGGCAAATCGTTTTGAGAAAACAGATTTTTTTGAAAGAAGTGCCAAACATGGACTGCTTTGCCAGATACAGAGTCGCCACCTAAATGTTTTTTTTAATGGGAAATTTAGGAAACCCTGACTCGGTGCCAAAGGCCACGTGTCCGTCATCACCAAAGTTGCCTCGGCTCGGGAACTTGGGTACGATTGGGGAAGGTCACTTCGTGAGCACCCCCGCTCGCCCGGTCAAAGACCGGCCTCTACTAACCATGATATCTGTTTTTGAAAACATTGTATGTTCTTATTCCGGTTATTAGCCTAGATTACTATGTGATCCTCGCAGCAAACAAGTATAGACTGGGCCGCCTGAATTAGAACAAAACATTTCATGTTTGTTTGTTTGAAAATGGTTTGATGGTGCTACCCGCAGGTAGGCTAAGACGTGGATTTGCCACCCTCGGGTGGGCTTAAGAAAACATGATTTTGCCACTATCTAGTGGGCTTAAAACAAACAGTCAATGATTTGTTCCACTCCAAATAACTCAACCTCCACCCACAGGCATTCAAGGCAGTTATATCACATAAGCACATAGTCTCATGGCAAGTAGGCTATCATGGCAGTCACTCACACGCATGCAAGGATGCTAAAGCATAAAACTCACCGAGTACTCCAAGCCAAAAACAAAAGCTCATTAGAAATCATGTATGATCCTAAGTATACAGAAATGCCTAATGCAACACATGCAAAGAGGCAAACTATAGCAGGCTCGGCTATTCTAAACATGGCATGTGGAATGCTACAGCTAACATGTACTCAATTTGGAATTGAAATACAAATGCAGTTTGTATGATGCGCCGAGCCCGGTGCGT
Source organism: Camellia japonica (assembly GCA_030407325.1). NCBI lineage: Eukaryota > Viridiplantae > Streptophyta > Magnoliopsida > Ericales > Theaceae > Camellia > Camellia japonica. Next base: position 157,570,566 of record JAPPVO010000059.1, on the reverse strand, counting down.
GCAAAATAGATAAATGATGCAAACATGCTGTCATATTATATGCTAATTGAAATATGCCCTAATCTAACCATCATAAGCGGGTAAATAAAAGGGAGAAAGACGTGGGGTTGGAAGACATACATCACACTCACCCACACTTATTACAATTTTGCCTCGCACAGAGGGTCCGAATAAATAATACAGTCCGAAATGAAAGAATAAACAGTCCGAAATATACAGATTCCTAATTAATTAACAAATTAACTAAGAAAAACTGTAAAACTGGCATGCAAGCCAGGGGCTGCCTCACTTCCGCTGAATGATGTATGCTGGGCTGCCTTTTTGGAAATCCACTGGGATGCCCCAATTAGCCTCTGTTTGCAATGTTCCTCGAACTGCGTGCCAAGCCTCGGAAGACTGTTGATTCTTGATATGTTGCAACAGAGAGCAAGAAAGGGGCATAGCAATGTATTTCACAAATATATGCATGCCTCGATCCTCGTGCCACCAATCACGCATCTTGATGCATGATGGCCGAGGAGTCGGATTGCACAACTCGATATAGGATGAATGCAGATGAATGCTACAATAAAACCTAACTCCATCATGGGTAATCCGGAGTGTCGGTGACTGGGGAATTGAGACCCGTTCCGTCGCTCGGAGTACGAAACGTGCCTCGTTTCCCGTGCCCGGGCTAACTCTTATCCCGAACACGATGCAATATGCATGATATGCATGAAATGCAGCTAATATGCAATCCTAACATACACAATGCTATGAAAATGAGATGTCTCGGAATGCGTGCCAGACGGGCACGCAAACCGAGAAAATGATCCTAAGGCATAAAATGTCATACGCAATGCAATTGGACTTACACTAACATGAGTGGACCTCAGCCACACTCACATAAGAGGCCGATGGATGAAAATGAAGTGCCTCGAAATGCGTGCACATGGGCGCGCAAACCGAGACGATGGCCCTAAGGCATGAAATGGCATGAAATATGATATACAATAAGACTAAAATGAGATGTCTCGAAATGCGTGTCAACGGGCACGCAAACCGAGGAATGGCATACGGAATGCAACAGGACTACAATGAGATATGCGATGCAATATGGGCTTACACCAACATGAGGGAGCCTCCGCCACACTCATAAAGAGGCCAACGGATGAAAATGAAATGCCTCGAAATGCGTGCACACGGGCACGCAAACCGAGAAAATGACATACGGAATGCGATGAGACTAAAATGACATACAGAATGCAAAATGGACTTACACTAACATGAGTGGACCTCAGCCACACTCACATAAGAGGCCGATGGATGAAAATGAAGCGCCTCGAAATGCGTGTACACGAGCACGCAAACCGAGGCAATGGCCGTAAGGCACGAAATGGCATGGAAATGATATGCAAGCATGCAAATGAATTTTGGCACTGAAATGTGGGGGAAAACAGCCCCGAAACATGGCCAAAGTGCACCCGAAGCATGGAAAATCGATCCGAATCCGATCCGTTTAACCCGATCCGTTTATACAAATCCGAATCCGAATATCTGTTTAACCCGTATTTGTGTAGCCCGATTTCAAGCGTGTCGGATTCGGATAAATCCGATCCGGTCCGTTTGTTTGCCTAATCCGATTACATTGAATTCCCAGAGATCTCATAATCAAATCTCTCTCTCTCTCTCATCGCCTCTTTCATCGAAGAAATACTTGGAGGAGTGAAATCAGATCTCAGAATCTTATACTCTCATCGAAGAAATCACATTAGGCGATTGATCTGAAGATCAAATCTCTCTCTCATCGTCTGAAAATGCTCCGATTGATGACGATGAACTAAGCCAAATCGAGCTCTCTGCTGTTTCTGATCTAGGTATTCTTCTCCGACCACTCTGTTCCATCACAAACAACTCATAAATTTTGCAAAAACAGAAAATGGGCTGTCATCATCACAGCTTGCCCATCTAAAATTTTGGAATTTTGTTTTCAATAAACAGAGAAAACACTTTCGTTTTCTGCAGAAAAATCTAGGGTTTCTGCAGAAAAACAGCTTGCCCTCCAACAGGGCTTTGGCTTCTCACGATCTCAAATCTCTCCGCACCCCCCCCAACAGGTTCGTCATTTCCAACCCACATTTCGTTTCTGCAGAAAAATCTAGGGTTTCTTGTGGATCTGTTTAGATTCCATTTACATGGATTTTGGTTTTGATGCCTGAATTCGCAAATGTGCTATGCTTTTTTAAATTATACATACCAATTTGCACAATGAAATAGCCAGATTGCTTTTATGTACATGCATTGCTCAGTCAGATTCCATAGATCCATAGAAACAACTTCATCACACTTCATGATTGGTGATCCATAGTCAGTCAGATTCCATAGAAAAAAGAGGGGTAAAAAGAGAAACCAATTCTGATCTTCAATCATGAAATTTAACTTTAGTACCCAATACTTCAGATTTTATCGTATGCATTGACAACATTATACATTTAAAATGGATAAAATGGCCATTCATATATAATAAAGAAATAAGTTGACATATGCATCTCAAAAGCTCTACTCAATTGTTGAATGCCAAATTTATTTTTGAGAAGACATAAATTACTAAAGCATTTATGAAGTACACTAACCAGCCAATCCAAGATGACACTTTCACGATCCAACAGAGGAGCCCCTTTTCACATATTTTTGGCAAGCAAAATGACCAACCCCTCGAATATCATTCATAGATGTAATCTAACTCACAACAATCTTTTGCATTGTTCTCCGCATGAGTTATTAACAACGTAGAAATTGATCATCACACTTCATCTCCTAGATTTGTGCATCAGAATACTGACAATACTGTGAGAATGAAAGCAAATCAGTTTACTTGTCTATAAACCAACAAACCTATCAAGGAACAAAGTAGTCTGAACAATAATCCAGATTTATGTATTAAAGTCAAGCTCAGTCCAATAGCACAATGACATAGCCAGATTGCTTTTATGTACATGCATTGCTTTTTGGGTATTGTAGTGAGATTGTTATACTATTGATCACATGCACACAAATCTATATAATTTCCAAATTGAAGTGTTTGGTGCACACTGTTTGTGCTTGTCTGCAGTTCTGTTCGCTGCATAGTTATCTTGCCAACTCCTGCTCCTTTATGTTTGATTTATTGTGCAATGCATATTTGAGTTTTTGAGCCAAAGATGTCTTCGGATTATAGCGAACCTATTATTGGTGATGATGTCGAGTTGGATGATGATGTATCTCAAGGATCCACAAAGAGGATTCGAAAACTAACTTCGAAGGTATGGAATGACTTTGTCAAATTTAAAGGACCTAATGGAAATGACATAGCGAGATGTAAGCATTGCAATAGGGAATTTGTTGGAGAGAGTAGGAAAGGGACTAGTCATTTAAAAAATCATTTGTCGAAGACATGTCCAGTACTTAAAGGACCAAATGCCCCTAGGAATGCTAGTAAGGCTGCTTCTGAATCTACTCCTAAGGCTGCAACTTTTAAATTCGATCAAGAGAGAAGTCGTATGGATTTTTCTAGGATGATAATCAAGCATAATTATCCTTTTAACATGGCTGAGCATGAGTTTTTTGAAATATTTTGCAATAATCTTCAACCAATGTTCAAACTTGTGTCTCGTAACACTGTTAGAGCGGATGTCCTTGATGTTTATGAAATAGAAAAGGCGAAGTTATATCAATTTTTGGATGAACTCTCTTCTAAGATCACCTTGACAACTGATATATGGACTTCAGACCATCAGAATTTTGCCTATACATGTTTGACTGCCCATTATGTGACTAATGATTGGGAGTTAAAGAAGAAAATCCTTGCTTATAGACGCATTGATTACCCGCATGATGGAGACCATTTGTTTAGCTTTATCAAAGATCTAATTTTAGAGTGGAACATAGATAAGAAGTTGTTTTCAATGGTAGTCGATAATGCGACGAGTAATGATGTCATGGTGAGACTCTTAAAGCGATGGCTACATGACCAAGGATTATTACATTTGGGTGGACAATTGTTTCATGTGCGTTGTAGCGCGCACATATTGAATTTAGTTGTTCAGGATGGTTTGAAGGTGATTGGGAGTCTTATTTCAAAAATCCGAGAAAGTGTGAGATATTTGGGGAGGTCTCCTTATGGAAAACAAAAATTTGATGTTGCAGTGAATCATCTTAAGTTACATCATAAAAAGAAAGTCCCCATGGATGTTCCTACCAGATGGAACTCCACTTATTCAATGCTTGAAGCTGCATTAGATTTGAAAACTGCATTCCACCGCTTAGGGCAAATTGACAAACAATATAAGCACAATCCTTCTGAGGATGAGTGGAATGTAGCAAATGTGATTTGTGGGTGCTTGAAGATTTTTTTTGATGCTACATCTCACTTTAGTGGTACCACTTTTCCTACTTCAAATGTGTTTTTTCCCGATATTTGTCTTATTCAACTTGAAATGAAAAAATGGGAGCAAAGTGAGTATGATTGCATTCAATTGATGGCTGGTCCAATGAGAGTGAAATTTCAAAAATATTGGGAAGAATGTTCTTTGGTGTTAGCAATTGCAGTGGTTCTTGATCCGAGATTTAAAATGGACTTGGTGGAATACTACTTTGGGCTTATTTATGGTGCTGATGCTAATAAGCATATTCAGAGGGTCCGTAATGGTTTTGTTGATCTTTTTTATGAGTATAAGAGTGATTCTTCTGATTCTATGAGTAGCATTGCACTTGTTTCTGAAAATAGTAGCTCAAGTGGTAGTCAATTGCTTGTCGGTTCTTCAAAACAAGAAAGTTTGGCTGCTTTTCATGCGTGGTATGCCCAAGAACGTGCTTCTAATATTCATGCCTATCAAAAATCAGAGGTGGAGCAATACTTGGAGGAGTTGGTGTTTCCAAGTAATGAGAGCTTCAATATTCTACATTGGTGGAAAGTGAATAAAGCAAAATTTCCTACTTTGGCAAGGATGGCTCGTGATGTTTTAAGTGTTCCTGCTACTACGGTTGCATCAGAGGCGGCGTTTAGTGTAGGAGGTAGGGTGATTGATGAGACACGTGCTTCATTACTTCCAGATATTGTGGAGGCCTTGATCACTTGCAATGATTGGATTGAATCAACCAAAAATAGAAGTAAGTCAAATATTGATGTTTTTAAATAATTAGATGTTATTTAGTTTAGTTCTATAAATATCTTAATGTCACATTATTTTGAAATTGCAGATGTAGAAGAATGCTGACATGAGTAGATGGATTGAATTGAATCATTTGAAGTAGATGGGTAAATATGGTTCAGATTATGGGGCTTGTCCCATGCCTTTATAGTGAGTATATAGCTTTAATTATCTCTCCTCTATACAATTTATTTGCAGAGATAATGTAATTTATTAGTACTGAAGTTGCTTATAATATTTGAATCTCATGATGCCGATGTTATGCAAAGTTCTTCTATTGTGCTATTTCTTTTGAAAAAGTTAAGTGGAGCCACAACTGCATTGGAAAATGTTGAATATATTATCTGTTTATTCTTTGACAAATAAAATTATGGGATTATTTGTTGAATATATTTATGCTAGAGGAAGTAGCAAAAGAAGAAACTAAACATATATTCCTAATGAATCCATCATGATCATACAACTGGAAGTGCATTTAGACATAATGATATAGATATAGTATTTTTTTTTTTTTTTCTATTTTGGATTTGTTTTTGCTCTGTAGTTCTGTTTTCAAATTTCTTAATCTCAATTTATTGTTAATCATACAATGTATCGAGAATCTCCAGTTATGACCATATATCTGACAACGAAATTCGAGAATAGAGAATTTTGTACATTTTTTGTTCTTTGTTATGGCCATATGGGTTTTTTGAATTTTACAAGTACAATTACTGGATGGTCTGTCTTTGTTTTATAATTTTGGTGGCAATGAAAAATGTAATCTAACATACATTTTTTTATTTAATTATTTTTTTTTTGTTCTGTTATGTTTTGTTTTGGGTTTCAGGGCTATTACAGCAGTGTTGAAAAGTTTAGTATTCACAGTGATGGAAAGGCTGAACTCAGAGCTGTACTTGCAGAACTGTTACATAATGCAAGAGAATGAGAGGCTTAGGAAGAAAGCCCAACTTCTCAACCAAGAAAATCAAACATTGTTTTAGAATTTTTCAAGTGTTCTCAGGAGGCAATCTAATTTCTTGAATGATGTTGGGACTGTTTCAATAGCAGAAGCCATTTCAGTTATTTCTTGAATGTGTTTATTGTGATATTACAGGTGGATGAAACTAATGAAACCTTAATATAATACCTGGTGGATGAAACTAATGAAACCTTGAAGGAAAATGGCAATGTTATATCCCAATACTTCTTTTATTTATTATTTCTTAATATAAATTTTCATTGGTGATGATTTGCATTGGTGATGATTTGCCTAAATGAAACTAATGAAGCCTTGAATGTGTTATGTTTTGCATTGGTGATGATTTGCCTAAATGTTTTGCCTTAGGAAAGTCAGAACATCAAGATGAACTTTTCATTATAAAATGCTGCTATGTTTTTTTTCATAATTGGTATTTTCTTGACTTTATGGCTGGGTTTTAAAAAAAAAAAAAAAAAAACGGATCGGATCGGATTATTCGGATCGGATATCCGTGTAAAACGGATCGGATCGGATCGCGTATAATCGGATTTTCAATAATTGGATTCGGATTCGGATTCGGAGTAATAGTTAATCGGATCGGATCGGATTTTGGTAAATCCGACCCGGATCCGACCCGTTGACAGGCCTACATGGAATGATCCTGAAATGCGATATTAGGCGCCCGAAATGGCCTATAGCTATGCAATGCATGCACAATATGGATATGGAATGAAAATACAGTAGCAAGGAAGCCCCAAGACAAGCATTTTTCAGTCATAAAAAAGGGCTAAACAGCAAGCATACATAGGATTAAACAAGAATGCAAAAATGGCCCCGCAAGAGGGGTATTGAAGCAAGTGATACATGCGATGCCCAAATGGAAAATCACCCTTCTACAATACTGATGAGGGACTAAAAATATGAACATTTTCAGTAGATTCCATCCCCCAAATCAGTATGAAAACATGCTAAAAATGCCATGCAAGAACTAGGATACACAAGGCTATAACATGAGGTACCCCAAACATTCATCAAACCAGAAAAGACCCTTAATGAAATATGTCAAGAAGATCAAAATATGGATATTTTCAGTACTGATGATGGCCGAAAACAGAAGCTAGATAAGCCTAAAAAAGCATGCAAGAATGGGGGCCAAAGAGGGATATAAAGACAAGCACAACATGGAGACCCCCAACAAGGTTGATCCCTTCTACAATGTTGTAGAGGGACATAAAATAAGCTTACTCACAGTTCATGACATGCTCCAAAACAGACTACATGTAGGTCAAACAAATCATGCAAATTTACGATAAATATGAGAGATTATGAAGCAAGTGCATGATATAGAGGCCAAACAGGGTTAAGCCCTTCTTCAATGTTGAATAGGGGCTCAAAATAGGCCCACTCACAGTTTACATTATGCTCGAAAACAGATCACTCCTAGGCTAGATATTCAATGCAAAATATTGACATACAAGATGATATTGAAGCAAGTGTAAGATGGAGGGCTCAAACAGGGTTGATCCCTTGAACAAAGATGAAAATGAGCTCAAAAGAGGACCACTTTTAGTATTGTTTAGAGCTCAAAACAGTATATAAATAGGGCCAAGAAATGAATCAAAAAAATGCTACAAAAGAGGGAAATGGAGACTTACCCTTGAAGACCACACTTTTGCTACCTCTTGGCTTGAGGAATGTTGCTTCTAAGCTCTTAAGAACCTCTCCTTGATGCTGGAAATGGAGTGGTGATGGTGGTGCTTGATGGTGATGAAGAAATGGCACCAAACTTGAAGAAAAGTGACTTTGGAGCTTGGAAATGGAGAGAAATGGGAGGTGGAAGGTATAGCTCTCTCTCAAATGTGTCTCACAAATGTCTAACCTTGAGCCAAGAAGCCAAGCCTCTCCTTTATAGAGGAAAGGCATAAAAAAATCTAAAGGACCTTTCTAATCCTCCATACACGTGTATGGAGGATGGTCCAATTGGCAACCAGCTGGCACAGCTGGAATACACTGAGGGAGTGAAAAATGGCCGGCCAGCTCACAGGGGCAAAAAGGTCATTTCACAAAAGAGTGGCCGGCCAGCTAGATTTTCTGGCCGGCCAGCTAGTTTTCAGGAACGGCCGGGAAGAAGGCTGGCCGGTGGGTGCTAGGGAAGTCCAAATGTGGCCATTCAAGTGTCCAAATTGAAGCCCCGGAAGTTAGTTTTCCAATGGCGTAAACCTTGCATCAAAATTCCTCCTGTGGAAAAAGTTATGCCCGTTTCCGTGAAGTCGCGCAGATTTCGGTTCAACCGGAGTGATGCCTTACTTCAATCAACCATATCTCCTCCGTCCGGAATTGAATTTAGGAGATTCTTGAGTGCAAAATGAAGCCCCGGGAGTAAGCTTTCCAACGATGGTGGCCTCATACTTTAATTCTTCTTGTGCAAAGAGTTACGCCCGTTTCGGTGAAGCCGCGCAGACTTTTCTCCTTCCCGGATCCACTTTCAAAGAGGTTTCAAAATGGACAAAAGAATTACTGGCCGGCCATGTGTTTTTAGGATCCTCTCATGTGTGTACAACACAAATATGTGGTTTTGGCTCGAAGAAAATGGCCCTAGGGTGTTCAACATTAGCCCGGAAGTGAGAAAAACGGGCGCTGGGGGGCGCCGGAAGAGCATAATAGGTTGCTGAGACAATTGCTGGCCTCCCACCCTCCAGTGATCTTCCTGGTGATAAAACAGAGGTACCTGCCAAAAATGAACAAAAACCGATGCAAAACGAATGCTCGGGGGCCAAAACACGCAGTTCGAGGTCCCGAAAACCGGCCGTTAAGCACCGAAAGTGGTGTTTGGCCACGAAGTGGGTATCTAAGACGCCAGTGTCCCTCGAAAGGGAGTAAATGAGATGCATGCCAAAAATCGGAGGAATCAGAGATGGTTAGACGGTCCCGAACCGAGGCACACGGCCTGACGGTTCCGAAAACCGGGAACCGGGCTCCGAAATGGGCAAAATGGCCTACGGCCATGAAATGTAGCCCACGACCACTGAGAGATGGTCTACAGGACCTCCCCCTCCCCTCAGGAAAGAAAACAGAGAAAACCGAGTCTGGTTCGCAAACCGAGGCAAGGCACAGAAGAGGGTTCAGAAGTCCGGAGGCAGGGCGCACGGTCGCGACTCTGAGACTTCTGAACGAGCACAATATGCAACATCACCGAGCACTCAATCGGTGACGTCTGAGTCTTAAGGTCGGTCAAAAATGGGGTATCTACACTTATAGGGTAAGCCACAGCCCAGTAGAGATATACTACACAACATATGGACCATGACAAGACTAAAGATGAGTATGCTCATGCCATAAAACAGTTTATCTCTCTTTTTATAAAGCATGCAATGCTGAGATGCAACAACAGATATAAAACCATTTCCATTTTAAACCATATCTGTTACATGAATACATGTTCTGTGAATCTTTAGGTGAGTGTCTGCAAGTAGGCCCTAATGCACTACCACTATTATTTTTACCAGTAAACAGGAAGGCTCGACACCTACCCACGCGGTTCTATACCCCCTACCCAGATTAACCAAGTATTCATCTTTTCGCAAACAGATACATTTCCAAACATTTCTAAAAAAACAGATACATTTCCAATGAAATGCATATAATGCAATGTCCAATGCAACAAATGAGGAATGTGGTTCAATTTACCTAAGTCTTATGCATTTCTACAACAATCATGGCTATCCTCCACCGATAGCCCAAAACAGATATTTCTAAACAGATATTTAAACAATTAAATTCCAAAAATTTTGATAAATACAATCTATTTCACATCTCATCAAATATGAACAACTACACTAGTTTTCATATCACAATCACGTTTGGTAACCTCTCAAGGTCCATTTCTAACCATATCAGTTTTATTTCAACAGATACATTAAGCAAAATAATACCGTTAATGCCTGAGAAAATATTATTTTCTTTCCAAACTCATTCTCCAAGCATTATTCAACTATGACATCCTATTTTGATCAAAAGCCCCAAAAGTTAAACATAATTCCTTTGTTTTCTTTAAAAATGCTCTTTTGGTCGCAAACCGGTAAAAATTTCAAAACCGATCGAATCGAAGTCCGTTTTTGTTCAAATTTAAAACATAGCTCTTTCATAACCTTACAAACATATTCCAAGTTTATACTTTCGCAATTTGGGTATCAACTCTTTATTTTTCTCAAAATTTCCCTTTTAAACAAATAAATTACAAATTTTCCAAAAATCCTAATTAAATTATATACAACTCTAAGCTCCCTATAATCAAGTAAAAGTACATAAAGAAGTGTAGGAAAAATCCCTACCTCAAGCCAAGATGCTTTTAAATTTTTCGGCAACAGAAATGAAATTTTTCTGGAGCCAAACGACGCATTTTCCACCCTCTACGTTTTGATCCAAAGCACTAGGAGTCAAAAATGACTTACACTAGATCAAACCCATGAAAAACCAACATTGGAACCCTTTTTCTTTCTTTTCTCATGGCAAGACCTCCCAAGAACTCCCAAAAGTTGAATAAAAAATCCTTTTGGTTACTTTTATAGATATTTCCTAAACAAATATCTAATTAAACAAATATCTAACTATATATATACACCTATATATATATCAATTAAAAATACATTTCAACATCTTTAATGACAAAAGTAAATATAATATTTTCACACCACAAAATATATTTCGTTTAATGGTACACACCATAAATATTCACAACTCTTTTATGATAATTAAATAGTAATAATAAAATCACAACAATATTACATGGTTACTAACGGGTCAAAATTCAATCAATTGGATCCAAAATGAATGGAGTTTAATAATTTAAAATAAATCCCCAACTAAGATTAAAGTATAAATTCAATTTGATTCAACTCGTTACACAAATCCCAGCTTTGGTTTTGAGCCAATCTCCTCAATGATTTTCTTCAAAAACTGATATTCATGCTATTTCTCTTTAATTTCTTCAATGATAGTAGGTTGAGTAGAAATGGCGGCCAAGATCCCGCCTTGTTCATGCAACACTATTTCAATCTCATTCTTCTCCAAGTCATACAGCAACTCTCTCCTACCGATGAGCAAAGACGACAAATTCCTGATAGATTTCTGGCTCATTGCATCTGCAACGATATTTGTCTTCCCTGGATGATACAAATTTGCAAGTCATAGTCTTTTATCAATTCCAGCCATCTTCTCTGTCTCATGTTCAGTTCCTTCTAAGTAAAGAAATATTTTAAACTTTTGTGATCGATATACACTTCACAAGTTACGCCGTACAGATAGTGATGCCAGATTTTCAAAGCAAACACCACAGTAGCCAGTTCAAGATCATGAGATGGGGTAATTCTTTTCATGAGGACGGAGTTGCCGAGAAGCATAAGCAATTACTTTCCCATTTTGCATTAGCACACAACCCAAACCTTTGTAGGAGGCATCACTGTAAATCTGAAACCCATCAGTTCCGTTAGGTAATGTCAGGATAAGTGCAGTTACCAATCTAGTCTTCAATTCCTGGAAGGCTGACTCCCGTTGATCGTTCCAATCAATGGTACATTTTTCTGTGTCAATTGTGTTACTGGCATAGCAAGTTTCGAGAAATCTTTCATAAATCTTTTGTAGTAGCCAGCAAGTCCCAGAAAACTCCTGACTTCGGACACATTGGTTGGTCTTGGCCAATCAACAATAGCCTCGATTTTTTGTGGATCCACTGTTATGCCATCTTTATTAATCACATGACCCAAAAATGCCACGCTATCAAGCCAAAATTCACATTTGGTTAACTTTGCATACAATTTCTTCTTCCTTAAGGTCTGTAAAGCAATTCTCAGATGATTTTCATGTTCCTCCCTACTTTTAGAATAAATCAATATATCATCGATGAACACAATAATAAACTCATCAAGGAATTGTTTGAACACTCTATTCATTAAGTCCATGAATGCTGCAGGTGCATTAGTTACTCCGAATGGCATTACCAAAAATTCATAGTGTCTATATCTAGTTTTGAATATAGTTTTCTCAACATCTTCTGTCTTGACTTTTAACTGATGATAGCCCAATCGAAGATCAATTTTAGAAAACACTTGGGCTCCCTGAAGTTGGTCGAATAAATCATCTATCCGGGGCAATGGATATTTATTCTTGATAGTTACTCTGTTTAGTTCCCGGTACTCTATACATAATCTTAAGGACCCATCTTTCTTCTTAACAAACAAAACTGGAGCACCCCAAGGTGAAGTGCTCGGGTGGATGAATTTCTTGTCTAACAGTTCTTGAATTTGGGTTTTCTATTCTTTCAGTTCTGAGGTTGACATTCTATAAGGGATCTTAGAAATAGGTTGTGTTCCTAGTGCTACTTCAATAGTGAACTCAATTTCCCTATTAACTAAGTCTCCAGGCGAGTCATTCGGAAACACATCGGGAAATTCACAAGCAACAAGAATAATTTCCACTTTAGAATTATCAAAAATCTCAGTCAAAACACAACACATGTAACCTTTACATCCATTCCCAAGCAATTTAATAGCTTTCATGGCAGAAATCAAGTATGGGGGAGGAACTACCCCATTCCCACTAAACACAAACTCAGGTAAACCAGGTGGACGAAATACAACAGATTTATTCACACAGTCAATAGTCGCACAGTACTTCATTAACCAGTCCATACCCAATATACAATCAAAATGACTAATTCCTAATGGCAATAAGTCAACATACAACGTCACATTATCAATCACAATATCACATGTTGGATACACATGTGTATATACCATAGAACCCCCAGATGGCGTGGATATAGACAATAAATAATTCATGGATTTTAAGGGTCTAGTTAATTTTCGAGAAAAGGCGTGCAACACAAATGAGTGTGTAGAACCAGAATCTATCAAGACATAAGCATTTTGGGCACAAATGGAAATTATACCTGACACCACAGGCTCGGTGTTTTGTACATCTCCGAGCACTAGTACGAATACTCTTCCTTGCCTCAACGTTTCATTCCTAGTGTTACCTCTGACATTAGTTCTAGCATTTGACCTGGCCACCGAGGCAGACCCAGCTGAACTTGCTGTGGGGCGATTGGCATTCTCAAGCCCAAGTGGACAATCTTTCATCATATGGCCAACTTTGCCACACCGGTAACAGGCACCAAATACACGGTGACACACTCCCCTATGCTTTTTTCCACAATCAGGATAGTTTGGAATAGAGCCACTACTCTGGCTAAAGCTGCTGGAAGATCCCGTATTCTGCTTTTTTGAAAATGACCGGCCCTTCTTGAAATTGCATTTAGATCTTTTACTTCTCCATTCTGTGGTTGGTGCCTTGGCTTGTTTCACTGCTGCTAGGGTGGCTTCCGTCATTATTGCTCTATCCAAGACTTCCACATAGGTAGGCAACTTCAAGATGTCTACTCGATCAAACACTTCTAAATCCAAACTGCCTTCAAATTTCGTCGCCTTTTTGTAATCAGCATCCACCATGTGTGGGGAAAACTGAGCCGACTCAGTGAATTTGACTTCATACTTGGCCACGGACATCCTGCCCTGCTTAAGTTCTTGAAACTCTGACAGTTTCCAATCTCTAAAACATTGGGAAAAGTACTTGTTGGAGAATATCTCATTGAATTGAGCCCATGTCATGTTCCATTGCTATCGCAGATTAATAACCACCATCTTCGGGCTGCATCTTTTAAAGGATAGGTGGCCAAAAGGACTTTTTGAATCTCAGAGCAAGGAAACACCTCAAATAGTTTCTACATTTCCAGTAGCCATGTTTCTGCCTTTAAGGGTTCAATACCACCAAAAAAGGTTGGTGGTTTCATCTTCATGAATTTTTGAGTGAGGTTGATTAGGTCATTGTTATTCAGTTCAACTTGGACCGGCAGAGGCAGAGGAGGTAAAGGTTGTTGCTGTGTCATTGCTTCAGTTAGAGCTACGAGCATTTGCTCCATTCGGCTCATGCGAGCCTCTGACGATTCAGCTGTACTGTCACTTCTTGAATTTTCCATTGCTATATGTAAACAGAACACTCATGAATATAGGCAAATAGTTCATTTCACAATGTTTAGATCATTCAATCACGGTCCATTCATTTCTATTTCAAGTATTCATGGTTAAATTCAATTTCAAGTTAAATCTAGTTTTAAGCTCTTGGAAAGACTTCTCGCAAGCCTCACTCCATACAAACTTAACCCCCTTTCTAGTCAATCTTGTCAAAGGCGCGACTAATCTAGAAAAGTCTTTCACAAATCACCGGTAGTACCCCGCCAATCCCAAGAAATTTCAGATCTCAAAAACACTCTTAGGTTGCTCCCAATCTTGTACAGAATCTATCTTCGAAGAATCTACAGTTACCCCCTCTCTTGACACAACATCGCCCAAAAACTTTACCTCGGTGAGCCAAAAGTCACACTTCTCAAATTTAGCATACAACTGATGCTCCCTAAGCAAGTCAAGCACTATCTTCAAGTGAGCCTCGTGTTCCTCCTCAGAGGTCGAATAGATTAGGATGTCATCCACGAAGACAACAACAAAACGGTCCAAATACTCCCTAAAAATTTGGTTCATTAAATCCATGAAAGAAGCCGGTGCGTTGGTCAACCCAAATGGCATTACAAGGAACTCGTAGTGGCCATAACGCATACGAAAGGCTGTTTTCTGGATGTCCTCCTCCCGGACTCTCAACTAGTGGTACCCCGACCTCAAATCTATCTTCAAAAAGCAACAAGACCCCCTAAGTTGATTAAACAAGTCATCTATTCTGGGTAAAGGGTATTTGTTCTTGACAGTAACTCGATTTAACTTGCGGTAATCGATACACAACTACAACGACCCATCATTCTTCTTCGCAAAGAGAGCCGGCGCTCCCTAAGGTGACGTACTAGGGTGAATGCAACCCTTGTCTAAAAGCTCTTGGAGTTTAATCTTCAACTCATGCAACTCCGCGAGTGCAAATCTATACGGCGCCATAGAAATTGGTGCCGTTCCAGGCACTAAGTCGATGGTAAATTCAATCTCCCGATGGGGTGGCAAACTAGTAAGGTTCCTCGGGAAACACGTCCGGGTATTCACACACTACCCTCGGTAACTCAATTCGAGTCCCGCCACTCTCACTATCCAGGAGTGCAGCAAGAAGACCACTAAGCTCATTCCTACTACGAGGATCAAATACTGGCGACAAAACCCTATCAACTCGGTCCCCCAGAAAATAAAAACAATTGCCACTTGAAGTGCAGACTGTGACCCTCCGACGAAAACAATCAATCACTGCCCGATACAAAGACAACCAATCCATGCCTAGAATGATGTTGAAACTCGACATGTCTAACAACACAAAAGCAAACGGGAGTCTACGCCCAGTAACCTCTATCTCACAATCATGACAACCCCGATCTAGGTCAACTGTGGCCCCAACTGGAGACTTTACTCTGAGTGAGATGCCAACTGTGCCACCTCTAGCCCCAATGCAGATGTGAATGTAGCAGATATGAATGAATGAGACGTACCCATATCTATCAACACACTGGCCAAAGAATTACACACAATGAAAATACCTCTCACTACCGAGGATCCCGGCAACTGCTTCGGCGCGGTAACTGCATACACGCGCCCCTGTGGCCTCTGCTTAACCTACTCATCCCTCGGAGCATAGGCCTGCTGTACTGACTGAGCTGAAGTGGCTCCCTGATGAACTTGTGAAGCCTGAGTTGAGTGAGCCTGCTGGTGGCTCTGTGTTTGCCTAGATCCTAAAGCGCTAGACGCGCCTCCTAACTGAGGGCAAGCTCTCTTCATATGCCCTGACTGCCCGCACTGAAAGCAAGTAGGCCTTTGGCCCCTACTCTGAGACTGACTCTACGATCGGTTAGGTGGTGGTGATGGCAACATCTGCTGTCCTCCTCCCTTCTATGGACAAGCAAAGGCCTTGTGACCTGGTTGGCCACACTTGAAGTAAGAAAACCCACTCGGTGCACTCTTCCCGGGCCTGCACTAGGCAAGGGGTAAGTAGATCTAGACTATTGAGACTGAGACTGGGGTAAAAAGGTGCTCTTACTCTTCTTGTTTGGCCTAAAGTCCCCCTGTGACCCTTGGCCCCTAGACCTCGAATTCCGAAGTCTCTCATTCTCGGCCTCCACAATAATCTCCACATGTGCAGTCGCCTCCACAAGGCGATCATAATCTCGGATCATGTTCCCGGCAACCTTAAATAGGATCTTAGTCCTCAATCTCTACTCAAACTCGATACAACAGCGCTCTTCCGTCGCTACCAATTCCTGTGCAAACCGGGACAAACTAGAAAAAGCCGCTTCAAACTCGGCCACTGACATGTTTAGTTGCTTAAGGACCTTGAACTCCTACCTCAACCTCTCCCTAGCAGTGGGAGGTAGGTACTTATCTTGGAAGGCTACTACAAATGCCTCCCATGTTGGTGCTATTCGACCTTTGGCGTACTTCCACTATTGCCCTGCATCCCCTTTGAGGTAGTAACTCACAAGAGTCACCCTCAACTCACTATCTTCTATATAAAGCATCTCAAAAGTCTTTACCTTTTGTTCTAGCCATTCATCTGCCTTCTTCGGGTCAGGGCCACCATGGAACTCATCCGGTTTGGCCCGAAAAAACTCCCTTATGTGGAAGCTCGCCCTTGTTTCCGCAACATTCTCCCTAGCTTGGGTCTCCGCCCTAAGTATATTCATGGACTCCCTCAATGCCCCCGCCATCTCCCGGGCTAGGGGCCCCATTGCGGCTTGGCCCGCTTGCCCCGGTACCTCCGCCTGCCCCACTTGTTCGGCCATGTTAGCTTGGCCTATACCTTCTTCTTGCATCAGTGCCTCATGGACCGGTACCCTATGCACACCCCGGCATCCCCTACCACGCCTTCCACCCCTACCACCATGTGTTTGAGTCTTTCCCGACATCCTAATTGAGAAAACAAGGTAAACAAACTTAGCACATAATTCCAAATGTGCTCGCAACTTGACTCACACGTTGAACTAAAGTAATTACATGTATTCTACTACACCGACAATTTAACTCATTCCACATAAGCACGTAGTCACATAAACGCACACGAATTATCCTTTAGTGATGAGATTTGTCCCATGAGAAACCAAGAATTCTGAGTAGAAGGAGTATTAATCCGGTACCCTTCTAATAAGACTTCAAGAAGTCTAATAGATGCAAATAACATCCTAAAAGTATAATCCCATACCCACATAGTCACATTAGCATGCTATCCCGTAATCACATATAAACAAAACACTTCCTAATCATGCAAGATGAACCCCACTGTGGTATATCCACCACTTCCCGCAAGCCCCAAGTATTCAAACCCGATAGTTCTGATACCAAGTTGTAATGCCTCGAAATAAACCCAACATGAATAATACATCAACTACGTACGAATCATCAATTACAACCATACTCCATTATCTATATCAAAATATCCATGGTTTATACAAGGGTTCCACATGCAATTATACATTCAATGATAAGAAAACACCTGAATCTATAGCATATGAAACATATAGTCTTCAATCATGAAACAAAATAAAAGAAATGCCCTTACGGGCTTACATCTTCCAGGGCAATAGCCAGGTTACACAAAAATGGTCCCTCAGACCCATACCAAATTAGCTCTAGGCTTTACAAAAAATTTTAACAAAAGAAAGAGTGATCTACTCTTCATCAAAACATATCCCACCCCTTAGCTTGGCGGGATCACAACATCTTTACTTGCACCAATACCCATAGGGGTGAGCATAAAGCCCAGTAGAGAAATACCAAACAAAGTATATACATTTATGTTAGATAGCCAAAATTAAATGCAAGTGTACGTGCAATGCAATGCTCCTTTCAAGATATTAACCATGCTTTTCTTGAGAAATACAATTCATTTCATTTACAATTACAATCTCATAAACTTCCCAGTTACAACTTTTTAATCACAAGGGGCGGTAAATACGACACGGTAATCCCTAGGCTGGTGTCTACAAGTAGACTCTACGAGTACTACCAAACTGTCATTTTTACCGGTATTAACCGGAAGGCTCGACACCTATCTGCGTGGTTTTCTGGTCTTTCACCATGGACACTCAGGCCAACTTATCAAATTCATCTAGACCCCCTAACCGGACTTACCACCATATTTACCCCATATGCAGTTTCATAGTTCTCATTTTAGTGTAATCCTTCTCAAATTAAACATGATGAGAATGTGCAATAATAATAATAAATCGAATGGAGACATGATGCACTACTAAGTATCTCAAAACCTCTTTCCATTTCAAAACATTTCTACAGCAAAATCAATTTACTACATTATTCATTACTTCTCCTTAACACTATTTCACAATGGCCATGCCATCAATTTATAGCAACAACAATCCCTCAACATGTCCAATTCATATCACGTTATCCCCTTCAAGGTCACAAGTGATGCCTTTCAAACATCAACCCCCCCCCCCCCACATACACAACCATTTATTACCTCACAACATCACACTTTTAAATGCTCAACCATAATGTTAAAATCACATTTCATTTCTCGTGTAACATACAAATTGCCTCCCTTTTTTTTAATAACATATGATAAGAGTTTATTCTCTTAATAAAGAACATCAAGATACTTCTAGCATAATCACATTTTATTCAAAATCCCCAAAATTTCTAGGGTCTTATGTCAAAATCAAAACAAACACCCCTCCTCCCTTTTAAAAGGGTTTTCTATCAAGATAGCACACCACCTATTATGTGACTTAAAAATCCTTAAGAGAATAGTTTAGGAGGAGAGGAAAATCACACCCACTTTGAAAACCCTAGCATTTATGAGCCAAGGCCAAACATTTAAAAATCATTAATGGAACCTTAAATTTACCTAATCTAACATAAATATATATATAACTCAAGGAAATTTCCCTACCTCAAGATCTTGATGAAAAAGATGATGAAGCTCTAGCTTTAATGGAGGATTCCTTACTCTTCCACCACACCAAGGAGAACTCTAGCTTAGATCTTCAAGACTTAGAGAGGGGTGATGATCTAACCCAAAGATTTGCAAGGATTTCAAGGGTTTTTAATGCTTGAAGAAGTTTTCTAGAGAGAAGGGAGAGCAAATTGCCCTTTTTAGAGAGAGAAAGAAGCCCTAAAAATGGTATACAACTCGACCCTAAAGATAAAAAACAATGCAAAATTCAGTCCAACCCGACCGCACGTGTAGTGCCCATTTCCGCACGTGCAGAGCCCCTCTCCCGCACGTACGGCCCGCACCTCCGCACGTGTGGGGCTCCTCTCTCGTACCTCAGCTGCTCGTGCATATATTTCAATGCGTGAGCCACACAAATCCCCTAAATTCCGCACGTGCGGCTTGGCCTCCCGCACGTGCGGCCCCCTCCTGCATGTGCGGTCCCCTCCCGCACGTGGGGCCCTGGGCCGTCGCACGTGCGGCCTCTATTTTCCAACCCAGATCTTTTTGACTCGATTCCCAAACGCCCCGGACTCGAACATGCCCACACCAGAATGGATAAATTAAACCACCGAACCAAAAAAAATAAGGATGAGAACATATTCAAAGAAATTGCTTCTAAACGTTTTAAATCCAATGAAAATAAAGGGAAATGAATGGAGGAAGAAAGGAAGGGGAAAAAGAGACCCAGTTGTCACATCCCATATGTGTTTCACCTCTCTTCTTCAACACATTTTGAGCCTACACAAGCAAACAAACATGAAAGAGGGAGAGAAATGAGAGATTTGAGCTGAACCAAAGAATTTGCTAGAAATTGAAGAAATTGGACTTAGAAACACAAGGATCAAGCTTCTAGCCCTCACGTTGTCAAGCCTAGGTAAGACTTCAACCTTTAGATTGTACAATTATGATGTGTAGGACATGAACTCTAGGGAATTAAGTTGCATGATACAAGAATTGAGTAGTGTAATGCAAGAATTGAACTTGATGGTTGACTATAGGAGTGTATCATGAATGCATGCATATGTCATAGCATTTTGAGTAGTTTTCTAAAGAATTTTCACATGCATGTGCCTTTCTTGACTTGGTTTTGAGAATTCATCACATTTCTTACCATTTGGAAAGCCTAAGCTCAAAGTAATTCATGCATGTCATGTTCATGGCATATTCATAAATTTCAAGTTGGAGTTTTGATAAATTGGCATGCTTTAGGGCCTTGATTTAGTGAAATGATCTTCAAATCATGGTATTTTACAAGTTTCTAAATGTTTTTTTTGGAATTTTGGCCCAAAAAGATAAGTTTTAAGGTGTGTGATTCGAGTTCGGAGCTTGGGAGTGCAATCTGGAAATTCCAGATTTTGCACTTCCACTCGAGTGACAAACTATGTGCTTGAGTGACAAGTCCGTGATCTTACACTTCCACTTGAGTGACCTGAAGTCCGCTCGAGCGTGAAATGCAAGCTCCCAAAAGTTTACACAATTTGTAGACTGCTCGAGCGACAGAAGATTCGTTTGAGCGGGGACCTCAATCTCACGCTCGAGCGACGGTCAAGCGGTCTTCAAGCGGAGATTTCACACAACTAGTACTTTTACAGAATTTACAGACCGCTTGAGCATGGGAATCTGCGCTCGAGCGACCCCTCACATGTTTGCATGTCCGCTCAAGCGAGGGAAGTTGCGCTTGAGCGTGACTCCTGTTTTTAGCAAGTTTTGTTAAATGTGTTAGAGTGCATTTTGGCATCCACATTGCATCCTAGGCATTCCTAGGCCATGATTAAAGACTCAATAAGAGGTTAAGACCTAGAAACACACTAAGAACGAAGTGAAAGAAGTTAAGTACCAATCGAGTGTGTGTTTCATTAAGTGTTTCTATTGTATGTATGTGTAGGTCACGCGCTGTTCTGCAAGTGGAGCCATCTGTGAGTAATAACTCTGTAAAGTTATGTTTAACTTTAATTATTTTCTGATGCTATGAAATGATCAGTTTTCTGAAATACGATGTTCTGTATGAATGAATGATTGTCCAAATTTCTGAAATGTATTCGTGGCATCCTTAGCACAAGGCCCTTGCCCGGGGTAATAATACCGTGGTCTATAAGTACAAGGTCCTTGCTTGTGGGTAACAATACCGTGGTCTCATGGCCCTTGCCCAGGGGTAATAATACTGTGGTCTCAAGGCCCTTTCCCGGGGGTAATAATACTGTGGCTCAAGTATATTACAAGTTTCTCAGTATCGGAGGTTTCTTATGGAACTGACAAGCATGATAACGCTAATGGATGTATCATATATGATGAAGCATGAACTCTAACTTCTGTATGTAGTTTGAACAAGAATATGAATATAAATATATTCCTGATACGAACTCTAATTTCTGAATCTGTTATGGACATCATTCATTTAAACCCTTTACTTTGTTATTATTCACTGGACTCCCACTCACTATTTATTTTATATATGTAAGTGAGCAAGCGCGTGACTAGGCCTAAGCTGCTGCCTGGAGTGTTTTGAGTCAGCCAACCACTGTGCCTCCCAGGGAGGTTCCTTTTTGAGAAGTCAAGTTCTATGAACCTCATGAAGATGTTTTTGTTGGTTGTTTTGCTTATCTATGCGTTGGGCTAAGTCCCTCATGATATTATAGGTATAGTGATACAAGTCTTGTGGAAGTTTGACATTGTATAAGTTTAAAACTTATTTGTCTCATGTATGTCTTCACAGCTCTATGGACCTTGTATTTCGTATAATTGCTTCCGTAGCCCCTTATATTTTGTCATTCTGTTAAGACGCCGTTGGTAATCCCAAGATTTCTGGCTGGTTACGTCGCTAAACCTATAGGGGCGGGTTTTGGTCGTGACATAACTGGCCAGTAATCCTTGGATTACCAAAGGCCTCTGAACAGAATAACTTATAATTAGAGGCTGCAAAAGCAAATATAAAAACATACATAGTCCATTAAGCTGTGGAGACATATATGGGACAAAAATTTAAACCTTCTACACATATACGTGACGTCATAATGCAGGTCTTACGTCACATTCATTGCAGATATAGCCAAAAGGGACTTAGCCCAATATACAGATAACAGAAAACTTGTTCATAATTCAAAGAAGACAAGGTCTTAAACATAAGCCATTTAGACTTGACTCACTCACAAAAGGGAACCTCCTCAGAGTCTCAACGGCTAACTGACAAAACTAAGACACCAGGTCCTCAACTCTGAGTCTGGTCACGCGTCTGGTCACCTACATACATAATATAAATAGTGAGCGGAAACCCAGTGAATAATAACAGAGTAAAGGGCTTAAATGAGTGATGTCCGTCGCAGATATAACTTTCAAATCTCTTATTAAACAGAAGCATAAACATAATCGTATCAGAAATTGAGTCATAAGCATATTCATATCATGAGTGGTGTATCCGTTAGCATTAAACTTATCTCTTTGGTCAAGCATATTAAGTTTCACATTGGAACCTCCGGTACCGGATAACATATCACATACGTAGGCCACGGTATTGTTTCCCTCAGGCGAGGGCCTGTGCCAAGACATTATTTCCCTCGGGTGAGGGCCTGGGCCACGGTATTGTCTTCCCTAGGCGAGGGTCTCATGACCATAAGCCACTGTATTATGTCCCCTGGGCGAGGGCCTCTGCTAAGCATACCATAATTATATTTCACAGGAGTGGATCATCATTCATCTAATCACATCATTTTCTTTTCTATCATTCGAAACAAAACCGTTCTTATCATATCAGAATATTCAGAAAGTATTTCATATTGAACATAGCTTTACTAAGTTATTACTCACAGATAGCTTGGTAGCAAACCAATGGATCAATAGCTCACGGTACGTGACCTACATCAACATAACAGATACATATACTGAAACACACGCTTGGATTGCACATAACTCATTTCATTTCGTTCTTAGTGTGTTTCTAGCCTTTACTGTCATTATTGTGTCTTAATCTTGGCCTAGGAATGCCTAGGATGCAATGAGGATGCCAAAATGCACTTGGAAACACTTAACAAAACTTGCTGAAAATAGGGGTCCCGCCCGAGCACAACTTCCCTCGCTCGAGTGGACATGAAAACATGTGAGGGGCTGCTCGAGCGCAACTTCCTTCACTCGAGTGGTCTGCAAACTCTGAAAAAGTACTTGTTGTGTGAAATCTCTACTCGATGGCTGGTCGGCGGTCGCTCGAGCGTGAGACTGAAGTCTCCGCTCGAGTGTAGCTTCTGTCGCTCGCGTGGTCTATAAAATGTGTCAACTTCTGGGAGCTTGCATTTCTTGCTCGAGCGAACTTCTGGTCGCTCGAGCGGAAGTGCAAGATCACAAAGTGGTCGCTCGAGCGCAAGTTTTGTCGCTTGAACCGGAGGTCGAATTCTAGAATTTCCAGATTCACCTTCAAGCTGCAAAACTCAATTTCAAAGCTGCAAATCATGGTCTTTTGGCCCAAAAACTTGAGGAAACTTATATAAACTTGGAAAACATGGTGAATTAAAGATCATTTCGCAAAATCAAGGCCCAAAAGCTTGCCAATTGTACAAAACAACTCTTTATTTCTTTGAAAACATAACATGTATAACATGCAAGCTTTATCTTGACTTCAAAGCTTCCAAACCATGATCATTTGTCATAAAATGGTATCAAACAAGATGAATTCTCAAAATAATGGTAAGATGAACACATGCATGAGGGAATCTCTTGAAATCAAACTCAAATTGTGCTCAAATGGGCATGCATGCATGATATGATCTTCCTACCAACTCAATAGCTTAATTCTAGATTAACTCAACTTACTCTTATGAATTCATGAGCTAGACATCATAATTGTACCATCTAAGGGTTGAACTCTTACCTAGACTTTCCAAGGTGAGAACTAGAGGCTTAAATCTTGAGTCTCCAAGTCCAATCCATCTTCTTCCAAGCAATTCCCCTTAGTTGAGCTCAAATCTCTCCTTTCTCTCCCTCTCCTACATTTTTGGGCTCAAGGAGGATGAAATGAAGGTGCCAAAATGATCTCAAGGAGTTAAATTAGCCTTATATAGGCTTGATTAGGGAGTTTAATAATTGAGCTTACCACAAATCAAATTGACACTATTTTATTCTAATTAATTTGTTCCGAATCGAACTTCAATTGAACTTACCATAAATTCATCAAAATTCCAAATAACTCATATATCAAGTCAATTTCATGATCGGATGCCAATAAGGCCTTCATTTCGCAGAATAAAACGAAACACAAACAGATCTTCCTACGATAGATAGATAAAAACACAAATAATGCAACACACATGCAATTAATTTAGAATTTCGTCTAAATTACTTATTAGGCATAATTAATCATGGTTAATCAGTTAATCACAGGTCGGGGTTGTTGCAGGCATCCCTTGGCAATTTACCAACCAAGAAGAAAAGTACTACAATTCAAATAGGATTTCAAAACTTTGCCCCTCCAATCTGCCATTGAGCATGTATACCATTTTATATAAGATGTGTCATCATTTTATGTTGACTATAAGTAATGGTTTGGATTAAAAATAATAATGAAAATACCATGCAGCTTCCATTGTATGTAGCTTTGATGGGTCAATGCAAACTAGTAGTTCTTCATTCTTTCTAGGATTTTTAAGAGAGGTGAGAAAAATAAGATTGGAAGAACTATGCTTCTCCCTGTTTCTATCCCCTTGTTCATCCTTTATTGACTTCTCTTGAACTATATTATGGAGAGTTCTAGTGCCCTCTATTTGTGTGTTTATATTTGTTTATATAAATAGTATGTATATTACTTGCAATTTTGATAGTGTTTGGCATCTTATGTTTGTTGAATGTTAAAGGGAAGATTTGATCATTTACTTTATTTAAAATATGCAAATGAAATTATTTTTATGGCTTGACTTCATAGGTGCAGTGGCATACTACATTATGAATTTTGTTCATTAAATAATTGGTTTGGAAAAGTCAATTATGTTTGCAATGTATTGAGGGTATATGACGGTGGTCAAAGACCCACCCTTTTATGGATGTAAAGGCCAAACATCATTGGTATGTTGCTTGCCCAATTGCCCATAAACTTGCTTTGGGATCATTCAATTGGTTCTATGGTATGTAGTTAATCTTCCTTATCAACAGAGATGCTCGAAATCAGTTTTTCAAACACTATATTTGTTTTAAAATATAGCTTTTATGGTATATGCTTTCATAATCGTTTTGGCATTTGCTTGTTTCTAAATAGTTTAATTTTAAGTTACAAAAAGCGAGATTTGCTTATAGAACTTGAAAATGGTCTTGTGGATTATTTCATAAGTTAATTTAATGAGATATATTTAGGCTCATTCCTATAAATCATGGACGTTCATATATACATGAATATGGTTGCACCTTGTTGACAATCATTGGTAATGTTGGTAGACAGTGGGACTTCTAGGAATCATGGTAGGCATTATGATGGCATGAGACCACTTCAAGCAGGAGATGACCTCCTTTTATAGCAGAATTGGATAATAGGGACCGACTCACTCTTCAGAATTGTACTTAGTAGGTGTGATACACCTTATTAGGTACCATAGTGGGTAGGCATGATACACTTCTTGTGGTATCACATGACTTGGTCTATTTGATCTTCTTGCAGAGGTCTCTTTATCATGTCTAGCCAAAGTGGGGTCACCTTGAGAGGGCTAAACCAAAAAACTTTGATGATCCCTCAACTCTAGCCGTCAATCATGTCCCTAGATAGAAATTATAAGTTATTAATTGTTTTCCTACATATATCTATGTGTGTGTGTGTGTGTAAAACTAATTAGTTCAAATTTGGTTAGGTCCCAACAACTTTTAGTCCTCTTAACATGGCATCTCAACATCTAGTCCTCATCATCGATACAAGATGCCTCTCTTACTCAGGTAACCACTAAGAGCTAATCATAGATATGACATTACTTCCAGCTTTGTTTTAGAATAGCATGCAAAACTTGCCTTAGAATTGTAGAATGATAAGAAAGTGTTCCAAAATATATCTTCCTGTTTTGATGGCAAATTTTAGTTAGCAGTATGTTTTGGATTAATGCTCTATTCGACCTTGTTTTGGGGCAACTAAAACAATTATAATCGAGTTGCAAATCTGTTTACAAAGACTTTTGTATAAATAGGGTCCAAGCAAAATAGAAAAAGGAACAAATTGTAATCAGTACTCTTTAAGAAAGTGTAATTCTAGAAAATTTCTTCTTATTTTTGTTTCTGCTTGTGAGAAACTATGTGAGCTTTTCTTTCTTGGTTAAGGCTTGTAACAATCATAAATAAAGACATTTTGAACTTATAAAGGTACATGAATGTCATTAAACCTTGGCATTTTCATTTCTAACTTACAGAAA
Source organism: Camellia japonica (assembly GCA_030407325.1). Classification (NCBI taxonomy): domain Eukaryota; kingdom Viridiplantae; phylum Streptophyta; class Magnoliopsida; order Ericales; family Theaceae; genus Camellia; species Camellia japonica. The sequence continues at coordinate 157,544,086 of JAPPVO010000059.1, read as the reverse complement.
GAAGTCAAAAGTAGTGAAAGGGATCTTGATATTGGAAATGGGCATGGTTGTGATTGTTGTTGATTGGTGCCTTTGGTTGTCGTAATTTTTTAAGCTATTGTTTGATACGGTCTAAAGACTTACGGTTGTTGTTTTCATATAATTTGTTGTAATGTAGTGGACCAATTAAGTGATTAAATCATGGTAAATTGATTCCCAAAATTTTTGTTTCCTTTCACTAAAATATATATGTGTATCCAAAATATATAAAAGTAAACAAGTAGCATGTGGCTTGCTTATCTACTAGAGAAATACATATCACTTTCAATTGTGATCATTAGCACTTTGAAATAGTTTTTTTTTTTATTTTTAAAAAACTATTATTTATTAATTGTAAATACATATTTACTTAAGTAGTTAAATTTTGATTTATAGGTTGGAGATATAGTCGTTCTAAAAAGTATCATTAGGCCAACAGAAACAGTTGTAATCGGAGTACTTAAAAATATAGATCCATCTAAAGAAGTAGAAGGGAAAGAACTAGGACTTGACTATTGTGAGGTACATGTTCAAGTGCCAGTCAAACCTAATGAGAGCTTGATCCAAACATATGGACCTGTCAAAACAATTGGACAAGCTATTGGAGCTCATGTCGCTTGGTCTGCTCTCTTTGTGGTATATTTCTTCCATAAATTCTAATTTCATTAACAATTTTATATTAACTTAATATAGTTTCTAATACTTTTGTATGTTTATCTTTTGGATGCAGATTTCGTAAGTTATGGATACTAGTCAAGAATACTTATACAAGCGAGGTTGAGAATTTGGAGACTGAATTTGTTTTGGTAATTTGTCTCTATAAAAGATGGATATAACTATGGTTTTTGAGAACTTATAGTTGGAATTTTTTTAGTTATTTATTTATTTTAAGCTTTGACTTTGTTAGTGCGGTAGAATTTTTTTATAATTTTCATTATGATTTTTATTGTAATATAAATAAATTTATATCTTTAGATCAAAAAATAATTGTGGTTTGAATTTTCTTTGTTTTTAATGTGATGATTCTATGGTGGTAATATTTGTTTATTATTATGGAAATATTACAGGATGAATGGATGTCAAATTAATATAGGATGTGGCAATTAATATTTAATTTTTTATAAAATAAAGGACAATTTTTACAGGTATTTACGCATGCTTAGTTGTGGCTTTTAAAAGTGTCGTTAAAAAGAACATATAAGTGGCATTTCATAGTAGTGGTAGTAGCTTTGCAAAGTGTCACTAGAATAAGCTCTAATGGAACTTATATCCATTTATGGCACAAATGAATTGGATTTAGTGGCATTTATAAAGTTGTTAAAAATTTCAATCGTGGCAGAACAAGCTGTAGACACCCCATTTTTGACCGTCCCCAAGACTTGGACGTCATCGTTTGAACACTCGATGATCATCCATACTCGTGTTCGTTTTGAGTTCTCGGAAGTCTCGGCTACGCGCCTTGCCTCAAGATCTCTCAACTTGTCTGTTTTGTGCTTGGTTGTGGACCAAACATTTGTGTTTTTGCTTCTAAGGGAAGAGGGTGGCTTGTTTGCCATCCCCTCAACCCACCGGCCAGGGAATGATTCCATCGGCCCCTTTTTCTTGCCATCGGCCAAGAGTGTTGGCCGATCGGTACTATATTTGGTCGGCCGGCACTTATCTTGGTCGATCGGCCATTTTTGGTGGTCGAACCCTGTTCATCTGCTTTATGCAGATATTTTATGCCAGCTGGTGCAGCTGGCATCCACAATTCACCCCCTCCATACGTGTGTATGGAGGGATTTGCCCTTTGCTTGGCTTCTCTTGGAAGCTTTAGAATTTGAACTTCTATAAAGAGGGAGCCCCTCCTCCCTCCTCAGAGGTTCAGAAAAATTGTTCTTGAGAGGATAGATATAGTGTTGTATCTATTCTTCTTTGTTTAGCTTTGTTTTGTGTCTAAAAGAGTAGTATTGTCTTACTATTGTACACAAAAACACACTAGAACACCATCCTTGGTTGCTGAGGTGCTAGGAGGTTGATTTCAGTGTTCTTGGGTTGGTTCGAACTCAGAAAACTTGCTGGAGCTTTGTTCTTGAAGAGGTTCTACAAGGGTGAGTTCCTTGCTTTAGATACCCCATTCTTGCTTAAGCTTTAAACCCTTCTTGCTTATTGTTTTAAGCTTAGATTATAATTGATAAAAGTTCTGTTTTTTAGTGCTTAAGACCTTTGTTTAAGGTCATTTTTGTGTTTGGGGTTGTTTACCCCCTCTTAGGCCTTGTTTGGCCTTATTCTTGTGCTTTGTTTTTAAGCTTTGAGATCACCTTGCTTTGGCCTTCTCACCACTGAAATCCAGAGGGATTTCAATGGTGGGGATGGTGTTTTAAGGTCTCAAATAGGAGAGGGTCATCCCCTCTCCTTATCATCTTTAATGCTTACATAAATGGCTTATGTTTGTAGCATGTGTGCTTAGCTTGTTTTAGCTTCATTTCAGTATATATTAGGCTTTGTTTTGCCATAATATAGCACTATTTTGACTTGGTTTAGACATACCATGCATGCTTTGTATACTTGTCTTGTAATCCCATGATTTGCCTTAACATGCACCATGTTGTAACATGTCTTTTTAGCATGATTTTGGCTCAACTCCATGAAGCTTTTAGCCATTTTGTGACATGCTTAAGCTCTAATTTTGGTCTTCTTGGTCATGCTTGCATTGTTTTGTATAGCTACCATGCAATCTAGCTTGTTAGCTTTGAGTGCTCAAGCCATTAGCATGCTCTATTTCAATCATTTCAGTGGTTTGGCATCACTTGTAATGTTATTTCAGTCCATATTTCATGCTCGTATGCTTGCATTTGTCATCCTTTCAATGCCTTGAAGAGTTGGTGTCTTATGCTCCATGATTGGGTCATTGTGCATGCCTCTATGCTTAGGTCATTTAGATGCCATCTAAGTGGGTTTTCGAGTTCGTTTTAACATGACATAAGTCTGATTTTGGTTGTTTAAAGCATGCCATGTTTGGTTGTATTAGGTGTAGTATAACACCTCTCTTTGTAGCTTTGTATGCCTCTTGTTTTGGCGTTGTATTCTAGCTTGTGTTGGCTAGTGTTGAGCTCACTTTTGGTCTTGTTTAGACCTGCCTTGGGGCTGTTTTAGGTCCCCTTGGCCCTTTGGGGCTTGCTTCATGTAGCCTTGGTTCAAGCCCCTTCACTAGTTTCAAGCCTTAAGCTTACTTGCATGCTTTGGTTGATTTGGCATCCTCCCTAACATGATTTCAGAGCCTAACATGTTTGCCTAATATCCATGTTTGTCTCCTTTTAAGTGTTCTTAAGAGTTGCTCTACTATGCTTAAAGTAATGGACCATTAGCATGCATGTTTGCGTGTATATCTCATGCCCTTGTTGCATTATTTTGGCCACTGACTTGGACCTATTTGAGAACTGTCCATTTTGGTTTAAGTCCATCCCCGCATATTGTTGCATGCTTGCCTTGTATGTTGTCACATACTTGTTGCATATTTGGTACATTGCATGTTGTAGCATGCTAGTTCAATTGTGCCTTGTTGTGTACTTGGTCCATGACATGTTGTTGTATGCTTAAGTTATAATGCATTTGGCATGCATTCTCTTTTTTTTAGTTGCTTAACATGTTGTTACATGTTTGCCTCACATGTTGTTGTATGCTTGAATGTTGTTACATGCCTTGCATATTCGCATGCTTAAGTCGCATTTTGCATGCTTGTTAGCTCGCATTTTGTCATGTGCTTGGTATGTTATCACATATTCTTGCATGTTTGGATGCATGTTAGGTAACGTTGCATTGCATTTGGCATGCTTAGCCTTGTATGGCATTGTCATTAACATGCTCATGTTGCACTAGTTTTGCTTGCATGTTTACATCACTTGCCTCTTGATAAACCATGATAGAGGTTGGGGTCCTTTATGTGTTTTGTGTGCATTTCATTGGACATTAAAGTGCACACTTAGCTCCTTTGGCCATCATGCATTGAAATGTGTGATTGATGGCCCGAGAGTCGAGAATCATACTCCTTTGAGTCTTAAACATGATAAGGAGGGTGGTTGTGCAAACATTTCCTTGAAAATGCATTGCCATGCTCTGTCTGTCCTCTGTTGCAGCAAAAACAGCATCCTGCAGGAAGAGATGGCCGGTCGGCCATCTTCAGTGCCGGCCGGCTATGAATTGTTGGCCGAGAGCTTCATTCATGGTCGATGACCAATTTCCTTTGGCCGGTGGCCTCATCTCTTGGTCGATGACCTCCCACAGTGCTCAGGGAGTGGTTCAGAAGCATTCTTGAGACTTATGCAGTTTTCAGAGGTGCATAGCAGTGCAAACAGAGGCAACATGACATGGCGATGGATTTCCGAGCGAAGCCAACCGAACATACATGCATCTCTCTTCCCGAGGCTGTTTTAATGCATTAGTAGCTTAATTAATTTGTTTAATTAGTTAAGCGTTGTGTAATAATTAATAAGTTGTTAGTTAATTAATTTGTATTATTCTTTCCGTCCCTCCGTCGAGAGGGCGCAATTATGTAATAAGCGTGCGTGTGTGTGATGCATGTCTTCCAACCCCCACTTCTTTCTCCCTTTTACTTACCTGCTTTCAGTGGTTAGTTCTAGGGCACGTTTCAATTAGCACCCGTATGCTATGCATGTTTGCATCCATTCATCTGTATTGCATACACCGGGCTCGGCGCATCATACTAACTTCATTGTATTTCAATTCTAAGTTGAATACGTGAATCGAATTGTCGCATCTCACATGCCATTTTAGATTAGCCGAGCCTATTCTAGTTGCATTTTGCATGTGTTGCATTAGCCATCTTAACATGAATTAGGATCATGCATTGATTACTAACTAGTTCTTTGTTTTGGCTTAGAGTACACCGTAAGTGTTTATGTTTTAGCATCTTGCATGTATGTGAATGTTAACATGACAGCATGCTTGCCATGAGGCTAATTACTTATGTGATATAACTGCCTGAATGCCTGTGGGTGAATGTTGGATTGTTTGAATTGGGACAATTCATTGAAATCCGTGTTTTAGCCTACTTGCGAGTAGCAAACTTCAAACCATTTCCAAATAAACGGATATGCGATGCTTTGTTCCGAATTAGGCGATCTAGTCTATACTTGTGTGTTGTGCGCATCACATAGTAATTCTAGCTAATTAACAGGAATAAGAACGCATGTGTTTTCAAAAACTCGATATCATACTTAGTACAGGCCGATCTTCGGATCGGGCGAGTGGGGGTGCTCATAGATAACCTTTCCCAATTGTACCCATGTTCCCGAGCCGAGGGAACTTTGGTGATGACGGACACGTGGCCTTAGGCAACGAGTCAGGGTTTTCTAAATTCCCCCAAAACAAAATATTTAGGTGGCGACTCTGTATCTGGCAAAGCAGTCCATGTTTGGCACTTCTTTACAAAAATCAGTTTTCCAAAACGATTTGCCGGATTTCGACTCTTTGGTGATTTATCAATCTCACATCGCACATTGTGAGATCAGATTAAGAACCGTGACATTTGAGTCCGAACTGTAGCATGAGGCCCTCGAGGGCGCGTCTACACAAGCACCATTAAAAAAGCATATAGTGGCATTTTTTAGATTGTAAGTCTTTTTTAATGGCACTTGGTAGCATCACAAATAGTGTCTACCATGACATCAAAGTGTCATTGAAAGTCTTTAGTCTTAATGGTGTAATGGCACTTACAAGTGTCACCAAAGTGTCACTAAGTCTTTTTTTTATGGCACTTGGTAGTGTCACGAATAGTGTCTATTATGACATCAAAGTGTCATTAAAAGTCTTTAGCCATGATGGTGTAATGGCACTTGCAAGTGTCACTAAGATGCCACTAGTATCTACCGTGGCATGGGTATAAATGGCATTTGTTCAAAACGCCACAAGACTAAAAAATGTCACTAGAGGAATAGTTTTATGACACTTTTAAATGTCACTAAACTAAGAAAATGTTGTAGGGTATAGGAAATTTCGTACACAAATTAAATAACATTGATGTTAATATTTTATATTATCATATAATGTGAATATATTTTTAATTGACAACACATTAAAAATAATGCGAACATTCTCTCATCTGATGTGAATATATTTTTAATTGATAACACATTAAAAATAATGTAAACATTCTCTCTCATCTGATATGAACCTTAACACCACCTTTATCACAACGTCATCTGATGTGAACATTCATATTCACGTCATCTAATGTGAACATTCATGTCATTATGTACAGTCATGTTTATATTCAAATGAAAGTTGAGGCTTGTGGTTGTGTAATTTGATACAATGCTGATGTGAACCTTAACATCACATTTATCATAACGTCATCTGATGTGAACATTCACATTCACGTCATCACGTACAGTCAATATTTGGATGTATGGAAACTACCAAAACATAACGACAATCAATAAAGAACCATGTTTAATTTTTTGTGTGTAATATATATCAACATTAAATAGTGGTGTGTAGTTAATACCTTTTTTTAGAGTGAAGATATGGGAAATAGGAATGGTCATGGGAACTACCAAAACAAAATGACAACCAACATTAAATATCAACATTAATGGGGGCATGAGAGATTGAGAGTGTTTTGATCTTCTTATCTCAAATAAGACCTAATAGAATAGTCAAAAAGAATATGAATTTGATGGAATACAACTCTTAGAAAAAAAATTTATCAAAAAAGCTCCCGTACAAGTTCCATAAAAAATTTAATAATTTATTTAGGGCCCATAATATTTTTCAAAATATATTACAAAGATATGACACGCCACACCCACGCCACACACATTCAGTTTCTCTCTCTCTCTCTCACTACAGCACCCACATTACATCACTCATCCCATTTTTTATAATTAAAAAACAAAACAAATTTTATTTTATTTTATTTTAATAAAATATATATAATTTTTAATATATAAATATAGTTTGGAAGATTTATTAAAAAATTCTTTTTCAAGTATTTATATCTCAATTAGTCCATAACATATTATTATATTCTAATAAATCCTATTATTTGGACACTTGATCCACCAAATCTTAATTATCATATTTAAGGTATTTTATATAATTATTTTACCCTTACAAATATTTTTTTGAATGTCTACTAATTTAGTGATATGAACATTCATATGAATATTCACATTGATAGTATGAATTTCACATCACAGAATATTCACACTGTCAATGAGAATATTATATCACCCATAGGACTTATTGAAACATTAAAAAAAAAAAATTAGCCTAAATAAAACATATATAGGTAGAAAGAGATTTACAAATAAATGTCTCATTTAATTTTTATAAAATTAATATTATTCAAAAAAATCAACGAAATCTTAAAAGTCAAACTAATATTTAACATATTTTACAAAAATATAAATTAATAATTCAAAAAATATATAAAAAAACTACATAATTAAAATGATTTGAAATTGAGGTAAATAATAATAATTTAGAATTACTCTTTGAATAAAAAATATTATTTTTATTTACTAAGAGAAAACATAAAGACTAATAAAAATAAAAAATTAACTCAAACGGTAATATATATATATAGTCAAACCCCACAAATGTTAACTCAAATCGTACAAATAAAAAATAATAATACGCCATACAAATAATAATTAAATCATACAAATAATAATAATTACAAATTTTATTTTTTATTTTTATTAACTCAAATCATACAATAAAAAATAATACAAATTAATACAAAAAAAAAGTTCACTAAAAATAACCAAAATAATAGTGCCATATGTTTTAGCATTAAAAATAGTTTCAAAAAATTAGGATATGAGAAATTCAATTCAGCATATTTGGTTGAATTTTGTCTTCTATTTTTCTAAAAAAAATAAAAACTAGCTTGTAAAAAAATATATCAATTTCATATTGTGGAGGGTCAAAATATTGGCCCAAATTCAAACATAGTCAAGTGGAACGGCCCAAAGAAAAGAAGAAAAAGCCTAAATAACTAAGGGAATAATGGCACGTGACCAAACGTGAGTAAGATCTCCTTCTAGAACCAGATCAATAAAGCATGGGAGGACCCTTGGATTAATCTTCATTTAATGGTAGAGACATCAAGTAGCCGAGACAGTAACATAGTCTAGGCCTATCAGACGATGCAACCATCTTATCACCATTAATCGGACAGACGAAGAGTGTGGCAAGTTGGCCACTAACACCTGACATGATCTAGGCCATACACGAAGAGATGATCCAATGATGGAAGATAAAGATAACTAGGCCACTTACCCGACCAAAAGTCAGGAACAAGCAAAGCCCTCAGATCAAATGTTAATCTAATGGATGAAACTTAAGGTCAATTACGCTATAAAAGGTGAAGCAGGTGTAACAAAGAGGACAGATTGAAGGTAAACAAGAAATCCTCTTTAAAATACACAATACATATGGCCGATCAATATTCTGACTTGACCGTTAGAGGGTCCTTCCGACCAACCCTAGCCGGGGGTGATCATTGACGATTTGGTGACTCTTTGCAGAGTAAAGAAAGGGACATCTCATCTCGTTTTCCCTGTGGAGAAGATTTCTACCTATCATAATTGGCGCTATCTGTGGGAATGACGAGAAGATGAGTACCTATCCCTCCGTAGAAGAGATACCAAGCGATCATGAGAGTGCACTGATCGGGAACATGGCTAGTTCAAACTTCGACCATGATTTTGAAATGGCACCTGAAGGCTCAGAAAGGGTAAATCCCTACCAGATAATGACAACCAGCGAGCTCAACTCATAGACCAACTGATAGCACATGTTGAGGCCCTCATGGAAGAGTTATGATTGGTTCAAAATGAACCATACGCTTGAAAAAAGGCAGTCAAGATCCGCAGGAAGACCGTTTCCTAGGAAGCCGCCAGCCAAATTGCTAGTAGTGACCCTGATCGAGCACATAGGAAGTGCCAGGTCCCCAAAAGGGAGGACTCCCATGATTACCAGACGAATGACTTGAGGAGTTGGCTCGATGGATGAACCGGGGGCAATCCTAAACCTGTACGAAGAAAACTCTTCACAGAAGAGTTAGTTTCGCCATTCTCCAGAGCAATTGATAATGTCGACCCTTCAAAGAGACTCCTCCAAAGTTTAACCCATATGATGGCAAAGGAGATCCGACTAGTCATATTCAGCATTATACCCAAGCTATGACCTTGTGGAGCAATAATGGGCTGATCATGTGAAGAATGTTCTCCTCAAGTTGAGGGAGATGGCGTTCTGTTGGTATTATAAGCTGGAAGCCCAATCAATCAATGATTAAAAGCAATTATAGCAGGCATTCATCTCGCATTTAATCACCAATAGTTGACCACCAAAAGAAGTGGATGTACTCCTTACGAAGAAGGAAGATATAGAAAGCTTGTGAGAATATACCTGTAGGTATTGCATAGCATACAACGAGATTGACAACTGCAACGAACAATTAGCAATAACCTCATTCAAGCTAGGCTTGCAGCCCGCAAGCAAGCTCTGCCAATCCTGAACAAAGAAGCAACCTACTAACACGGGTAGCTTCGTGAGATGAGTCGAGCAACATTACAAGATCGAAGATGACTTGCGCAGGACCATGGAACCAAAGCTAGCCCAGATCCCGCCAAGGATCTCAAGGAGGGAAGAGAAGAAAACCCCCGATGCCAAAAGGAAGGAGTTGAATGCCATAACCGAACAGCTTAAGCCAAGGAAAGAGGCTTTTCCAGTAATTGTCATTACTTTCACCGAACTAATATATCGGGTAATGATGAAGATCCAAAATGAGCCCTACTTCTTGGGGCCTCCAAAGATGGTAGGAGACCCACCCCATCAAAATCAAAATTGCGATGTTCCTACAACAAAGATTACGGACACCTCACAGAAGATTGCAAGGCATTAAAACAATTTTTGAAGGAATTGGCACAAAGTGGATATCTACGCACTTATATTGATCATACCTTCGATTGAAAAGAAAAGCACAGGGACATGATATATTCGGTTCCTCTAAAAAAGTAGATGAATTGGATTATAGAGGAGATAAGAAGGTCGACACACCTAAGGGAAGTGAAGGCATTGTTCAAAGTCCCCGTAAAGAGAATGTGCCATTCCGAAGTAAGAATCACATTCTTCGATGAGGACCTGACATGGATTCATTATCCCCATAGTGATGCTTTGGTGGTGACTTTGCAGATCGGGGAGTTCGTTGTTAAAAGGATATTGGTAGATCAAGGAAGTTCTTCGGAGGTCATGTCCTATGAACTTTTCAAAAAGATAGGGTTGTCACATAACAACTTGCTTCCAGCAGATTCGCTACTATATGGCTTCAATTCTAGGCTAGTCTTTCCCTTGGGAAAAATCTTCTTGCTAGTCAGGGCAGGAATAATAGTTCAACAAGTCAAATTTCAAGTAGTAAATGTTCCTTCCCCGTGCAATGCCATAATAGGAAGGGCATGGCTCCACAAAATAAAGGTTGTTCCATCCACATTCCACCAAGTCGTACATTTCTTGGAAGGGGATAGCGTAGGCGACATTAGGGGAGATTAGGCATCGACAGCATGGCTGTGTCTACTACAAAACAAATGATTCAAGAAATCCTAACACATGAATTAGAAGATGGACAAGTCAACACGGAGCCTAGTGCCAAAAGCGTAGAAGAACTGGAAAAAGTGCCAATCAACCCTGCAAATGAAGAAAAGTTCTTTATCATAGGAAAGGGCCTCACTTCATGAAAAAAGTAGTAGTTGATCCATTTCTTACTTTAGTTTATAGGTGTGTTCGCATAGACCTCGTACGAGATGGAAGGAATCAACCCAGAGGTAGCATGTCACAAGCTCAATGTGGACCCAAACTCAAGGCCTGTGATACAGAAAAGTAGAAGATTGGCACCACAACATGTCGAAGCTATAAAGAAGGAAGTGAATAGGTTGCTCAAAGCCGATGCTATTCGCGAAGTACAGTACCCAAAATGGTTGTCTAACACTGTTGTCGTAAAGAAGAAGAACAAAAAATGGAGAGTTTGTGTGGATTTCACCAATCTGAATAAAGCTTGTCCCAAAGACAGTTTTCCTCCATCCAAAATTGACCAGCTGGTGGATGCTATATCTGGACAGGAGAGAATGAGCTTTTTGGATGTATATAGAGGGTATCATCAAACAGCTATGCATCCGAATGATCAACAGAAAATATCCTTCATCACTCCAGTAGGATTGTTTTGTTACAAGATAATACCTTTCGGACTAAAGAATACAGAGGCAACATACCAACGGCTGGTTACAAAAATGTTCAATGGCCAGATAGGGAAAAATCTTGAAGTCTACATTGATGATATGGTGATCAAGTCACAAGAGGCTAAGAACTATCTAGCAGACCTCTAAGAAGCATTCGAGATCCTCCAAAGGTACAAAATGAAGCTTAACACGACAAAATGTGCCTTTAGGGTTGGATTTGGGAAGATCCTCTTCAACCGGGGTGTGGGATGCCCTTTTGGGTTTACCAAGTGCGCTCGACAGTTTAGACTCGCGATTTCTGATATGATATCACTAGTGCAATGTGAAACAGAAAATAAGAGTCTAAATCCATAAATTTTGATAGAAAAGCCATTTTATTGCCAAATATTGTCGTAAATGGACTATATCACCAAATTTTAGAGTCACCACCTAATCTTTTGGGGAAATTAAGAAACCTGTGACTCGTGCCAAAGGCCACCATCCGTCATGACCAAAGTGTCTCGACTAGTGAACTTAGGTATGAGAAAGAAAAGTCATTAATTGAGCACCCAACTCACCCGATCAAAGATCAGCCTCTACTAAGTCATAATGTGTTTTTTATAATCAATATATATCCATATTTTGATTACTAATAATGCTACCATTACTATCTGAGGCATGCAAATATAGATTGTGACATTAATTTTGGTTATGCTCCGACTTCATGCGTTTTGAAAAGGGTTTTTCTTAAACAAAATACATAGCATAAGAATCATCTACATTCCAAAAGAAATGACACAACCTTCATCCACTGGCATTCAAAAAGATATTTCACTTAAGCACTTAGCCTAATGATATAGCAACACATATGATAAGGAACACACACATGCAATATGCTAAAGCTCAAAATGCTCACCTAGTACTCCAAGTTAAATGACACAACCTTTATCCACCGTCATTCAAATAGATATCTCACTTATCTCACTTAAGCACTTAGCCTCATGATATAGCAACAAATATGATAAGGAACACATACATGCAATATGTTAAAGCTCAAAATGCTCACTTAGTACTCCAAGGCGAGTCCCAAGATATACACAGATATGTAAATATGCATGACCCTATATACAAATTACTAATGCAGTACATACATAACATGCTTCTAGGAGTCCAGATACTAAGATGTGACATGAGTAGAGGTTTATGCATGTAGTCATCCTTGAAGATAGTAAATCCCAGAAATGCAGATGAACTGAACCCAAATGCATACAAAATGGATGCAATATACATGTATGATATACAGTACCGAAAGCAGGTAAATAAAAGGGTTAGAAAGACGTGGGGTTAGAAGATTATTACAATAATTTGAATAAGAAAAAAAAGGGGGGGGGGAGAGAGAGAGAGAGAGAGAGAGAGTTATGATAATGAATCGATTCAACTAACAAACCATAATGAATAATAATAATAAAAAAAAATAGCTCAGGAGCTCCAGAACTGCCCAAGGGAGCATTCCCCAGAAACTGTCTGTTCTATTCTTGGAGGGGGATGACCGGTCAGACCCAAAGTGAGTCGGCCGCAGAAGAAGTGATCGGTTGAATTTTTTCTCCGGCTAGGGAATAGGTTAGTGTAGAATTCTAGGACAAAATCTAAAAGGGCACTTTTTGGGGAGTGCTCAACCCCTCTGCATCCTCTAGCGACAGGAATTACTTGGGGAAGAGATGAATGGGCTACAACCCTTAACAATGACTGAACAAGATATATACAACAGATATTTTGCAATAAAACAACAATTAAGCGAATCAAAATCAAGAACAAATTCAAGCCTAAGAAAGGAATGGGAACCTATATATTCTCTTTGTGAATAAGGGTATATTAATACCCAAATCCATGCTATTAAGTGGAGAGCATAGATTAATGCAAATAATTTCTTGGTAAAAGCTTTGCTAACTAAAATAAGGGATTCATTAAATTCATTGAAAATTCCTCATCTAGTCATAGAATAAGGATGATAACATCCTTTTCTATGTTCACAAACGATTGAGAAGTGAGGTTTCAACTTCCTTTGACCCAAAATCTCTTGTTTTACTTCCAAAACTCAATGAAAAAGGGAAGACACCACTTGTCAACATCAAATCCCATGAATCACCCAAGCAATCCCATGGAACAACCCCTAGCACTCATGGTCATGGAGTAGGAAGTTGAACCACATAGATTAACACACTTGAGAGATAGGATAAGTGAACATAAGGGGTGTAACAATAAGAAAAGCTACTATACTTGTTGAACTTGTGAATGGATGGCTAAAACTACTCCCAATCTCATCTACAAGGATCCAGAAACATATAACAACTATGAATTTAAAGCTAAGAAAAGCAATAAAGTAGAGAAATGACTATCAACTCAATGGATGGGTGGCTAAGGTTACTCCCTCTACATACATAAGGACTTACAATAATCATATAATTGAAAATGGAGTTAGAACTAAAGAAAAAGTAGGGAGAAGATGATCAAAGAATCAAATGATTCATCTCTTTATGAGGATGAGTTCTTTTTATTCACAGACTCCCTTTAAGGTCCCTCAAGAGCCTTTAGGTGTGCCCTTTAATATCCAAAGTCCTTTATCGAGAGATGAGGACCAAGCTTTAATGGAGGTGTAGACACCCCATTTTTGACCGACCTTAAGACTCAGACATCACCGATTGAGCGCTTGGTGATGTTGCATATTGTGCTCGTTCTGAGGTTGCGGGGTCCCGGCTGCGAGCCTTGCCTCCGGACTTCCGGACTCTTTTGTACTTTGCCTCGATTTGCGAACCAGGCCCTGTTTTCTCTGTTTTCTCTTCCCAAAGGGAGGGAGAGGTCTCGTAGATCATCTCTCAATGGCCGTGGGCTACGTTTCGTGGTCATAGGCCATTTTTCTCATTTCGGAGCCCGGTTCCCGGTTTTCGGAGCCGTCAGGCCGTGTGCCTCGGTTCGGGACCGCTTAACCACCTCCGTTTGCCCCGATTTTTGGTACTTATCTTATTTACTCCCTTTTGAGGGACACTGTGGTCCGAGAGACCAACTTCGTGGTTGAGCACCACTCCCGGTGCCTAACAGCCCACTTTCGGGGCCCCGAACTACGTGTTTTGGCTCCCGAACCTTCATTCTACATTTTTGGGCTCCGACCTGAACTTGAGATAGTCATATTTTGAACTCCTTTTCATGTTTGATTAAGGACCTCTTGACGTTTGACATCTCCATCTATCACTTGCTTCTTTACCCCTCCATTTTTCCCTTTTCTTGCACGATAGTTTAGGCCTACTTGTATTTATTTTCGTGGCTTGATGTAAACTAGAAACTGTCTTATTTTGATCCCCTCTTCAACTTTGTTGAAGGGCTCTTGGCCATTTGGGACCCGCAGCTATCACTTGGCCCTTTAGCTCACCTTTTGGCCATTTTGGGGGGAATTTTGAATCCGAATTTCTCCCCCTTTTTTCCCCCTCTTTTCCATCCCTTTTTGTCTATAAAACCAGAGCTCCAGCTGCATTTTTTCTGGGTTAGAAGACTTTGGTTTGAGTCTCATATATACAATCTCTCTCTCTCTATATTTCAAGCACCAAAACCCTAAAAGTCCTACACCATTTCTTCACCACCACCTAGCACCACCACCACCACGCCATTCCACCAGCTTGGAGGACCTTCTCAGAGGCTAGAAGTGCTGTATTTTGGACCAAGAGGCTGCTAAAGTTTGGTTCTTCAAGGGTGAGTCTCGTTTTTCCCTTTTTTACTCTTTTCTTGGTCTATATCTTAGCCCTTCTTGCTTATACATTTGAGCTCCGACCAAAACTGAAAGTAGCATTTTTTTGAGTCTATTTCATCTTTCATTAAGGGTCTCTCACTATTTGAGACCCCCTTTTGGTACTTGCTTCAATATCCCTTTGTATGCCATTATTTTGCATAGTAATTTTGGCCTATGTGTAATCTGTTTTGAGGCATGGTATAAACTGTAACTGAGCTTATTTTGAGCCCTTCTTCAACATTGAAGAAGGGCTCACCACTGTTTGGGACCTCCATGTACCCCTTGCCATTGTACCCCTCTTTGGTCCCCATTTTTGCATGATTTGTTAGCACATTGAGCTTCTGTTTTTCGACCCTAATCAGAACTGAAAAGGATCTTATTTTGACCCCCTCTCCATGTTTCATTGAGGGTCTTTGGCTGTTTGATGCATGTTTTGTATACTTCATGTTATAGCCCTCTTGGTGGCCTCATTTTGCATGAGATCTTTAGCATACTTTTATCTGTTTTTGGGGCTTGCTATAAACTGAAAACAGTCATATGTTTAGTCCCTCTTCAATGTTGTAGAAGGCCCCTTTCCTGTTTGGGGCCAGCATTTGTGAGTTGCTTCATTACCTCTCTCTTTTCTTCCAATTTTGCATGCTATCTTAGGCCTACTTGGGCCCACTGTTTGGCCTCACTCTAAACTGAAAAAATGCTTGTCTTGGGGCTGTCTTGCTTCTTCCTTTACACTTCATGTACCAATTATGCATGCTTTGTATAGCTGTAGGCCATTCCGTATGCCTAGTTTCATGTTTCGGGACTTGTTTCGTGCATCGGGTTTCATTTTGCCGGGTTTCGGGGCTGTTTTGCATCTCATTTTGCCTCTGAAAATTGCATGATCATATGCCATATTCCATGTCTTGCCATGTCTTGTTAGAGTGGCATTTCGGTGCCTGATGGTCGGTCCTCGGTTTGCGTACACGCGTGCACGCATTTCGAGTTGTCTTGTTTTCATCTGATGGCCTCTTATGTGAGTGTGGCTGAGGCTCTCTCATGTTGGTGTAAGCCCATATTGCATTGCGTATGCCATTTCATCCATAGCATTGTGTATGCTCGGTTGTGTATCACCTCGTGTAGCATGTATGCCATTCCATAACATTGTGTATGTTAGGATTGTATCTTAGTTGCATTTCACGCATATCATGCATATTGCACCGTGTTCGGGATAGGAGTTAGCCCGGGCACGGGAAACGAGGTACGTTCCGTACTCCGAGTGACAGAACGTGTCTCAATTCCCAAGTCACCGACACTCCGGATTATCCATGATAGAGTTAGGTTTTGTTGTAGTGTTCATATGCATTCATTCTATATTGAGTTGTGCAATTCGGCTCCACGGCCATCATGCATCGAGATGCGTGATTGGTGGTACGAGGATCGAGACATGCATACATTTGTGAAAATACATTGCTATGCCTCTTTCCTGCTCTCTGTTACAGCATATCAAGAATCAGCGGTCTTCCGAGGCTTGGCGCGCTTTTCAAGAATCATTGCAAAATAGAGGCTAATTGGGGCATTCCAGTGGATTTCCGCGCAAAGCAGCCCAAACATGCATCATTCCATCATCCGGAGCAGAATCAAGGCAGTCCCTGGCTTGCATGCCAGTTTTATTATTTTCTTAGTTAATTTGTAAATTAATTAGGAATTTGTACATTATTTGGACTGTATTATTTGGACTGTACTATTCTTTCATTCGGGACTGTATATTTATTTGGACCCTCTGCGCGAGGGCATAATTGTAATAAGTGTGCGTGTGTGTGATGCATGTCTTCCAACCCCACGTCTTTCTTCCCTTTTATTTGCCTGCTTATGATGGTTAGATTAGGGCATGTTTCAATTAGCATATAGTATGATAGCATGTTTGCATTCATTCATCTGTCTTGCACGCACCGGGCTCGGCGCATCATACTAACTGCATTTGTATTTCAATTCCAAATTGAATACTTGTTAGCTATAGCATTCCATATGCCATGTTTAGAATAGCCGAGCCTGCTATAGTTTGCATCTTTGTATGTGTTGCATTAGGCAATCCTGTATATTTAGGATCATGTATGATTTCTAATGAGCTTCTGTTTTGGCTTGGAGTACTCGGTGAGTTTTATGCTTTAGCATCCTTGCATGCGTGTGAGTGACTGCCATGAATAGCATGCTTACCATGAGGCTATGTGCTTATGTGATATAACTGCCTTGAATGCCTGTGGGTGGAGATTGGGTTACTTGGAGTGGGACAATTCATCAAATGTTTGTTTTAAGCCCACTAGATAGTGGCAAAATCATGTTTTCTAAGCCCACCCGAGGGTGGCAAATCCACGTCTTAGCCTACCTGCGGGTAGCACCATCAAACCATTTTCAAACAAACAAACATGAAATGTTTTGTTCCAATTCAGGCGACTCAGTCTATACTTGTATGCTGTGCGCATCACATAGTAAATCTAGGCTAATAATCGGAATAAGAACACACAATGTTTTCAAAAATAGATATCATGGTTAGTAGAGGCCGGTCTTTGACCGGGCGAGCGAGGGTGCTCACGAAGTGACCTTCCCCAATCGTACCCAAGTTCCCGAGCCGAGGCAACTTTGGTGATGACGGACACGTGGCCTTTGGCACCGAGTCAGGGTTTCCTAAATTTCCCAAAAATAAAATATTTAGGTGGCGACTTTGTATCTGGCAAAGCAGTCCATGTTTGGCACTTCTTTCAAAAAATCTGTTTTCAAAACGATTTGCCGGATTTGGACTCTTTGGTTCAAGATTAAGAACCGTGACATTTGAGTCCTTCGAACTGTAGTAGACCCGCAAGCGAACCAGAACGGGGGGGAGTCGCACCCTCCCCGGGATGCGTTTGGGGACGTCTACAGGAGGATTTAGTGTTAAAAAGTGAATGTGGTAGGTAGGAAGCAAGGGAAGAGTGAGAGGGAGCTTTCAAGCCTTGCTATGCCTTGGGCAAGTTTTTCAATACTTTGAAATAAGTTAGTGAGCTCTATATATAGAGCTCAAGTCATAAATATTTGAGATATTTGTGGTAGGTAAGCAAAAAAAAGCTGAATTCCCTAAAATACTCTATACCCTAAACATTGTAACTGGGCATCATATGGTGTGCAACCAGCCAGTGGGCACATCGTCAGATCAATAAGAGCATGTTAGTTTGAATTAAAAGGAGAAACATGTATTTCAGGATATTTCATTATTCCCATTCACTTCTAGTACATTTTTCACTCAATTTGTTTGAAAGAATACAATGCTTTTATTTTGAAAATATAAGCCTTAGAACATTGTAGGAACGTCTGGAGTTACACCACTAAACTTATTTTTTTGAAACAAGTTTCCATTTTGGTCAAAAAACATTTTTTCTAAAATAGGCATTGGATTGTTTAAAGCTTGATCGTTAGGCTTCTTGACGCGAAACTTGTAAGGATTAACACCTCTCGTCTTCATTATCGAGTACTCAAAAAGGAGTGCCTAAGTGTTAAGGCTAGTTAAAAATAAGGTGTCTACAAGGGGATTGAAGCGAATTCTGAACAAATCTGAGCATTGCTCAATTTGACCCCTCCTATATCCCTAAAAGGAATCCATGCACTCACTGGAATGGCAGCAGCACTCAATAGATTCATTAGCTATTCTTCGGACTGCTGTCGACCATCCTTTCAACTGATAAAGAAAAAATCTTAGTTTGCATGGACTCTGGAATGCAATCAAGCATTGCAAGAACTGAAAGAGTATTTAGCAAAACCACCCTTGCATACCAGCCCCAAAGCAGAAGAAAAGTTATGCATATACTTGGCCATATTCGATCATGCTGTAAGTTCGGCACTTGTTAGGAAATCCTCAAAAGGACAGTCCCTAGTCTTCTACATAAGCAAAACATTGCTTGATGCGGAAACAAGATATTTACCAATTGGAAAAGCTTGTTTTAGTACTTGTCAGCACATCTAAGAAATTGAGGCATTATTTCTTGGCCCACTCCATCATTGTTTATTCTGAACACCCGCTTAAAAGAGTCCTTCAATAACCAGACTCATTAAGAGGAATCTCCAAAATGGGATGTTGAGCTCAGACAATATGACGTCCAATTCGAACCAAGGATTGTCATCAAAGGGCAGGTCCTAATAGATTTTGTAGCAGAATTTTCCCTAAAGGAAAGAGCCAAAGTTAAGGGCAACCACTCATTAGGAGCACCATGGACCATGCGATGCGATGGGGCCTCAAACAACAAAGGTGAAGGGATAGGATTCATGCTAACCACGCCCGATGAAGAGATACTAGAATTTTCTGTTTGGCTTAACTTTGGCCCTCATTAATGGACTCACAACCACAAAAACTCTAGGGGCATACTTCGTACTGTATGACTCATAGTTGGTCATTAGGAAGATGGTCGGGGAGTATGTCGCCCGTGATGAAAGAATGATGAAACCAAGAAAGTAGCAGAACAATTCTCCTCATTCGAGATTCAGCAAGTGGAACGAGATCAAAATAGCCATGCAGATACATTGGCCAATTTAGCCACAACAATTGATCAAACAAGGAGCCAAAGAATTGAGATCGATATTATCATCGCCTCCAGCTTCATATCGGGGAACTTTCTGCACATCCAGCACGGAGAAAGCTGGATGACCTCTCTCATCAGTTATCTTTCTGTGGGGGTGTTACCAACCAACAAGAAGGAAACACATCGGATTTGACAATAAGCTATGCAATTCTAGTCAAATAAAGCAAACAACTGTTTAGGAAATCATATTCTAGTCCCTATCTTAGGTGTGTCCATCTGAATGAGGTAGCAAGTATGTTGGAAGAAATTCATGAAAGATCATACGGAGCTTATGCAGGAGGAAGATCGTTAGTACATCGAGCCTTTATCCAAGGGTATTGGTGGCCCTTCATGCAAAAAGATACCTAACAATTTGTCCAACGATGCTCATCATGTCAAAGGTATGTGCTAATCATATGACAACCATCCGAAGAACTCAACCCAATTGCAAGTCCTTGACTATTTACGCAATGGGGATTGGATCTTGCCCGGCCTATGCACAGGGCACCAAACAATAAGAAGTGGCTGATTGTAGCCACAGATTATTTCACAAAATGAATAGAGGCCGAACCATTGGCCAATATCAGAGATGTAGATATTAGAAAGTTTGTATAGAGGAACATAATCACCAGATTTGGCATTCTAAGAGCGGTCATATCTGACAAAAGTACACAATTTGATTATAGCCTATACAGGGAATTGTGTGATTAATATGGAATCAAGGTCTATCATTCCACACCGGCTTACCCCCTAAAGCAATAGGCAAGCAGAAGCTTCAATAAAAACTATTTTGAATGGGATAAAGAATCAGCTAGAAGTGACCAAAGGAAGGTGGCCCGAAGAGCTCCCAACGGTCTTTTGGTCCTACCGAATTACTCCTAGGTGCACAACTGGTGAAACACCACTCTCTGTCGCATTTGGAATGGAAGCTGTCATTCTGTTGGAGATTAGATTTTCCACTAGAAGAACTAATTTGGTGGAAACGGCATGAATGAAAGCCTAATTTTAAGGGAGCAAGATTTGGTCAAAGAAAAGCGTGAAAAGGTCTCTTTCAATTGGCAAAGTACCAATAAGAATTAGCTTGAGCATACAATAAGCGAGTGAGGCATCAATGATATGTAATCGATGATCTCATCATCAAAAAGGTCTTGCCAAATGATCACAGGACGACCGATAGAAAACTTGGGCCAAATTGGGATGGGCCATATCAAATCACAGACCTGGCTGTAGAGGAGCATATGAAATTGCCGACCATCATGGAAATGTGCTCCCCGGGCTTTGAAATGCAGTGCATTTGAAAAAGTATTATCATTAACTTTGTAACTATGATGTAATAATGCTTGGACAATAAGCATAATGAATAAATACAAGGTTATTATGATTATACTTAGGCAAAAAAGAGTACTTCTTTTCATTACTTTTGAAACTATATAATTGATGTGATCGACAGTCCACAAAAGTAAAACAGACACTTAACCAAAAAAAAAAAAAGGAAACAAAAAATTTAACAAAGCCTTTTATAGATTTTTTTGGCTCGGCTGGAATAGGGACATCAGGATTTGGTAGGGGAACTTAAGAGTACAAAGCAAATGACTCTGCTACTCCAACTTTCTTCATAGCATCCCTCTATCCCTCCTTGATGAAGAAGTTCTCCAACTTATTCATTTGCTCAAGATAAGTAGAGTTAGCCTCATTCCATATAGCTTTGGTATTTGCTTTCATATCTACTTCCCGCTGGGCCTTCATTGCTTTCATGGTAGCTTTAAGAGCCTTGTGTTCTGCCCTCAGCCAATCAAATTAGCGGGTAGTAGCCTCAACGTTCTCTCCAGATGTCATCTAGCCCAACTTAGCTACCGCAGCTCCGCTATTGACCTGAGTAAGATCTTCCCGAAGGTTCTTCTTTTTGCCACAATTTGCCTTATCTCATCGGCAATTAGTTTTCTCTCTTCTTCAATTTGCCTTCTTTCTTCATCTTGGTGGTCCTTATCTCTAGTTAGTTTAATTTCAGCCTCCATGAATTGATTGACTGCTTGCAAGACTGATAAGGGTGTAAATCTAGCCCGGCCTGGCCCACTCGGGCTCGGGTTGGGTCGGGCCCATGTCGGGCCTCGCGGGCTCCCGCCAAAATTCGGGCTGGGCCGGGCCGGGCCATGGGCCAAGAAATTAAGCCCAGACCCAAGCCCAAGCCCAGAGGTATTTGGGCCTTGGATGGGCTAGTGGGCCGGCCCAATGGGCTTGGGCCGGTCTTGGTAGGCCTAACCATTTTTTTTTTGTTTTTTTAATTTTTTTTCTATTAAAAAATACACTGGGCCTTGGGCGGGCCGGGCTTTGGACCGGGCCCTAAGTGGGCCTTAAGCGGGCCTCGGGCCGAGCCAAATGGGCCAAGCCGGGCTTCAAAACAATGGCCGAGGCCCTAGCCCAGGGGCTCGAGCTTGGGCCCAAGCGGGCCTAAACGGGCTGGGCCCATCTCGAGCAGCGGGCGGGCTTCGGGCCGCGGGCCATTTTTACATCCCTAATGACCGACCATTCATATTTACAACAAAGCACAAAACAAGTCACAAATCTTCATAAAGCAAAGCCGGATGGAATTATGTTACCATGATTAGGTTTTGAATGCCATGGCCAAGAATCTACTGATATGACTGTCCCTCCAGACGACGGATGTCTTCAGGGATGCGACGACAGATGTCTTCAGGGATGCGCATGCCTAACGCCATAGCTAGGGCAACTCCAGCATCCAAAAAAATGGAGTCTGTCATATTCACAAAGTGATCTCCTATCATCGGTTGGAAGATATACTCAATTGGGCCATTAAAGGCATCATCTGTTTGTTCTTTGCTTCCTTGGATGCGAGGGTGACTGGGTGCAAGTGGCGTCTTACCAAGCGGATGTTCTGCCGATCTACGCATATCCCGCCCACTCACCCCTTAATTTGTTCTCGATGCCATCTTTGCTTGCTTCATCAGTCGCTATCTTTTTGTCATTTCTGGTGCCGACAAATCTAATGAGTCGATTAGTATAGGGATTGTTTCTTGCTCTCATTTACCACTACCTTGTTGGTCTGTTATTTCTAGGATCAGTGGTAATAGTAGTCCTTCTTACAGAGGAACTTCGGGTGCCTCTGCAACAAGAATGGGGATAGAAGGAGGGAGAAATAGAATAATGAAAACCCGAAAGAGAAATTGGTCTTTTAACACTTCAGTTGATCGAAAAGCAGCAGATGTACACCTCCAAACAGTTTAAAGTGCATGCAAGTTCATATCTCATGACTCGTTGTGCAGATCGGTGTTGACTGAACAATAATCTATAAACACAAATGAATAATAGCAAAGGCTAAAGAAAAAATTTTCTTTGAGGCAATATATCAGTGTTTAGATGTAAGGAACTTGGGGCACAGTAATGGCACCATCAACAAAAAGTGATAGACAAATTCCCAACACCTCGAAACTATAACTACATCCTCTGTCTCTACCATAAAGGTCCCAGGAAGTACCCGAACAAGTGACCGATCCCGATCTCAGTGTTTAGATGCATGGAAGAATGCCTCGAAGGGGATTGGTAAAGGCTATAGCAATATTGCAGCTCTCTTAAACCTAAGTCGAGATTCAACATATTGTTTAAAGCAAGCATTGCATTCACAATTTTGAAAAAATTCATATTGAGAAGAAATGGAGAGACTCCATAATGGGAAAGGATCTTATGCAAAAGGGATTAAAAAGGAAACCTAACCTCGCCATCTACTATATTTGAAACTAACCAAGGAACCCTATCATTAGTAGAGAACAAGAAATTATCATCAAGACGAGGAGGCTCTACGTTTACGCTAGCCGAAATATCGTAAGAAGTACATGATGAGCTAGACCATCAAAACTACTAAGCAAATAGGCATGCTTTCCTATTCTTTCACAAATCTATGAAACTAAGCAAATAAGGAGAAAAATGAAAGCACTTACAGTGAACAAGAAGTGGATAGATAGGGAAGGTTTTTGAATGCTAAAACAAGAATATGTGTCACTACCAGAAGACGTTTCGGTTGAAAATACTATTGAAACCAATATTCCCAGATATCAATGCAATGATTTATGTAAAGGAAAGAGAAACGATGCACTATTCCGATACGCACGTCATTTTGTTCGAATAACGTCCCTCGTATTTAATGCAAAGTACTGATGAATGTTCCGAATAACCGACGCGTGCCCACATGATGTAAGCGCATTAAAACCTAAGCCCCCAAAACCTGACAGGAATGCTGTCTATCTCTTGCTCAAAGCAAGGAACAAACTTATGTGTGTTTTTTATTAAGGAACCTATCCAAGGGATAGTACATCGGCAAGGATGTTGCCAATCTCTTGCTTAGAGAAAAGAACAAACCTATGATGGTTTTCTAATAAGGAACTTATCCAAGGGATAGTACATTGGTAGGGGTGCTGCCGATGTCTTACTCAAAACAAAGAACAAACCTATGATGGTTTTCTATTAAGGAACCTATCCAGGGGATAGTACATTGGCAAGGATGCTACTGATCTCTTGCTCAGAGTAAAGAACAAACCTAAGATGGTTTTCTATTAACGAACCTATCCAAGGGATAGTACATCGGCAAAAATGTTGCCGATCTCTTGCTTAGAGTAAAGAATAAACCTAAGATGGTTTTCTACTAAGGAACCTATCCAAGGGATAGTACATCGCTATGGATGCTGTCAATCTCTTGCTCAGAGCAAGAAACGAAACTAAGGTGGTTTTCTACTAATACTTACAAATACATCAGCAAATATGCACATGATTCAATACTTAAAAGAAAAAGACAGCCCGACAACAAAAAACTTAACATTTAAACAGAACACGAAATCCATTCATAAAATTGTTTAAACAAGAAATACACAAATCCTTAAAAAAAATACACAAAGTAAAAACAACAACAACAAAGAAAGAAAGAAAAATAATTTAATTTTCAGCATGAGGGTTGCTAGTGCCAGCCTCGTCGGCAATCTCCTCACTTGGCTTCTCCAAGGCCTCTGGTCTGGGGAGGGGGATGTTCTTTCTTTCTAACCTTATAATCTTCTAGGACATTTGCAGCTTGAAAGGCAGTCATTCACCCATCTTCAAAGAACAAGTTGTTGGTCGTCGCCTCATTGCACATTTCCTCCTTGGCAGCTTTGAGAACCTCTACAAGACCAGACTTGGAAGCTTCAAGAGCAAGAGTGAGCTGTTGTTTCTCCTCCTTCAGCACAACGATCTCTTGAGCAGAAGTCTTCAGTACAGAGTCCATTTTCTGAAGCTTCTTCTCACACTCTGCCACCTTGCCCTTCGAAGTAGCCAGCCGAAGTTCTGGCTCTTTCAACCTCTCACTCTGCCTATCCTTGGAGGCCTTAAGTTTGTCAGTAGCCTTAGCTAGTTTATCATGGCGAGCCTTGGTATCATAGTAGGAAAAAAAAAAGCCCTATAAAAGAAAGCACAGAATTAAGCAAATGGTTTTTCCAAAAATAAAAAGCAGACAATGATAAAACACTTACCACCAAGGAGAAGTGCAGAGCCTGAGAAAAAATAGCAACATCTAACTGCTCCGTTAGCTTGGCAGCATCCATTGGAAGAATGGAGCTGTGAACAATAATTGAAGCCACTTCGGCATTGCCTGTGGTTGTATTAGGATTGGTCAACTGGCGATCTTTAAGAGAGGGCATGAGGACAATTTAGGAGCCAATAGTAGCCGTCTTTGAAGCAGAACCAGGAGGAGAAGTGACGACAAAAGTGAGAGAAGGGTCAGATCGACTCTTCTTGTGCATTCCAACTGATTGGTCAGTAGTGCGCTTGCTAGGCCTTTGCCCCAAAGATTAAGAAATAGAGCTTTCAATGGTGGCAACAATAGGGGAATGGGCAGTGTCATCTACCACTATGATTGGCTATTTTTGAGGCTAATTAGAAGTAGTAAACCCAGATGTAGCCCAAGAAACGAAAGCCAGCTCAGCATCTCTCTGGCGCTTCCTCATAGTAGCAATTTTTACAAAATATTTGGGTTGCGTGGTGTCGGATACAACGGTATCCAAACTAGAAGATTCCTCTTGAGATTGCTCTTCTACAGCTGCTACTTCCTCAATATTATCCCGAAGATGAGAAAGGGAAAAGCCGCCGTCAACACTCAAAGAGATGTCGTCGGTTGTTATGATGGTGCTCTAATAGGAGATGTATGAAAAGAGCACGTTGGTGGCCCGTTTTTGTCCTTGCTATTTTGAGAGACCTCTGTATGCCCAAATTTGCTAAAGAATAGGGTGGTTGATTTGATCTTCCCACTCATTTGGGTGAGAAAAGACTTCGGGGGCTGAAAGAAATAAAACAAAAAACGTCAATATGAAGAGCAAAAAGCAAAAAGCAAAAAGCAAAAAGAACAACTTCAACCTGATCGACTTGTGACCTTGGAGATAGGTCAGACCCTATCAATGCCAAGAGGAAATTCTTAATTACCCTCCACTATTATAATCACGTCATTTATACCTTTGCCAAAGTCGAGAAGCATCTAAACTAACTGACGCTTCGCCAATCTAGGCTTAAAGTAAAACTCCAATCTCTCTCTGGTAGTGGGAACGAAATTATAATAATACCTAATCTCAGGAAGACCTAAGTTTGTTCCCAAGATATTGTTTAGGGCAATTACGCCCATGACTATTTTGAAAAAATTAGGGGAAAGTTGGAAAGAAAGTACCTCATAAAAAAAAAGAACTTCTCTAAGAAAGGGATGTAAAGGGAACCGGACTCCCCTTCTCGACAATGTCGATTAGGGAAAGGGGAATCCGCTCCTCTAAGCCTTCAGCAAGGCTATCGCCAATGGTAAGGAGATGGACGACGACGTCGTCAAGAATACTCTAAAGGGTTCTAAACTCAAAAATAGTCTCCTCAGAGTCAAAATGTTGTCTAAAACAGTTCATGATGGATTAAAAAAGTCAAAGAAGAGAAACAATGAAAATAAAGAAATCACAAGAAAGAAAGACAGAGAAGAAAGATGTCCTTACAAGAAGAGAAGACTAAGGCTTTAAGCGGTAGGGAAAGAGAAAAGAATGCGTAAGGACTTCTGAAAAGATGGTAAGCAAAATGAATGAAAGGCAAGGGATGTCCTCTTCATTAATGTGTCAGAAGTGAAAAGGTGCATAGAAGGGCGATATAAGGGGTGTAATCATTAATATGGTAAGTTCAAAAAAGACGCATGTCGAAGCAACAGGGTTCTCAAGTTAATCGACATTGTTGTCTTCGGCGATCATCTCGCTGAAGAGGGGCAATTGTAGAGGGTCAAAATATTAGCCCAAATCCAAACATAGTTAAGCAGAGCAACCCAAAGAAAAGAAAAGAAAAGAAAAAGCCCAGATAACTAAAGGGCCCATTAAAAAGTAACTAAGGGAATAATGGCACGTGACCAAACGTGAGTAAGATCTCTTTCTAGAACCAAATCAATAGAGCACATGAGGACCTTGGATTAATTTTCATCGAACAATAAAGATATCAAGTAATAAAGACAGTAACATATGCTAGGCCTATCAAATGATGCAACCATCTGATCATCATTAGACGGACGAATGAAGCATTTGGCAAGTTGGCCACTAACACTTGACATGATCTAGGCCATACATTTAGAGATGATCTAACAGTGGAAGATAAAGATAACATGGCTACTTGCCCGACCAAGATGAATAGGCAAAGTTGTAACGCCCCGAAAATTGGGCAGGATATATCTATTTATGCAACAAAACCTACTTGATAGACAAACACATATATATATATGGCTAACTATTCCATACATCCATTTCCATTAAATCTCAAATGCCAAATACATGTTGTTCACATCCAAATGCCCCAGTTCCAATTCCAAGCATGCATTTTACAACAAGTATGAAATGGAAACCAAACAGATAATAAGTGCCCTACAAGCTTACAAATTTATCCAAGAACATTCTTGATAACACAAAATGGAGCTTCAACTCAACGCAAATACAGCCATGGGCTTACATTTAACAAATAACCATAAAAAAAAATGAAGCCTCAGCTCCGAGTTCTCCCAAGTCAATGCCTTGGCGGAGGCATATCACCTGTACCTGAAATTAGGGCTGGGCATAGGGTCATCCGACCCGCCCAAACCGCCCTACCCGAACCGAACCGCACGCATGTGGGCGGTTTCGCAAACACATTAGGGTAGGGTGCGGTTTGGATTTTATATAAATTTCGGGTTATGGGCGGGTTGCGGGTTTGAACCGCACCCGCCCAACCCGCCCGCATTAATTAAATTTTTTTTTTTTTTCAAATCTAATCTAAACCGTCCATCTTTCTCTCACTCACCATCTCACTCCTATACTAAAAGAAAAAAAAAACCCTAATAATAATCTAATCGGCTCCTCCCTCCCTCACACTCACTCTCTCTCAGTCTCATCTCACTCACTGTCTCTCTTTTTCTCACTCTCTTCTCATTTCTTCATTCACAGGTGAACTCTCTCTCTCAATCTCTGTCTCTCTCTCTCCCGATCGTTTATTTCTTGTGGATGAACAACTTCACTGATTTTTTTCATTTCTGATTTTTTTTCATCTCCGATCTAGCATCGCACATCCGATCTGCTTCACAGGTGAACTCTCTCTCTCAATCTCTGTCTCTCTCTCTCTCGATCGTTGATTTTTGTGGATGAACAACAGATCTGATTTTTTTCGTCTCTGATTTTTTTCATTGCACAGCCGATCTACTTCATAGGTGATCTTTGATTTTTTTCATCATCGCACAGCCGATCTACTTCACAGGTGATCTCTCATCTCTGATTTTTTGTGGACGAACGGATCTTATTTTTTGTGGACCAAAACAGATCTGATTTTTGGTGGACCAAAACAGATCTGATGGGATCTGATTTTTTGAATCTGTCTATTTGAATGTGTTTGTTTGAATCTGTCTGATTTTTTAACTTCTATAGAATTTTATGATTTTTTTTGTTTTACTTAAAAGTAAATCAAATGTGTTGTGCTGTGCTTCAATGTTAATTATACAAATTAGATCAGTGCTACGCCTGTCCTTAGATTATTTCTCTTCCATTATTACAATTGGGAAAAGAGGATTCAGAATAAAAAGTTCGTCATAACAAGAATTGTTTTAATGACTTACGAGTGCCTTTTTTTTCCCCAGAAAGAAAAATCATATTTAATTGCATACAAATAAAAGAAAGGATGAACATGAATATGGATCAGAAGTACACAAATAGAATCCTAATACACTTGGACCACAAGACAAATAAAAAATAAAAATAAAAAAAGAAGAAAGAAAAGAGAAAAGGCAAGAGATTAAAGGAGAAAAAGAGAGAAACAACACAATAAAAAAAGTTAAAAAGTAAAACCCCTCTTCTAAATTGAATACTCACATAATTCAAAATATATATTATTACAATCTTCTGATGGTGAAGAAACAACATTGATAAATCCAGGTATTTGGATCAAACTAAATTCACTCCAATCAAAGAAACCTAAAAAGGCAAACATGAAAAAAAAAATGATATTGGATACAAAAAATGATATAAACTTGGTTTGTGGTTGAAAAAACTAAATAAATAAATAAATAAAGTCCCATAAGAATATGACTATATGACTTATAAATAAACAATTGACCCCATCATTATATTGTTCAACACCATCTCTTGGAACAAAAAATAAAGTCCTTCAGTTCTTAATCCTTGTGAGGTCCAAAGCTTGGTCCATGCTTTATATTGTACTATGGACATTGCATTGCATAGATTGTCTACTATTATTGGATCCGAGTGTTTCATTGACAAAAATCTTGTCTTTTTGTTGGCTGGATCTCTTGCTTAAATTTCCTTTATATTGTTATTGAGGACACACATGTATGCATCCTGTTTAACAAAACTTAAAGGGTAAGGTAACACATACATTGCCAAGTAATGACCCCTACTACTTAAAACCTGTCACTATAACTGATATTAGGAACTTGCTTCAGCAACCATATAGTTTCATTTTCCTTATGTTGACTTGATCAAATGAGAGTTAGTGCATACAGTCCTTCCATTTGATACCTTCTTGTTTAGTCATTGGCTTGACCATCTGTCCCAGATTTCTTCATCAGCCTATGAATTTGTGAAATACTTCATAATAATTACTTGTTTCTAATGGCTGAACTTGGTCATGCAAGAATAAATCCAAGTTCTTGAAGGGATATTTTATGCACAATTCACAGTCCTGCAATATTCTGCTCCTGTTCATTCTTGGCAATGCATGAATTTTATTGATTTATTTATGTTTTTACCGTATTGTATTGCAAAACAATGTAGTATTATATTAGCAAGTTGACAATGAAAAAAGTTCCATAAGTTGGCATATAAGCAAATGTTGTCGGGTTGGTTAAGTTTGCAGTACTATTATTATATGTAAGTTATGGCATTTATGGATTTGATTACTATAATTGTCATAAGTCATAATTTAAATTAAAAAAATGGGTAAACTACCAATTGATTGTAGAATCTGTTTGTAATTTTCAACTTCAACCTATAATGTTGATGCTATAATTGATGTCTAATATCCATTTGCTCATTGGTAATTTTTTCATATCAACACATTTTCTTACTATATTGAGATGCAAATGCAATATATAGACATTTGTTTATTTTTTCATATCTTACTACCTATAATTGAAGATTAAAGTTTATATTTTTTCAATTTGTTTGTGTAGGGTTCATCAACCAAATGCATGGAATTAGAATTGGAATTTGCGAAAGTTGAATTGGATGTGATTCATGAAGATGAAGTTTGATATCTTAGAAGTGTTTTAATTTTATTTCATGGGTTTGTATTGAATGAAGTTTAAGTTTGACAACAATTTTTTTTTTTTTAATTGCGTTTTGGTTTTGGATGAATGTAACTTAATGAATTTTTTTTTTTTTTTTTTTTTTTTTTGCATTTTGGATGAATGTAAGTTAATGAAGAATTACTCTTTTTTTTTTTTTTTTTTTTGTTTTGGAGGTTAGGAATGATGAATGTTGAATTTTTAATGTAGGATTTTCTTATTTGGATTATGAATGATGAATGTAGGATAGGATGATGAATGCAAGTTAATGATATAATGTAGATTTTGAATGATTTGTTTATGTTACGAATTGAATTTGTTGTGTTTTTTATTTTATAAGTTTTTTTTATAAGTTTTAGTTCATTAATTATTAATGTTGGAGCATTTTAGAAAATATGAGAAAAAATGTTCAAAATAAAGATTGACAAAATGGGAGAAAAAAAAGGTTTAAAAATAATTTTTTGGAAAAAAAGTTCAATCCGCAAACCGCCCGCAACCGCCCGCACAACCGCGAACCCTATCCGCACAAACCGCAAACCGCATTGCGGGCGGTTGCGGGTTGATTTTTTCCCAAACCGCATAGATGCGGGCGAGTCCAAACCGAACCGCGGACACCCCTACCTGAAATGGTTTCCCTTATAGGGTGAGCCACAGCCCAGTAGAGATATACTACACAACATATGAACCATGACAAGACTAAAGAGGAGTATGCTCATGCCATGCTCATGATAAAACAGTTTATCTCTCTTTTTATAAAGCATGCAATGCTGAGATGTAACAATAGATATAAAGCCATTTCCATTTTAAACCATATTTGTTACATGAATACAGGCTTTGTGAATTTCTAGGTGAGCGTCTGCAAGTAGGCCCTAATGCACTACCACTGTCATTTTTACCAATAAACTGGAAGGTTCGACACCTAACTGCACGGTTCAACACCCCATACCCAGATTCACCAAGTATTCATCTTTTCGCAGACAGATACATTTCTAAAACATTTCTCAAAAACAGATACATTTCCAATGAAATGAATGTAATGCAATGTCCAATGCAACAAATGAGGAAATGTGGTTCAATTTACCTAATTCTCATGCATTTCTACAACAATCATGGCTATCATCCACCGATAGCCCAAACAGATATTTATATAATTAAATTCCAAAAATTTCGATAAATACAATCTATTCCACATCTCATTAAATATGAACAACTACACTAGTTTTCATATCACAATCACGTCTAGTAACCTCTCAAGGTCCATTTCAAACCGTGTCGGTTTTAATTCCAACAGATACATTAAGCAAATAATATTTTTAATGCCCAAGAAAACATCATTTTCTTTCCAAACTCATTCTCCAAGCATTATTCAACTATGACATCCTATTTTGATCAAAAGCCCCAAAATTTAAACGTAATTCCTTTATTTTCTTTAAAAATGCTCTTTTGGTCGCAAACTGGTAAAAATTTCAAAACCGATCAAGTCGAAGTCCGTTTTTGTTCAAATTTAAAACATAGCTCTTTCATAACCTTACAAAGATATTCCAAGTTTACACTTTCGCAATTTGGGCATCAACTCTTTATTTTTCTCAAAATTTCCCTTTTAAGCAAATAAATCAAAAAAATTTCAAAAATTCTAATTAAATTATATACAACTCTAAATTCCATATAATCAAGTAAAAGTACATAAATAAGTGTAGGAAAAATCCCTATCTCAAGTCAAGAAGCTTTCAAATTTTTCGGCAACAGAAATTAAATTTTTTTGGAGCCAAACGACGCCTTTTCCGCCTTCTACGTTTTGATCCAAAGCACTAGGGGTCAAAAATGACTTACACTAGATCAAACCCAAGAAAAACCAACTTAGAACCCTTTTTCTTTCTTTTCTCATGGCAAGAACCCCCAAGAACTTCCAAAAGTTGAATAAAAAATCCTTTTGGTTACTTTTATAGATATTTCCTAAACAAATATCTAATTAAACAAACGTCTAACTATATATATATCAATTAAAAATAAATTTTAACATCTTTAATGACAAAAGGAAATATAATATTTTCTCACCACAAAATATATTTCGTTTAATGGTACACACCATAAATATTCACAACTCTTTTATGGTAATTAAATCATAATAATAAAACCACAACAATATTACATGGTTACTAACGGGTCACGATTCAATCAATTAGGTCTAAAATAAATGGAGTTTAATAATTTAAAATAAATCCCCAACTGAGATTAAAATATAAATTCAATTTGATTCAACTCGTTACAACAACCCTCATATCAAATGTTAATTCAATGGATGAAACTTAAGGTCAATAATGCTATAAAAGGTGATCAATATGGCTAATCAATATTTTGACTTGACCGTCAAAGGGTCCTCCTGACCAACCCTGGTCGAGGTGATCATTGACGATTTGGTTTCTCTTTGCAAAGTAAAGGAAAGGACATTTCATCTCGCTTCCCCTATGGAGAAGATTTCTACCTTCCACACAAATCTTTTTTGGGAGGAAAATAAATTTTCAAATTTATAAATATTTTTTGATGTTTATTTTTTCAAATAAAATATAAATTAAATAAAAATTAAAGAAATATTACAACCTATGCATGGTGCAAGTTCAATCTATCCAATCTGTACTAGGTTCAAGTTAAAGCTGTGTGGTGTGCAAGTCAAATCTGTGTGGGGTGGTAGTCCAACTTGTGTATGGATGCAAGTTCGATCTATGCAAGGTGCAAATCCAACATGTGCATGGGTGCAAGCCCAATTTGTGCAAGATGTAAATCAAATCTATGTGGAGTGCAAGTCCAATCTATGCATAGATGAAAATCCATTATTAAAATGATGAGTTCTTTTATTTTTTATTTTTTATTTATTCACCAAACATTTGAATTCAACCAAACATGGTGATTTGAATTTTTCGTATCTTAATTTTTTGTAACTATTTTAATGCTAATTTATATGATTTTTTTGTTTTTGTTAATTTTAAGTGACCTCTTTTATTTGTATGGAATGAGTTAATATTTGTATTAATTTTTATTGTATGATTTGAATTAATAAAAATACTATAAAATATTTTTATGGTTTAACCATACGAATAAAAACAATAATATTCAACCATACATTTAACTCAAACCATAAAATAAAAATAATAATATGGCATAGACTGAACTTGCATCTATACACAGGTTGGACTGACACTCTGCATAGATTGGATTTGCATCCCACATAGATATATATATATATATATATATTTGAAAAATAGAAGACATAATTCAACCAAATATGATGAATTGAATTTCTCATATCCTAATTTTTTGAAACTACTTTTAATACTAAAATATATATTTTTGGTTATTTTTGGTGAACTTTTTTTTTGGTATTAATTTGAGTTATTTTTATTGTATGATTTGAATTAATAAAAATATAAAATAATATTTATACAGTTTAATTATTATTATTTGTATAATTTAATTATTATTTGTATGATTTATTATTATATTTTATTTGTGCAACTCGAGTTAGCATTTGTGTGGTTTGAGTTAATATTTTGGTTGTTATTAGTCTTTTTGTTTTCTCTTAGTAAATAAAAATAATATTTTTTTATTCAAAAAGTAATTCTAAATAAGGGAAATTTTTTTTAAAAAAATTAAGGTTTCAATTGTTTTTTCAATTTAAATCTCAGGGTTTCAATTGTAATTTTGCTAATATTTTTTTTGAGTAATATTAATTTTATAAAAATTGAATTTATATATTAAAATTTATATGTATTTTGTTAAAATAAAATATATTTTATTTTTAATTAAAAAAAGTAAGGTGAGTGATGTGATGTGTGTGCTGTGAGAGAGGGGTAAATTACACTTTGCACCCCTGTATTTTGCACCAAATCTCACTTTGGCCCTTACACATGAAATCATGGCAATCAACCCCTTATACTTCTGGTTAAATCTCACTTTGATCTCTCCACATGAAATTATGATAATTAATCCTCTGTACTTTTGGTCAAATCTCACTTTGATCCATACACAAGTGTCAGTGTCCCATTTTTGTTATTCAGTTGTTTAAGTCTTTAACATAATCTACTAATGTGATAAGAATGTGACTACGATATACGGGTAAGAAAGGAAAATCATATACATTTTTCACCAATACACATATTTTATCCTAAAATTTACATCAAAATATGACTGTATTAGGTTAAAACAAAAACGCAGATTGTGAACAATTAAAAAGATGAACTAGGGTTTTGCATAAATTAAAATCACGAAGCTCTATTTTTTATTGTAACACAGTCTTCTGTCTATTCATCTTTCTTTCTTTGATTTTTTTTTTGTCGCATTATTTATGTATTTATTTCAAAAGCTCTCTTTTCTTGCCTTTTCGTCTCAATTTTTACCATACAAATATATATATATAACTCTTATGTGCTTATCACGTATGACAAAGTGTATTGATAGTAAACATAGATGATTTTCTTCTTTTACCCTCACTTCGTAGTCACATTTCTGTCACATGACTGGATTTTATTAAAGATTTAAAAATAAAATAACAAAAGAGGGACATTGACACTTGTGTAGGGACCAAAGTGGGATTTGAGTAAAATATAGGGGGTTGACTATCACAATTTCATGTGTAGGGACCGAAGTGAGATTTAACCAAAAGTTGAAGGGGTTAACTGTCATCATTTCATATATAAGGGCTAAAGTGAGATTTTGTACAAAATATAATTTCTGTGAGAGAGAGAGAGGGGAAAGTGATAAGGCTGAGCAAGAAATCCGTGAAATCCGTAATCCGATCCAGTCCAGTCCAATCCGATAGGTTTGGATTGGTTTTTTGAATCCGCGGTTTGGTTCCGGATTGAAGAATTAAAAATCCGTAGTGCACGGATTGGTTTCAGATTGAACCCCACGGTTCCGAATTGGAACCGATCCGGACCGTATACAAATAGTCTATATTTTTATTATACATCCTCCTCCATAGTATCTTCTCTTATTCTATATAAAATCTAAACTCAAACCTAAAACCGTGTAATATCTTCTTTTATTATTTTTGTTTGTTAGTTTTTAGTTTTAATTTGTAATGGTCTAAATACTTATGGTGAAACCAGTTTTTTATGGTTGTTTAAATTCTAGAACAGTATGTCGCTATTATAGAAAAACATGTTGCTATTGTGGAACTAATATAGCACTATGTTTATATTTTTATGAAATTAAAGTGTTATATATATATATATATATATATTTTTGTTATTTAATTATGTGAATCCGTGGTCCTAAACCGATCCAATCTGTATTTAAATGGATTGGTTCGGATTGGTTCCATGATTTAAACGGATTGGATTGGTTCCAATTTTTCAGGAACCGTAGATAACGGATTGGTCCTGGTTTTATCCTAATCCGATTCCATCCGGACCATGCTCACCCCTAGAAAGTAAGTGTGTGATGTGTGTGTGACATGCGTGACTGTGATGATATTTCATATCTTTGTAATATTTACTGTTTTTGGTTATCATTTTCTGGATTTAATTTTTTAAAATTTTAGTTTTTTAATTTTTCATGTTTTTTATTATTTTTTATTTTTAGTGAATATTTTTGAAATTATAAGCATTTTTTCTTTTAAACTTTTTTAGATACATCTTACTTGAATGTATCTAAGAAGTAAAATATTCGTAAAAAAAATAATTTAAAATATCAATAAATACACAAGAATATGAAAAATAAACTGAATTTTCATTTATTTATTTATTTATTTTTTGTATTTTCGATATTTAGTGAATTTTTTAAAGATTTTTTTTCACAAATATTATACTTTTTAAGTGTATTTATGTTAGGTATATGCAAAATTAAAAAAAATTCTTAAAATATTAAAAAAATTCAGTAAAAAAAAAAAAGACAAAAAAAATTAATTTTCTGAAAAGTATATTCAGAAAATTCAAACCAAACAACTTGTCATTGCTGTTGAAATTTTGAAAAGATCTCCACTAATTTGTGGTTTATTTTTTGGGGCTGGCTTCCCTTTAGTCCATGATTGAACTGGAGAGTATTATTGAGCCCATGGGAGCCTACCACGAGTCTCGTTGCAATAATCCGAACCGTTTGATGTGTAGAATTCGTTGAGTACTATATGTTTGTAAAATATCACGTTAATCAGATATCGATAGTTACATGATCAAATCAGTTTTATATATAAAAAAAAATGGACGGTAAAAAAATAAACGGTTGGCAGAAATCTGATCCGATGAGATAGCTATCAATATCCGATTAACATGATTTTTGACGGTTTAGATTGTCGAAACGGGATCCGTGGTGGGCTCCTAATGGCCCAACAACACTCTCTAATCCGATCACAGACTGGAGAAAAGCCCAGCCCTTATTTTTTTCTTACCCATTGTAAGGTAAATTTCCATTTTTTAGAAGGAGGTGGCTTCTCTCTGGTCCATATAGTGGACCAGAGCATACTGTTGGGTCTGTAGAGTTTACTACAGATTCTGTTTCGATAATCCGAACCGTTGATGTGTAGAGCTCATTGAGTACTTTATGCTTTCAAAAAATTACATTGATTGGATATTGGTAGCTCCTTGACCGGAACACATTTTTGTCAATTGTAAATGTGATTTTAAAAACAAATTGTTAAAAAAAATGTGTTCCGATCAAAGGGCTACCGATATCCGATCAATATAATTTTTTGCAAGTGTAAAGTACTCGGCAAGCTCTACACATTCAACGATTCGGATCATCGAAATGAGATATGTGATCGGTTTCACAAATTCAATAATAGCAGACTGGAGAAAAACCTCTCTCTTTCTTAATCTATCCTAAGCATGTTGTCAATGTCACCATCAAGCAAATAATGTGGCTGCTGATCTCCTCCACACCGATCACTCTGTTTAGTGTCTATTTTCAGAATTCACTTTTCAGAAAATTTATTTTTTCATTTTTCGTATATTTTTTTTTTTACTAAATTTTTTTAATATTTTAAGTAATTTTTAAAATTTTTAGACACACCTAATATAAATACACTTAAAAAGTATGATATTTATTAAAAATCTTTAAAAAATTCACTAAATACTAAAAGTATAAAAAAATACAAAAATTAAATATATTTTTATATTTTTGTATATTTATTAATTTTTTAAAATATTTTTTCATAAATATTTTATTATTTAGACACATCTAAAAAATAAAAAAAAAAATTACTTAAAAATTTAAAAATATTCACTAAAAATAAAAATTAAAAAATTTAATTTTTAAAATATTATATTCAAAAAATTAAAATTTCAGTGTCAAAACCAAATTTTCAATGCCAACTGCCATCCACCGACAAGGATATAAAAGGCATGTAATGTATAGCTACCTGGACATGGGTCATTATTGTACCGACCAAACAGCAGTAATTGTGGTATATGAGAATCGTTTAAAGCCTTATTTTAATAATTTAAATAATTAATTTTTTTTAAAACAAATATTGAGTAAAATATATTTTTTAAAAATTAAGTTTATTGAACATTAATAGTACCTTCATCAAATCACATTGGTAAATAAAAAAATAAATTATAAATATGATTGTATATGTAAAATTAAAAACAAATGTAATTTGATTAAGGTATTATTCATATTCGATCAATTTAATATTTTATAAAGGCTCTTTATAAATATATTATATCCGATATTTAAAAAAAAATAAACATAGCCCACAAAAAAATACAACGATCATTGCTGTTTTGTGGGCACAACACAGGCCCATATCCTAAGAGGTCCATAGATGTAATGACAATTCCAAACTATTGGTCCAGAGATGTAATGACAATGGAATGACAATTCCAAACTATTGGTCCATAGATGTAATGACAATTCCAAGCTATTGTACCTTACGTTTCTCATGACTAGAAACACTACGACAACGTTACTTATTATAATTTGGGACTGGACTCCCTTCAGTTTGACATTTTAATCGGACGGTTGAGTTCAATTCATTTTAAATTTAGTTTCGATTTGTTTAGGTAACTTAAATTGTTTAGTATGTAAGATTCGTTAAATATTTCATCTTTATAAAAAATCACATTAATTGTATATCGATATCACCTGATCAGATTTTATTTGTGTCATTAATTATTTTTAAAATCATATTTACCGTTGAAATAAATTTGATTTGATTAAGTGACTGTACGGGAAAGAAATAAACCTTCTCGTATAATCCTGTTGATCAATATTGCACTCCTCCGTACGTCGTCGCTTTACTCCCTGAAAACACAAACGTGAGCTAGCCGGCGGGTGTGTGCGGGATACCTCTCCGATGCCTAAGTCAGCAAAATAGACAAATAGACAAAAAGCTCTGTGTATTTGGGAATCAAAGTTGTGTTACCTCTCCATAGGTGATGTTGTGAGCTTTTATAGGTTCCGCGTGACACAATCCCAGTAAAACTTTTACTCCTCCATGTAGAGTCCTCCTAGGATTCATATTCCTGAAAGATAATGCTTATCCTTCAACACCCCCTCACTGCTTAAACCAAGTGAGATGGTTTTACCATGGTCGGACTCTGATTTGACCGAGGTAAGCATGGCTAAGCTAGGCCGCAGACTAGATCGAGCTATTTTTAGCTCGGTTCTTCCATTTACTGCTCTTACCCCGGTTTCTTCAGTACTAACCATGGTATGTACAAACCGAGATAACAAATAGCCAGGTTTTGACCGGGTTAACCACAATACGTCATGACCGGGCTAACTCCGAATACGGCGACCGAGCTATCCACAATCTCTCTCAGACCGGGATAACAACAAGCCTCTCTGGACCGGGATAACAATAGGGCTTACCAGGATCGGGCTAACTACAAGCCCCTTTCATCCAGTCCTTCTTACTGTGGCCCAAAGAACGGCCCATGTACCCAGCTCGGCCCATTTACCCAGCTCGGCCCAATTTAGGTATAAATTATCCTCTCAATTGCCCCTTAATTCCATCCGTGCAACATGATAGGAATTACCTGCCTACTAGCCGAGCTAAAAACTTGAGCCTTACGACCGAGCTAAACTCTTTAGCCTTTTCAGCCGAGCTAAAAAACCCTTTAGCCTTTCCAGCCGAGCTAAAAAACCCTTTAGTCTTTCCAGCTGAGCTAAAAAACCTTTTACCCTTCCAGCCGAGCTAAATCTACACCGGGCTTCTATCTATCCGGTCAAAACGTCCCTTCAATCGCAGCAACTGAATCGCTTCTCATTCCAATGACACGTGTCATACTCTTATTGGCTAAAGGCAGCTATCACGCCGTCTTCGTATCTCGCGTTTTTGAACAGTTCTGCCTAAATTTTGGGCCTTCCATCAAAACAAATCTCTTCGTTCTTTTTTTGAATCACTCATACCACTATTCATCTCCTTCTCTCTCTCTCTCTTCGAGCCTCCATTGTTCTTCAACTGTGAAGCTTGTGGTCGTCATTGTTTTCTACTTCCATTTCCTTCCTCTTAACCTGGTAAGTAACACAAATCTGTTTTCTTTTTACACTGTTTTGTTTACAATCCACAACGTATTGTTTATGTGCCTTTTGCAAAACATATTTTTGCTTTTCCTTATGTTTTCTGGGAAAAACCTTACAAGAACCACTTGTATTTCACTAAGCAGTCTGTAGAACACTGTTTTTTGATCCAAAATCGCAATATAACCGAACTAGGAAGTTGTTGGTAGTTGATGTCAATCTAGCCAGACTACCAACCGGACTAGCACTAGTAGTTTCATCAGGTCGAACCATTTATCTTAGCCGGGCTATTGATCCGTACTAGGTTTGTAATAGTATGTTTGAAAGCCTCGACCACGACCGAGCTACAACTCGGGACTAAACCAGCCTTCTTAGTTCAAACCGAACCAAGAATGCTGCCCCTAGAGGCTCAACCGGGCTAACAAATCTCTTGTTCACACCGAGCTAAAAGACCCTTTCCTCAAACCGAGCTAATAGATTCCTTGTTCACACACGGCTAAGAGACCCCTCCTCAAACCGAGCTAAGACACGAAGCAATTCTCATAGCCGAGCTAGGACTTTATTTATCTTGCATTTGTTTCTTGTAGCATGGTCCAATGATCAGTGCTTAACATTTATCTTTTTTCACTTTGCAGACTTAGGTTGCCCAGGCACTCCTTTGAGCGCTCAACCGAGCTACTCAACATTATTCTCCGACCGAGCTAAAACTCAGATTTAATTTATTCATAACTTGAACCATAAATGGGAAAGTATAGGTTTTTAGTAAACACACCTGGTGGTATGGCTGAATTCCGAAAGGATTATAACATCCCTGACGATGTTCACCTCACCTTAGCCGATCTAGATATCACACCATGGGGAAATCCCGGCTTTGTTCCCTTTACCCTTTTGTCCATAGTAGAAACCGGGCTAAGATTTCCTGTTCAGCCTCTTCTCTACGAATTCCTTAGGCAGACCAACCTTTGCCCTACCCAACTTTCCACCAACTCTTACCGCATAATAAACGGCATCGCCAAGCTAAATCGCTGGGCTGGTCTTAACCTCGGCTTGGCCGAGCTCTTCCACCAATATTCTATAGGCTCCGCCGAAGATGGATGGGTCTATTATTTAAGAATAAGACGCCGGCGTGAAAAGATAATAAAGGATACTCCGGATAAAGACGTGAACGACGACGATTTCTTCTGGGTATCTGGGAATTTTGAGGACCATCAAGCCCAGATCCCTGGTAACAGAATAAATTGGAACAAGGGTGTAGTTGGTAAGTTTATCTCGGTTCCATAGCATGTCTTTCTTTACTTCGGTTGTCAATACTTGAACCGAGCTAACAGTTGCCTTCTTTATGCAGATTCAGCCCACCTCAAATCGCTATACAGTTACCCCAACCTAGCTACCCTTCGTGCCGCGCTGCGATATCCAAACTGAAGTTGGACCGAGTTACTGAATTTCCAGCCGACCTATCGATACAGTAGCAAGTGAAAGACCAAGGTAACTGATTTTTTGTTGGAAGCTTCACTTGAACCGGACCCAACCTTGCCCCAGATCAATCTAGTCCCTCTAACTGCTGAACAAGAGATGGCCAAGAAGAGAGCCGTGCGGGCCCTTCTAACCGAAACTAATCCGGCTGAGGTACCACTAGCCGGTCAAACACAGGAAACCGTGGTAGCACTGCCAACCCAACAGCCTTCGTCATCGCGGCCAAGCAAGTGTGCTCGGACTTCCACAACCAAGCCACGCCTTGTTGACGAAGACGAAACCGTGGTTCCACAAACAACTCTTCCAAGCCCTCCACCAAGCCCAGAACCGGAGCGCTCTGACCGAGCTACCTCCTCCAAGTGGGCTCCAAAAATTACTTTTCAGAACCGTGCTATCACGGATACTGATTCAGTTGTTGCCGAAAAAGACCACATGATGGCATTCAACCTGGGTAAAGGTGTTTGCCTTCTAGCCGACATGAGGCATCACGACCACCTGACCGAGCTGAAGGCTCTTCGTTCGTCCACAAAATCGATGGTGCTGGTAAGTTGCCCTTTTTCTTGATTTCAGGAAATTTTTTCAACTTTACCTCGGTTATATTGAAAAAGTGTCTTACCATCATTTTGCAGGCCATACAGAAAAACCACATCGCTCACAAGCGAGTGTTGGAACTCCGAAAAACAACAAGGCAGGCCATGGCAGAAGCTGAAGCCAAAACGGCTGAGCTAAAAGAGTCTCAACAGAAGACGGCCGAACTAGAGGCCGAGGTAACCCGTCTGACCGGACTAGTTACTTCGGCTAACGCTGATAAACAAAGGGCCCTGACCGCGATGAAAGATAAATACCTACGCGAGCTGGCCAAGCTCGAAGGAAAAAAGAAAGCCGAAATAACAGAACTTGAGAAGAAACTAGAGGATGCAGAGGACTGGGGTTTTAAAGAGGGTGAAGCCCTATACATTAGGCAGTGTGAAGCTACAAAGGATCTCTTTTTTAAATGCGGGTGGAGCGGTGCCGTGGTACAGCTCGGTTATGGGCCTGAGACCGAGGTTTTCAATCCTCCTCAGTACTTCATACCGAGCTCCCTGGCGGAGTATGCTGCTACTACTCAACAACAATTTCTCGAAGCTTTGGACGATGAAGAAACCGAGCCCAATGATACCCCGGTCGTCAATGATCCTGCCGATCAGTTAGCTTGGGCGGAGCCAACGGTGGAAGACCTAACTGTCGAACTACCAACCGAAACCGTGCTTCCAACTGAGACCGAGATTCCAACTGAAACCGGGCTGCGAGTTGAACTTGATGCTGATCTTGATGATCTGTTTGCCTGACTTTGCACTTCTTTTCTTTTTGCTTGGTTTCTGTATTTTCTTTTCTTTGCTTTTGGACACAGATTGTAACCGGGCTGAGGCCCCACCCTTTGTATTTGCCTTGAATTTATTAATGAAGTCTGCTTTTTTGTTCCAACTCTTATTTCGATTGATCACTTTGCTTGTACTTTACTTTCTAACTGAAGTCTTGGATGAGGTATAGCATTCTCTTGCCGAGATATTTTATCCCGTCTTAACATTGCAACTATAAGTATACCTGCCAACCACTCTTTAGCCGAGATCTTTACTTCGACTGAAGATTACCAAGAGTTGGTTTAATCCAGCCAACCACTCTTTAGCCGAGATCTTTACTTCGGCTGAAGATTACCAAAAGTTGGTTTAATCCAGCCAACCACTCTTTAGCCGAGATCTTTACTTCGGCTGAAGATTACCAAAAGTTGGTTTAATCCAGCCAACCACTCCTTAGCCGAGATATTTACCTCGGTTGAAGAGTACCAAGAGTTGGTTTAATCCAGCCAACCACTCTTTTGCCGAGATCTTTACCTCGGCTGAAGAGTACTAAGAGTTGGTTTTAATCTAGCCAACCACTCTTTAGCCGAGATTCTTATTTCGGCTGAAGAGTACTAAATGGATCCTTATCCTGGGCTTAGGAAGGGTGTTGGTTTTTCCAGCCAACCATGTTTTCAATGCTCCTAACTTACTAAAATAACTTTTACAGAATAAAACACTTATGCTGAAAAGAAAACTACTTGTTTTATTGGGGAAAAGAAAAATTTACAAGTATTCTGAAGAAAGGCTAAAAATAAAATAGTTTGAGACTGGTAGTGTTCCATGGCCTGGGAATTGCTTTGCCGTCCTCATCTTCCAAGTGGTATGCCCCTTTGCCAGCTAATCCGACCACTTTGTAAGTTCCTCCCAATTAGGCCCTAACTTGCCATCTCCTGGTACCAAGGTGTTTTCCATCACTTTGCGCAGCACCCAATCTCCGATCTTGAATTGTCTTGGATGCACTGTTTTGTTGTATTTCCTGGATAACTCTTGTTGGTACGAGGCAATGTGAACCAGTGCTCTTTCTCTTCTTTCTTCTGCAAGGTCGAGCTCTAATGCTATGGCTTCGCCATTTAAGTCTGGATCAAAATTTTCGCTTCGAATTGTGGGGAGGCCAACTTCTAGTGGGA
Source organism: Camellia japonica (assembly GCA_030407325.1). NCBI lineage: Eukaryota > Viridiplantae > Streptophyta > Magnoliopsida > Ericales > Theaceae > Camellia > Camellia japonica. The sequence continues at coordinate 157,500,270 of JAPPVO010000059.1, read as the reverse complement.
TTACTGCTTCCATGCCATAAGCTAAGGAGAATGGTGTTTCTCCTGTTGATCGTCGAGGTGTGGTGCGGTAAGCCCATAAAACGTGAGGAAGTTCCTCAGCCCACTTGCCTTTTGCCTTCTCTAACCTTTTCTTCAGTCCATCCAAGACAACCTTGTTTGATGCTTCTGCTTGGCCATTTGCTTGAGGATATGCCGGTGTAGAATTGTAGAACTCTATCTTGTATTCTTCACAAAAGCCTCTAAAGATTCTGCCGTCGAACTGAGTGCCATTGTTTGATATTAGGGCTTTAGGTATGCCGAACCGAGTAATGATATTCTGCCAGACGAACTTCTTCACATCTTTTTCCTTGATTGATGCTAATGCTTCTGCTTCCACCCACTTTGTAAAGTAGTCTGTTGTTGCGAGAAAGAACTTCCTGTTTCCGGGTGCTGTTGGAAGTGGTCCTACTATGTCCAAGCCCCACATTGCGAAGGGCCATGGGCTGGTCAATGGTAGGAGCTCTCTGGCTGGCTGATGTATTTGGTGTGCGAACTTCTGACATTTCTCGCACTTCTTCACATACTTCTCCGAGTCTGCCCGCATGTATGGCCACCAGTATCCTTGCGAAATGGCTCTGTAAGCTAACGATCTTCCTCCTTGGTGGCTTCCGCACACACCTTCGTGTATTCGAACAAGAATGCTTCCACTTTGCTAGGGTGAACACACTTTAGATACGGTCCTGAGAATGACTTTTTGTACAATGCCATAGAAGGGGAGAACCAAAATCGCTGTGACTTTGCTCTAATTCTGTTGGCTTCTTTCTTTTCTTTCGGTAAGACGTCATCTTTTAAGAACAGTATGATGGGATCCATCCATGAGGGGCCTAGTTCGGCGCAACATACTTCTTCTGCTTCGGGGTCTTCAATGCTTGGTCTTGGTAAGTAGTCAATTAGCAACGGATGAGGGATGGATGTCTCTGCCATTGAAGCAAAGCCTGCTAGTTCGTCTGCTCTGCTGTTTTCCTCCCTGCCAATCTGTTCTATTCGTACTACTTCAAATTTCTTGATCTCTTTTCTGACTAAGTCTTGGTACTTGGCCATCCTGTCATCCTTTGCTTCGTAGTTGCCCGAAATTTGGTTTACTACCAGTTGTGAGTCGCTGTAAACCATTAGCTCGTTGGCCTTCATGTAGAATACTGATTTGAGACCTGCAAGAAGCGCTTCATGCTCCGCTTCGTTGTTTGATGCTGGGAAGCCAAGGTTGACTACTTGCTCCACAACTAGGCCGTCTGGTGAGATGAGGACTATGCCAAGTCCTGCGCCGTGCCGGTTGGATGCTCCATCTACGAAGAGTTTCCACATCTCTCCAACGAACAACTTCTAGCAAGTGGAGGGGTCAGATGATGCCGTGGGGTCAAGAATGTTGTTGGTGTTTTCTTCAAGGTCTATGCTTGCTGTCTGCCCCTTGCTATCTGTTTGTACCAAGTCTTTATTTGTTGGTGAGTCTTGGCTTGGTGTAGCATGGTCTGCTTCTTCCTTGCTTTCTTTACTCTGGTTTGCCTTGGGGTTTGACTAAGTGTCCTGCACCAGGGGTTGCGCTATTCCGACGTCAACTTCTATCCCTAGTTTGGTTGTGTCAGTCAGGTCGACTGGGCAAATATGATGACTTCCTGGGGTAAATTCTGCGACAAAGTCTGCCAAAGCTTGGGCCTTTATCGCGGTTCTAGGTTGGAACTTGATGTCGAATTGTCCCAACTCCACTGCCCACTTCAAAATTCGCCCAAAAAAGTTCGCCCTCTCAAACAAAGCTTAGAACCATGTTTTGACGTGAAAGGGGTGCGAACACCTGCAAAACTATGTTTTTCGTAGAAAGAGAAAGAGTACAAGTAATTGGGTGGTATGATATAAGTGAGGAAAATGATCTACAGGGGAAAGATGATGATCCTAAATGCTGAATGCAACAAGACAAAGTACAATGCAATGGATGAAGTAAATAAGGGGTGTAGGCGGATGAAGTGAATAAGGGGCATAGGCCGAACTACGTCTTACCTAGAAAAGGCATGGACACAAACAAACCACGTCTAACACAGAAAAGGTGCTAACACCCTCAATACTGGCCTCAGCGTAGCATGGGTACTTACACATGACAGAACTATGTTTCAATAAGAGAAAGGTATGAGCACATGCCAAACTAAGCTTAACATGAAAAAGGATGCAGGTAACAAAATGGTATGATGTAATGAGTGCAATGGACAACGGGGTAGATGTACGCAATAGATGTTATATGCAATGCGATGGAGGCTATAAATACTAATGGATATGATGTAGCAGCTGGGAAGTGAAAGTACCTTACAGAGGTAATTGGCAAGGACTCACCTTACGCGGTTGGAAAGCTTCCTCTTTTTCTTGGTTTTAAGGCTTCCTCCTTCATCTTGCGTTTCCAAACCATGGGTACTACTTTTCTTCCTAGCCATGTTTGCTACTTTCCCTATCTTCAACGGGGTGACAGACTAGGTTGGTTTAGTATCTAGAATTAAGGCGCATACAAGCTATCTCAACTTATGGGGCTGCCATATAGATTTTAAGTCGAGGATACATCTTGGGTATTTAAACTAGACTTTAGTCTCGGAAATTCCAAACCTTTGCGTTCTAGGCATTGCTATTCAAACTCTAGTTTCCATCGTCTCAGTTGGTCTCCTAGGAACTCACTACAAACACAGTTAGCTGGCTATACCAGACCACCTGAAGCTGTTCGGGCACAAAAAACACCAAAGGAATTGCACCTTTAGAGGATTTAAGGCCTCATAGACCAAGTGAGTGCACAAGACAGTGTGGGCGAGGTGCACAAAATAGTGCGAATGAGGGTGAATGAATGCACAAAATAGTGCTATGCAGGTAAATGCACAAAACAGTGCTGTGTAGGGTGAATGCACAAAATAGTGCGATGCAATTAGCACAAGACAGTGCGAACTCAAGGTGCACAAAATGGTGCGATACGGGTTCTCAAGACAGTGTGATATAAGATGAATACACAAAATAATGCAATGCAAGGTTTGCACAAGACAGTGCGATGTACGGTGCACAAAATAGTGCAATACAAGGTGGCACAAGATAGTGCGATATAGGTGCACAAGACAGTGCGATGTGGATGAATGCGCAGGATAGTGCAATGTAGGGGTGTACAAGACAGTGCGATGCAAGTGGAATGCACGAAATAGATACGAATGAACAAGACAGTGTGATACGGGGTGCACAAGATAGTGCGATGCAAGTGCACAAGATAGTGCGAGGTGGGAGTGCACAAGACAGTGCGAGGTGGTTACACAAGACAGTACGATGCAAAGTGCACAAAACAGTGCGAACTCAAAGTGAATGCACAAAATAGTGTGAGGTGAAGTGAATGCACAAAATAGTATGAGACAGGGTGCACAAAACAGTGTGAACTTAAGGTGCACAAAATAGTGTGAACTCAAGGTGCACAAAACAGTGCGATACAAGGTGCACAAAACAGTGCGAACAAAGTGAATGAAACATTGCTATGAAGGTAAACAAAACATTGCGAACTCAAGGTGCACAAAACAGTGCGAACTAAAAGTGCACAAAATAGTGCGAACTGAAGTGAATGCACAAAACAGTGCGAGTGAGGTGAAGATGGATGAATGCACAAAATAGTGCGATGTAAGGTGCGCAAAACAGTGCGATTTCAAGGTGCACAAAATAGTGCGATACAAAGTGAACATGTATGAATGCACAAAACAGTGCGATGCAAGGTAAATGCACAAAACAGTATGATGCAAGGTGCACAAAATAGTGCAATACAAGGTGCACAAAACAGTGCGAAGTAAAGGTGAATGCACAAAATAGTGCGAACTCAAGGTGCACAAAACAGTGCGATACAAACTGAAAGATGCATGGTATATAGAGGGAAATAAGCAGTACTCAAAGTAATGCGTCATGTACCTTATGAAATGAGTGCAGGGCAACTTGCCACAATTTATTTGAAATAAACTTGCCACAACTTATTGAAATGTAATTGAAAAACACTGTGGAAGGTAACTCAATGAAACAGGAGCAACCAATCATGCAATTCAAATCACCCAAAATGTATGAGCATGTATGCATAATCCAAAGCACATGTATTAATCAGAGGGGAAAATGGCAACCCAAGAGAGTTTTGAAATGGTCGGAGACAACTTTTGAAAGTTGAATCATATCAGAATCATCATAGGGGTGAGCTCACCTAAATCCAGGAGAAAGCACCTGACAAATGGCTTTGGCAGACTGAGGGAAAGATTGAGATCATGCTGCTTATTCAAACGATAACCCGATCAGAAGTATTGAAAATTGCCCCTAGTGTCCAGTCGTTGGCCACGGGTTAGGTTCATGCCCCTTGTTCGATGGATGGCGTGATCGGATGTACTAAAAAGTGCCCCTAGTGTCCAGTCACTGGCCACCTTTTCAACATTATGCATGCACATGTGATGGGGATCATCAGATCCTAGAATGGTTGCCAACCAATCAGACTAATGCTTCTCTTTTGTTCCAGCATATTGAGAACTTACTCTAGTCCCCTCCAAAGCAGTGACAATATCCTCATATACACTTTGTAATAATCATGAATGCGATGCCCCTTGTATGGGCACTCTCAGTTCATTTATGAATTCCACACATGGACTTGTTTTTGAACTTGGAGCGAACATTCGTGTACATAATTTTGGCGATGCCACTCTGTTGAACTTAAGCGACAGACATGCTATGGTGACTTGATAAAGAGCGCTTTTGAGCGATAGACACGTTATGGTGATTTGATGAATAGAGCAGATTGAAACAAACACCAGGCATGACACAACAGAATTCACAACTGACCCAAAAGCAGAAAAAGACTCAAGGTGACTGATCATTCATAGTGCCCCTAGAACTTATGTTCCCTTTAAAACTCAATTCCGCAAAATCCGAGTTTTGATTCATTTTTTTTGCTCAAGTTAGAGATTCAGCTGATAAGTTCGAGTATTGAAAATTTCTCCATTTTTTGATTCAAGCTAGTTCTTTCTTACCCAGCGCGAGTATAATATGCACAGCAATTGGTGTAGCTCATGGATTGATGTGAAGCTGACGACGTGAATTAGGTAAGATGATGATTAGGTCAAGATGAACAAGATGGATATGGTTGAGACCGAACTTGAAGATGAAGTTGCCTACGTATCCCAAGAATGGAAATCAGGTGAACGTAGTTCATGGCTAAAGTTCACTTGGGTTTTGACACTCTCCTTTTGCGCTCTAACTTTTGCCAAAGTCGCCCATTTGGGGTTTTCAACCTTGCGAGCGCTATTTGTTTGATTTCTCATTTTTCATGCTCTAACTTTTGCCTAGGTCGCCCTTTCGGGTTTTCAGCTTAGCAAGCCTCTCAAGGATAGCGTTACAACACTTGTGGTGAATTTGATCAATAGTCATCCTTGCCCTAACACTGGTACTGGTTTCGCCTTGATTTGAGCTTTGTTCTCCATTCTTTTACGCATGCCTTCTTCCTTTCTTTTCACTCCATTTTCAAAGTTGGTTCTTCTCGCAATGTGGTACTTCCTTGCATTGGCTTTACCGAATTCAAACAAAAGTTCCTTTCCTTATTCCAATGGATACCCCCGGCTTGATAGTTGACTTATTTTCCCTTTTTCTTTTTTTCTTTTTCTTTTCGGTTTTTCTTTTTGGTTTTTTTTTTTTTTTTTGGTTTCTTTTCTTCTTTTCGATTTCTTTTATCCATTTCCTTTTGAAGTAATGAAAACACCAGGGAAAGAAATTCTATGATTGTGAGGTCTGAAAGCCGTCTTGTGCTTTGCCAAAATGATCGCTAAGGTGAAGAAAAACCCCAGGACAGTGTAGAATACCCCGCACAATTCTGAATTCATTTTCGTAAGTTTGCAAAAGAAACAGTTTAAAATTTGGAAATCATGAAGGACTTTACGCTGATAAGTCAGAATTCACTCAAACCATTCGGGGGATCCTTCTCAACACTCGAGCTTATTAACAGAATCTCAATCAAAAACAAAAATCAAAGCTTTTTCCATTCTCAAAAAGGTCACATATGCATTACTGTAGGCACAATAAAATGATCAGAAGCTTGACTCCCACTTTCTTATTTAGAAAAACGAAGACCTGAGGGTACACAAGAGTGACTCAAAGGAAAAGACTTAACTGATGCAACAACACAAGAAAAGACTACGAAAATAAACGCATAGCTCAACTATTTACAGGACATGATTCAAAACATGATCAGCATCCTTGAGACAAAATGGGGTTTTCACTGTCCAAGTCCATTGGCAAAATTCAAAAACAACTTCAAGTAGCCCTCGGGAGGGTCCAAACCTGCCTTCAAGTCAGCATTAACATCCACACCCAGTAGGATTGATTTCAGGCTTCCATATTGAGTTTCACAGATTGAGCCTCACAATTACCCCGATTGTCCCCACACATCTCCTTGACCATGCTGGCTGGGGTTAAGGTTGGTTGTTGGCAAGCCATGGATGGGATTTATGTTATGGGATGGCAATCTATTATAGTTAGGGAGAGGTTCATTGACAGCTTTGAGATTTTCAAGTCGGTTAATGACCTTATTGTCAATCAGGTCTTGAATTTCATGGCGAAGGCGAAAGCAATGATCAGTATGATAACTGTACTGCTGATGAAATGTGTAATATTGGGTAGGGTCATGTCTTAGTGGAAGAGGGTTAGGGAGAGGTCAGGGATTGAGCGGTTTGAGATGCCTTTTCTCCATCAGTACCTTCAAGGCGAGCGTTGGGCTCATATATAGATCGGCGAAGGTTCTTTTTTGAGAGAATGAAGCATCAGGTTTAGAAACATTGGCAAATAGGTTGGCGGGTATTGGCTGGGTATTCATGGGTTTTGGACTGGAATTAAGACGGGTGTTTCTGGTAAAGCATCCATTTCCAATGCTTGCCCCCTGATTCAAAATGCTCCCAACCTAAGTGATAAAAGTGTCATCCACAGTCTTTACAACGACTGCAAACACTTGCTATTTGTTCAACCCTTTGACCTTCAAAATCTCAATAGCCCATTGAAGATGCGCATAGGGATCAATAGTTACCCCAGACTCATTCCTCTTACTTGCTTCGACCATGTTCGCTTTTGATTGGCCCAATCCACTTTTAGTTTTGCCCAAGATTAGAGAATCCTTTGATGCGGTCGAAACCCCAAAGGTCAAATCTACCACCCTTCCTTGAAGGTCTTCAGTCATCTTGATGTGTCCGAACAGGAATGGGTGTATCCATCATGCACAAATCAGTACCTTCAACAATGAACACCTCTGGCTTGGGCAGATGGGATGGAGTGATATATACACTTGGGTTAAAGGTAAGAAGTAGTATATAGATGAGGTTAAGGTGGGGAGGAGGTACTTGGTCAAGGGTGGGAAGTGGGTTGGTGGTAACATTGGGTTCTTGAGGTAGAGCTATTGTCTGGTTGTCGATGAGATTCTGAACCTCATGACGAAGGCGGTAGCCACAATCAGTACCATGACCACGCTGCTGATGATACGAACAGTATTTTGTGGGGTTATGTCTAGAAGGGAGTGGGTTAGGAAGAGGTTGGGGATCAAGGGGTTTGAGATACCCTCTTTCTATCCAGACTTTTAGTGCGCTAGTTAGACTCATATGGAGGGCGGTGAAATTTCTGCCTCGAGCTCGTGTTGGGCCTGCTGTTTGTGGGTTAGTATTGGCAAATGGGTTGGCAGTTTATGGGTTGGTAGCGACGGTATTGATTTCAGTTGGGTTCAGGAATAGTGCTACTGCTAGCATTGCTACCCCCGGAAAACACCCTCCTTGTTGGTTCACTTGCTCTGGGGATAATCCCTTTGTTGAATGCACTCTCAATCTAAATCCCCAATGCATGCAAAGTTTTGAAAGTGAACAGTGGAGCGACTATTAACTTTTGTAACATATTAGGCTCAAGGTTCTGCACCACTATCTGCACTTGGTCCCTCTTAGAAGGTCGATTTGTCATTTGTGCTGCCTTTGCTCTCCACCTTGCAGCAAATTCCACAAAAGGTTCTGTAAGATTCTGGTAGGTTGCTTCAAGCTTTTCGGTGGTCATTTTAATTTAGGTATTGTAAGAATACTAATTGACAAATGCCTCAGCCAACTATTCCCAGTTCTGCTTCACTTTATCCTATAACTTGGAGTACCAAATGGCTGCTATACCTGATAGGGTTCTTTAAAACAGAGAGAGTTTCTGAGGCTTAATCAGACCCATTGGTTTCATAACATCCAAGAAAAGCCAGATATGTACCATAGGATCTTCAAACTCGTCGAAATGGTCATTGTTTGGCATTTTGAATCTGTCTGGGAGCCGTACGATAGCCTCAGTGTACCCATCCTCAATATTGGGAATGAAGCTAATTCCCTGTGCCTTTTTGAATTGCTTCTCATGGTTAGCAATTTTTAGCAAGGTCGGGTCGAGATCATTAGTATCAAGGGGATAAAGCCCCTCATTAGGCTGCACCAGGGCTCTGAAAACTCGAGCTTGAGCCAACCGTTCTCGAGGATCTAGACCTTGCAAATCTTCAACTGGTGGAGGTGGATCAAAGCTCGGCTGGGGGCTTAGGATTGGATATGTAGTAGATTCCCCAGATGGGCGTTGCATTTCAACATTGGTCTCATCTTGCATGGCAATTCCCTGCTTTAGGGCTGCTATCATGGCCACAACTTCTTCTGGACTTTGTGTTGGCACGGGTCAACTGAGTTGGCAATCGGGGAAATGGATGCGTGTAACCCGATTATATTTGATGGATTTGAATTGGATTGGTCTAGACGGGTTTGACTGGATTGGACTTTTTAGAATGGGTCTTTTGGTAGTGGGTGGATCTTTTCTGAGTTGGCCTTTTGGGGATTAGATGAACTGCGCTCTTGCCGAATAGGTTTTTTCTGGGATTGGATAGACTGTGATGGGTTATGGCTTTCCGGGTTGGATCGGGCTTGGCCTTTGCTGAGTTGGGTATTTCTCCTTATTTGGCTTAGACAAACCTAGCATTAAAAACAAATGCCCTATCAGATCAGGATACAGGGCATGCTGGTCAGAACAAAGCAAGATAGAATTTTTGGCCCTGGTCCTGGTTCTGATATGTTTCTACCATATCAAACACAAATCCCTGGATTTTGATCCAAATTCTGATTCTGATATGACCCTTAAGGTTTGAAAAGAATCGCCTCAAGATTAAGACTCTCCCAGGATTGAATCATACATTCCCAAAGATTTCACATTTTGCACAAAAGCACTTAAAACACCCCTATAAGGGGTTAGTGTTTCCCTGTCCTAGATTTGGAGTGATCTACAACTTTACTATTCAAACAAACGGCTTCACAAATCTTGCATATGGGCGAGCATCCTGTCCTAGTTTGGAACAGTCACTATGGCTTTACTATATGTAGCTAGGTCGAATGGTCAAAAGGGTACCTCAGCAAGAATACCTAATATATAACCCTCACACCTAACAGCGAAAAGTGAAAGGTGGATCAAGTGGTACGGCTGTAATCAAGATCTAAGGGTTGTGTTCCCAACCTGGCAGAGCACATGACCGTTCAGCCTTTTAGCATACTTTTTAGGCGAGCCTCCAGCAAACCGTCCAGGAATAGCAGTCGGCAAACACAGTGACTTAAGCGCACTGATGTAAATACAATGCAGAGAACATCTAAGTGCAAATAAAAATTCGCATCATAAGTTTCAAGTCAAGTTCTTCAAATCCCCACCAGAGTCGCCAGAAACTGTAGCTTGACTTTTCGTGCTCCTTTCGGAAGGCGAATAGCCCTACAGTTCGGACTCTACTTATGGTTCTGAATCTGATTTCACAAGTGCAATGTGAAATAGTGAAAACACAAAAAGAGTCCAAATTCGGCAATTATTTTTGGAAAATCAATGTTTGAATCAAGTGCCAAAGATGGATTGCTTTGCTAGATTACAGAGTCGCCACCTAAATATTTTTGAGAAACTTAGGAAACCCAAGACTCGTGCAAAAGGCCATTAGTCTGTCATCACCAAAGTGTCTCGGCTCGGGAACATAAGTACGAGAAGGGAAGGTCATGAGTTGAGCACCCCACTCGCCCGATCAAAGATTGGCCTCTACTAATCGTGATGTATTTCTTATTTACATTATATGCTCTTGTTCCGATTATTAGCAAGAATTGAACATTTGATTTCATGTTTTATTTGAAATTATTTTATAAATTTGTCACTTGAAAAAGTGGGCTTAAAATGGACATTAATCAAACTATCCTAATTCAAGTAACTAGCCTTCATCCACAGGCATTCAAACATTTATATCATTTAAGCAATTAGCCTCATGGAAGTATGCTTTGACATAGTAACATGAACATTCGATGCAAGATGCTAAAACATAAAATTACTCACCTAGTACTCCAAGCCAAAACAAAGCAATTTTATTAGAAAAAAACATGCATGTTCCTCATTAATGCAATATGACTAATGCAACGCACACATTATGTATGTTATAGGCTCGACTATGAGCATGGAATATGATTTCATTCAAGACATGCGATAAGGCACGTATTCAAGTAATGAGTTTGAACATTGATATTGGGTTAGCATGATGAGCCGAGCCTTGGATGCATGCAAGACAGTGGAAGCAAAGCATAAGAATGCTAATTTGAAAAATGATGTTCTATACTAACCATCGTAAGCAAGTAAGTAAAAGGGAGAAAGACGTGGGGTTGGAAGATATACACATTATTACATAGTTAGCCCTCGTGCAAGAGGGTGCAAATCAAAATCCAAAAGTCCGAATTAAACTAATTATTACAAAGCCGAATGAATGAATAAGCGAAGAATTGACTTGCTAACTACTCTATTACAACAACGATAATAATGATAAATAAACTAGCTATAACAATTGCAAATAAATAAAATAATAATTACAACACTTAATCATTAACGAGACTAATTACAACAAACAATATTAATTAAATTAATTACAACGAGCATAGTGTAAGCGAGAATGAGCAAGAATTGCATGCATGCACATGCACAAGAATGGTAGCCGCTGGACATTGTAGACACCCCATTTTTGACCGTCCTCAAGACTTGGACGTCACCGCTTGAACACTCGGTGATCATCCATGTTTGTGTTCGTCTTGAGTTCCTGGAGGTTTCGGCTACGCGCCTTGCCTCAGGATCTCTCGATCCGACTGTTTCGTGTCTGGTTTTGCACCAAACACTTGTGTTTTGCCTTGGAGGGGCAGGGAATGGCTTGTGGGCCATCCCCACACTCCACCGGCCATGGCTTGAGGCCACCGGCTGTGTTTTGTTGCCACCGGCCAAATGTTTGGCCGGCCGGCACTATAGATGGCCGGCCAGCTATCTTTCTTTGGTCAATTGCATTTTTGGCCGGCCGACTACTGTGCATCTGCTTTTGCAGATATTTTTGGGTAGCTGGCATACACTGTCACCCCCTCCATACACGTGTATGGAGGGATTGCCCTCTTGTTAGCTTCCTTTGGAAGCTTTACAAGACAAATTGTCTATAAAAGAGGGGGTCTTCTCTCTTGTTAAAGGATTAGACAATTTAGACATAATTTTCTGAGGGTTTTGAGTTTTAGGGTTAGGGTTCATATCTCTCTCTCTCTTTGTTTTGTGAGTGTTTTTGCCTTAGTTTTGCACACAAACACCCACCATCACACCTTTTCTTGGAGCTGAGGCCCTTGAGGGTTGTTTTTAGAGTTTTGGAACTGGTTTGAGCTTGAAGAACCAGCTGGTCCACCATTGGTGAAGAGGGTCTACAAGGGTAAGAAACTTGCCCCTTTATTTCCCATTTTTGCATTGTATTTTTGCCTACCTTGCATCTATTTTTGAGCTTTGTGTATAACATATAAAAGTTCTGATTTTTAGTTCTGTAAATAGTTGGTTAAGGTTGCTTTAAGCTTTGGGATTTTTTGACCCCTCCTAAGCCTTGAAAGGCTCCATTTTGTGCCATTTTGGTTGAGCTCCGGGACCATTGTATTTGGGCCTCCTCACCACTGAAATCTTGAGGGATTTCAGTAATGAGGATGGTGCCTTGAGGTCCTAGGAAGGAGAGGGCCACCCCCTCTCCTTGTTGTCCTTGAAAAGGGCCTTTCTTGCCTCTTGAGGGAGCATCCAGTCTAAGTGTGTGTTGGCCATGCCTTAGCTGATTTTCATGCTTATTATGTCATAATATGCCTCTATTTTTAGTTGGTTTGGACACACCTTGCTTGTTTAGCATACATGTCTTGTAATGCCATATTGTGGCCTTAACATGCATCTAGGTTTTAACTCTTATTTTAGCTTGTTTTTGACCAAGCTTTGTGAAGGTTTTGTGTTTATTTTGGCATGCTCAAGTTCTGTTTTTGGTTGTTTTGGTCGACCATGGCATGCTTAGTATGGCCCCTTTGTATTCTTGGCTTGTGAGCCTTAAGTGCATGAACTATGAGCATGCATTATTTGCATTATTTCAATGGTTTAGAACCACTTACCACATGATTTCAGAGCTTAATGTGCATGCTAATTGTCCATGTTTAGTCTCTTTTAAGTGTGCTTAAAAGTTGCTCTTATGTGCTTAAGTGTTGGCCTATTAACATGTGCATATGTGTGTGTGTGTTGGACCTCACTTCCATAGCATTAGCCACTGTTTTAGGCTTGTTTTGAGGGCCACCTAAATTAGTCTAAGTCCATCCTTCATGTGTTATAGCATGCTTGCCTTGTACATTGTTGCATACTTGGCCTATTGCATGTTATTGCTTGCTTGAAATCATGATGCATTTGGCATGCATTTCATTGGTTAAGTTGCTTTGCATTGCTCCTATGCTTAGTCCACTTTACATGTTGTTGCATGTTTGTCACTAGCATGGTTGTTACATGCCTTGCATGCTCATTTTGCATACTTAGCCTCCATGTCTAGGTTGCATTCCATTTGCATGCATGCTTGGCCTCTTGAAATGCTTGTGATAGAGGTTGAGTTCCATTGGTTTGTTTATGTGCATTGCATTCCATATCAAGATGCACACTTGATTCTTTAGGCCATCATGCATGAAAATGCGTGATTGGTGGTTCGAGAATTGAGGCCCATCCTCCTTTGAGTCATTCACATGATAAGAGGTGTGGTTGGTGCATACATAGCTTGAAATGCACTGCCATGCTTTGCTTTGTCCTCTGCTGCTGTCAAACAGGATCCTGCAGGAAGATTTGGCCGGCCGGCCATCTTCAGTGCCGACCGGCCATCCATCAGTGGCCGATAACTCAATTTGTGGCCGGTGACCATTCTCCATGGCCGCTGGCCATTCTTCTCAGCCGGTGGTGTTCCAAAGTGTCTAGAAAGCATACCTTGGGAGTTGTGCAATTTTCAGAGGAGCAGAGCAGGAAAAACAGAGGCAACTTGTGCATGGCGGTGGATTTCCGAGCAAACCCGAACATGCATGCATTGGACCCTCTTCCCGAGGCCTTTTACTGCTTTCAGTACTTAATTGATTTGCTTAGTTAATTAGGTGGTCTGTAATTATTTAATTAGCTTGTAGGTTGATTAATTGTATTATTCTTTTGGTCCCTCCGGGCGAGGGCAAATTTGTAATAAGTGTGGGTGCGTGTATGCATGTCTTCCAACCCCCACTTCTTTCTCCCTTTTACTTACCTGCTTTTGATGGTTAGTATTAGGGCATATTTAAATTAGCATACCTTATGCTATGCATGCGTGCATCCTTTCATCAGTATTGCATGCACCGGGCTCGGCGCATCATGCTAACTGCATAAGTATTTCAAATCTAACTTGAATACATGCTATTTGAGCATTTTCACATGTCATTCATAGACTAGCCGAGCCTACTCTAGTGACATTCCGTATGCGTTGCATTAGGCATTCAAACATGGACTTGGATCATGCATGATTGCTAACATGTTCTTGTTTTGGCGCAGAGTACTAGGTGAGCTTTTTATGCTTTAGCATCTCACATGAGTGTGAATGTTAACATGATAGCATGATTACCATGAGGCTAGATGCTTATTTGATTAACTGCTTGAATGCCTGTGGGTGAAGGTTGAATTGTTTGAGTTGGGACAACTCGTTGAAATCCATATTTTAGCCTACTTGCGAGTAGCAAATTCCAAAGCGTTTTCCAAACAAACGGATATGCAATGTTTTGTTCCAAATTAGGCGATCTAGTCGATACTTGTTTGCTGTGCGCATAACATAGTAATTCTAGGCTAATAACTGGAATAAGAACGCATAATGTTTTCAAAACAAGATATCACAGTTAGTAGAGGCCGATCTTCGGATCGGGCGAGAGGGGGTGCTCATAGCTGACCTTCCCCAATCGTACCCAAGTTCCCGAGCTGAGGCAACTTTGGTGATGACGGACACGTGGCCTTTGGCACCGAGTCAGGGTTTCCTAAATTCCCTCATAAAAAATATTTAGGTGGCGACTCTGTATCTGGCAAAGCAGTCCATGTTTGGCACTTCTTTCAAAATCAGTTTTTTTTTCTCAAAACGATTTGCCGGATTTGGACTCTTTGGTTCAGATTAAGAACCGTGACACAAATTGAGTCCGAACTGTAGTAGCGAGGCCCAAGGGCGCGTCTACAGTTTCTGGTGACTCTGCTGGGGAAATTTACAGAGCTTGACTCGAACTCGTGATATCCTGTTTTGGTTTCACTTATGTGTTTCTTTGCATTGCATGTGCATTGGTGCGCCTAGGACACCGTGTTGGCCATCTGCTATTCCTGAGCGGTTTGCCGAAGGCTTATCTTGTCAAGGCATGACCATAAGGCTGACCGGTTGCGAGCTCTGCCAGTATGGGAACACAAACCCCGGTTTTACCGGGGCACCCTTTTGACCATTCGACCTAGTGCATAGTCGGAATCCGTAGTGACTATTCCAAGCTAGGACAGGTTGCTTACCCGATGATAGGTTGTTTGAAACCGCTGTATGCGTAGTGAAACCCTAGCTCCTGACAAAATAGGACAGGGAAACCCTACCCCAACATAGGGGTGTTTTGGCTCTCATTTTCTTGCTATGTGCTTTAGAGTGTATCTCTGCAGGGAGCACACATATCAGTTTGCAAGTGTGAGTATCAGGCCTGAGGGCACCAGCGTCAGTATTTGTGGAAATCAGTTATATCTATGGGTATCCGATTCTGTGTTTTGAGACAGTGATTTTGGGAAACAGTGATCAGTGGTAGGGTACAGTTATTCGGCTACACCTGTGTTTGATCTGTTTGGGCTAAAATGCTGCTTGGTTTTCCTTTCAGTTCAGAGAATTGATCCAGAATAGTCAGTGTCCCCCCCTTGCTGAGGCAAGACAGATATCTGATCCGTCAGTCACCGCTCAGAACAGTGGACCTATGATGACGCAAAATTCGAAAGAGATTGTGGTTATGACAGCCGCATTAGATCAAGAAATCACTCTGCAAAGTGAGACCAATGTCGATGTGCCACATCCACCCAGGTCGCCTGTTGCACACCCGGTTTGGACCCCCCAGTTGTATTAGGCTCATGAGCCCACCACGTTCGAGTTGATGGGGATGATAGGTGACCTCCAGAGGTCCGTGGCAGATCTCGCCTACGGAATGTCAGCTTCGACACCCGCCGCACCATACACCGGATGCTTTGTACCCCAGGAACCCCTATTGCTGGGTCGGATTGTGATCGAACTCAGCCAACCTGAGGTGGTCTCAAGTTACAGCAATGATATGCCAACAGCAACCCAAACCCTCGATCAGGCTGAGGCCAGAGGTAAAGACAAAGTGAAGGCAGATGCCGATCCCATTGAACAACTGCTGTGGGCAGTCGAGGCTTTGAAAGCCAGGGGGATGAGTAAACAACAAGTGTTCGCGGTCCTGACCAAGACTGTGGATAATGTTTTCCCCGCTCCAACTGAAGGCAGTACCAGCCAATCAGAAAATCGAGATAGGCCCCGTCATGCTGAAACAGTTCCTTCCGCTCCCAACCCTGCACCCGGGAAAGATCAGAAAGTCAAGGTAATGCCTGCCGACCCTTTCGCTAGTGCATCTAGCAAGAATACTCAGCCTTCAAAGTACCTGCCCTGAGGGCGCAGGATCTTTCACGCTCTCTACATGCCTCTGTCCAAGGCACTCTAGATCCTGGCCGAAAGAGGGCACCTCAAACCCCTGGAGCCTCGGCATCTCCCGAAGAATCTCCCTCCCACACATGATGCTACCTTGTACTGCGCGTACCACCAGTAAACAGGTCATGCTACCGATAATTGTTTCCGCCTCCGTCATGAGGTGCAAGATTTGATCGACAACGAGGTTATCCTCCCACCCACCTCAGCCAAGTCCGTTACTACCCAGCTATTGGACTTTGAGGATGCTGATACTGCGAGTATATAATCAGGGAATGCACCTCCTGCGGGCGGTGCTTGGTGTATTTCTGGATATGGCGTCTGGCACGCATTTTTGAGCATCTGCGACTGCTCGTTTTGTGAATTCTGGCTTGGGTGTCGAGTCAGTCTTTTGTTTTGTTTTGAGTCTGTCTCATTGTCGTGAGTCAGTCCTTTTGCTTAAGGGTCTGTCTTGTTGTAGCGAGTCAGTCCCCTTTGTATAGAATACCAGGTGATTCTGGGGTTATTGCCTCGAACACCGTTTTGTTTTGTAATTACCTTTTGCTTTCTTTTTGAGTCTGTTTCTGCCGTGGAGCCAATTACAATCAGGGAATTTGAATGAAACAGCTGCGGCTATCATGTTTCTGTGCTTATTACTATTTTGGGCTGGTTGTGCCAGAAGATTTGAATGGGACAACAGTACATTCCACCTGCTCTCTTGTGCCCTGAAAATCATTGTAATGACGTAAGTTTTTCCAAAACCTTTTTGAGCACTGTGGTGATAAAAATGAAGATGAAGGAATTCCTCAGGTTTTACAAAACTTTGATCAATTTGAGGGAAAGTTAGGTGTGCTAAGCCTTTAATGAATGAAATCATGCTTGTTAGCGTGAGTACTGAGAAGGACCCTGGCTTGATCCAGATTGGTTCCACACTATCTTCAGCGCGAGTGATTTGTCGCTTTCGTAAAAATTTTCAAAAAAAACAAAGTTTTGCACAGTCCTGTGAAGACCTGTGTGGAATCGCTCTTGAGATTGTGCAGCCTAGGATCGCTCTCAGCCTCAAGATTCAATCCATCTATTTTCAAGCCTAGACCACAATCCGGACTGTTCAACGATCAACCGTCATGTGAGGCTCGTGTGGCCAGGTTTGAAGCAGCCCTCGAGCAAGAGGCACCAAAATCAGATCAAGAAGGTCGGATCTCACCGCAAGAAGCTCGTGAAGTAACCGTGATGAATCCTTCTGCAGATCAATACAACAGCTATCCTCCTGGATACAGGGAGACTTCAACCTCAAAACCATTTGGCATGGGCTTGTTACACTTTTACCCTTTGAGAGGCTCGCTGGGCCGAAAACCCGGAAGGGCGACCCAGCAAAAGTTAGAGAAAAAAAAAAAAAAAAAAGAGAAGTGAAAAAAAAGATGCAAAAAAAAAAATATATACAATACAAAAAAGAAAAGAAAAGAAGAAAGCAAAAAAAAAAAGAGAAAAGAAGCTCGCAAGGTCGAAACCCGCATCGGGCGCCTTGGCAAAAGTTAGAGCCTAAAAAGTGAAGGTTAAAATACCCGAGTGTACCTTAACCGGAACTACGTAAGGCTTGATTCCCATGTTTGGGATACGTAGGCAACTTCCTCATGAAGTCCAGCCCCCAACGCTTTCATAGCGTCTCAGTCCATGTAATGGTTTTGATCACCTATGTCTCCTCTGAATCCGATAGTTCGGTCGTGACAATCGGAACCACGCAATCAACTTCATCCTAAAGTCCAGCCACCGACGCTGTCACAGTGACTGTGTCCATATATTGGTTTTGACCGTCTTCGTCTTCTCCGTGTCCAAGAGTTCGTTTGCAATCATCACCGATGAGGACTGGTTCTCAGCATGCTGCGGCATCATCCAAACAAGGGGCAACTTTCCGTTGCCATGAGTTGCCATGAGTCGCCGTTCAAACCAGGGGCAACTTTCCGTTGCCATGCATCCCTTTCAAGCAAGGGGCAATTTTCCATTGCCTCCGATCCGAGGTTGCGCATCTTGAGGGTAGGTTCCATGCTTGTTGAGCATCGACCGTTTGCAAAAATAGTTTTTGAAAATTTTTACTGAGGTTGACTATTTTCTCGAAAACTATTTCATTTTCCAAAACTAGACTATTTCTGAGACCCAGATGGGAAAATTTTCAGTGCTCATAAGTCTAACTTGCATGATTTTCAAATCAAAAATCGAACAAGTATGTTAATCTGACTCTCATGTTGGTCAAAACTGTTTTAGTAGAAAACTAAAAAAAAAATGGTCAAGATGATGAACTAGGGGTACAGTCGAGTCAGGTGTTCTGTCTTTCCCTTGTCATCAACATACTCGCCAGAAGGGCACTTTATTTGCCAGAAAAGGCACAACTGAAGCTGTCAGTAAAGGGCTGAAAGCTCTCAATATCCTCCAAACAACGAGGTATCAAGCCAAGTGCGAAGCACACGTTGGGATGGATCAAGATACACCATTCCTTGTCTGGAACATCGACTAGACAACACCAGAAGAAACAGCCGCGAGCTAATAGTGTTGGGCTTGAACCCACAACTTTCTATTCATCTATCAATCACCTTGGGGAGGGACGAAAAATGAGAGAATAAAGAATAGAGAGGTGTAAGCCGAGAGAAAAGTGAGCAAAAGGGGTTTTGAGAGAAAAACCGAGTCTGAGGGCCGAGTGATGTGAGAGCCACAAATCAAAAGGGGTGGGAAACATACCCAGAGGAACTGGCTCCCCGAGATCTGAGGTCTTTCATTTTTGTAAACATGTTCGTGTGTCGTGTCTTTTGTCTTGTTTAGCCCAACTCTTGTTTTGGGTCTTTTCTGAGCGTGTCTCGTTGTGTTTAGGTCGTGTATCTTTTGTTTGAGTCTTTCTCGCTGTGTTCAGTTTTAGGCTCGATACCCCGGTTGAAAAACCCTTTTTCAATTTCAAAAATCGCTTATGCTCAGAGTGCTGTGCCATGCTCTACATTTAGGCAAAGCAAAAGGAAAAAAAGGAAAATTTGGGGCATCTGAGTGTGTTTCAACTCCAGCCGGTTTCACCTTCGTATTCCGTCTCGTCAGATTGGGCTGTTTGTTCAGGATTTGCCGTGTGCAGAATGAACCGAATGCGTGTTATGGGTTGCGTGCAGATTAGTGCCCAGTAGAGTAAGGACTGTGTGTTCAGAATCAGGCAGTGGGTTGCTTGCGTTGTTTTGCTGTTGACTGGTTAGTTATCTGATTATTACAGTGCAAGTGTTCAATTTTCAGGCAACAAATCAATTTCATTTACATTGAGGTGTAATATGGTGTGATGCAATGCAATATATGAGATATACACATGTAACACTTTTTCAGACAAAAAGTTTGTTTCATTCCATCATCTTTTCAAGTACATAAGTTTTGGAAACGAAAATCTGCCTGTGGCAGTACAAAGTATCCTAGCTACCAACAAAAAGGAAAAAGTACAAAAAAAAGAAGAAAAACAGCAAAATCTGTATCAAATGTCGAGTGGCCTCAGGCCTGGGAGTCCGTCTTGGTCCTCTTCCTGGACGAAGGTCCAGGAGCATCATCAATACTGTCATCTGAGCCCGAGTCCGAGCCGTCTCCGATTCTCCTCCGACGACTCTGCTTCCGCCTCCGCCTCCGACTCCTCATCATCATCATCAGGGACTGGAGCCCGTGAGCTACTCCCGACATGAGTACGCCCCACTTTGGTGCGGGGGTATACTCTACCCTCTCCATCTCCTCCGGCAGGAACAGAAGGCCTGGCTGGAACACCTTCTACGGTGGGAATTTGGAAGGGAGGCTGAAAAGTATGAAAGGCAAATGCATCAGTATACTGTGAGCAGTTTATCAGTGCAGAATGCAGTGTATGAGTACAGTGTGTGAATACTGTGAGCAGTTTATCAGTGCAGAATGCAATGTATGAGTACAGTGTATCAAATGCCGTGAGATCAGTGTGTCAAGTATTGTGTTGCGTATCAGATTATGTGAAGCAGTTTATGTATGGTTTGAGACTATGGTTGAAGAACATACCGGGATACTGTAAAGGGCCAGGAGGTCGAAGGTCCGCTGTAGCATCCCCATCATGGAGGCATTCAGCTCCAGGGACTGCCGGGTATACTCGGAAGAAGCCTGCAAAATGTATCAGATGCATCAGTATTCTGCGAAATATCAAAGAAACTGAAATGGAATGACTACGCAAGATGCAATATGAAGTAGTACATACCGAAGGCAAGTCGTGGAAACCGACTAACTCGTGATCAGCCGGAGGAGGGGCGAAGGGAATCTGGGTAGGTCGTCCCACCCTGTCCTCTGTATGTCAGTGAGGTGGCAGTGCAGGCTAGCCAGCCCCCCCCTCTCTGAGCTCCACCCTGCCGCGGACCCGAGCTCTCCGCGATGCTCCTACTCCAGCCCCGCTCCCGCCCTAGCTGCTGGTGCCACAGGCCTCTCTCCCTCAACCCGATGCCACCGCTCAGAGGCCGCATGATATACGTCTGCACATACTCTCTGTAGTCGCCGATACCTCTGAAGCGGATCGCGTCCCAGCCAATAGTGTAATCGGCCATCTGCTTGGCAGTGAATCTCTCGGTCTCCCTCATATCCTCGGAGGGTGAACCGGGACTATCTGCTCTGGTAACCCTAGGGTCTGGCGTAGGAAACGCTCACCTAGGTACCAAGCCCGACAGACCGGACCCTCCAGCAGAATCCGGAAACGCGAGGTCTCCTCAGTACCGGCAAATCGATCCCGCATCGTCGCTGGCAACGGAGCCCAGGGCTGCCAGGTGATCTGACAATGAAATACAGTTTGTTATCTACTATTATTGAAAACATACAGTGAAAAGCGAAGCTTAAATAAACTGCAAAGTTGAACATACCTCCGCGGGGGTGATGGTGTCAAAATAGCGGCGGAAGAAGCTAAATGTCTCCGGGGCCTCCGCATGCACCTCCCGTCAAAGCGGTGCGAGAACGGGACGACGAGAGGAGTCTCCACGTCTGGCACTGGGGCTAGTCTGGGAAAGTAAGCGCGTAGACCCACAACTGCAAGTAAATGCCAGTATGCTTATCAGATAAAGCAGAATGCAGAATAAAGCAGAGAAATAAAAAGAGCATGTATTGTGCAGTGTATTGTGCAGTAGTGTAGTGGTAGAGTGTACAGTGTGAGCAGTGTAGTACAGTGTAAAACAGAGTATAGGTGTGTGCTGTGTGTACAATATACAGCCAGTGTGAAGCAGACTACAGTGTGTGCAGTGTACAGAATACAGTACAGAATACAGTAGTAGAAAGCAGAAATGTAAAGCAGAAAAAGAAATGTACCTCCCAAGCGCGCCAATAACCCCCGAGCAGCTGTCCGCTGCCATGGGAAGCCGAGCTCATGTATCCGTAGAGCGTGGCCAGAGTGGCGCCACCCCAGTCATAGTGCAGGATCTGAGTGACATCCACTAAGGCGCTGAGCAAGCAGAGGGGCACGGTATTCACCCGGTCGGCGAAAATAGTGGTCCCCAGTAAAAACATCAGAAAATCGCGCGCATATCGCTCTACAGCCTCCTCCACTAGGGCTGGCTGGACCCTGTACTGGACCTCGAACCAGGAATAACGAACGAAGCCTGGACGGACGAGAGGTGGCACCTCGCCAAGTAGATAGATTTGAGCAGCAGTCTATTCGTCCATATCAGTGTTGAAGGGGATCGGATCACCCCCTACCCCGATGCCTGTGAGCATCGAGAAATCGTAGGGAGTCATCGTCATGTCTCCTGTCGCAGAGAGGTGGAATGAATCGGTGGTGTCCACCACCTCTCCGCTAGAGCGGCGAGGAGAGGCCTACTAGCAGTAAGCCTGGATAGTCCTCTGCAGAAAGCGCCGAAGCTGGCCTGATCCACGATGTGGCGAACCGCATCGGGTAGCTCTGCGTACCAATCACGAGCGGCGATGTTCCCATACCCCCGGACGGTATGGGAATCTCCCTGTTTTCAAGCAAACAGTTGCAAAGCAATGCTAAATATACTAGTTTTGAAAGGCATTCAGAATTGAGATAAATATAGTATGTGTGCAAGTTTTTCGGATTCAAACAGGTACCGGGTGCCGGTGTGCTTACAGTGAACTACAACCTGTGATGTGTCAGCGTGTTTGAGTGGTTCAGTGCAGATATAACATGTGTGCATGTTTTTAGATTCAAACAGATACCGGGTGCCGGTGTGCTTACAGTGAACTACAGTGTGTACTGTGTCAGCGTGTTCGCATGGTTCAGTACAAATACAGCATGTGTGCATATTTTCAGATTCAAACAGATATCGGGTACCGGTGTGATTGCAATAAACTATAGTGTGTGCAGTGTGTACTGTGTCAGTGTGTTTGAGTGATTCAGAGCTAGCGCAGTGCGTGTGCACGTGTCAGTCTCAAACAGATATCAGCTGCAAGTGTTCACAATTAACTACAGTATACAGTGCATCAGTGTATTTGAGCTAAGCAGTTGAAGAACATAATCGGCTATGGCAGTCGGCAGTTAATTGTTCTATGTCACAAAAAAAAACAGAGGAAGGGATGTTACCTCGGAAGCGCCAAAGGACAGATGAGATGTAGGCTCACGCAAAAGAAGCTCTGGAGGCATCACCCTATCAAAGCTCCGAAACTGGCGAAGTCCATCGGGAGGCAAGACATGGATCGCCGGCCGGTAGGTCGCCGGGTCGAATGGGCGGACGATTAAAGGAAGAAGCTCAGCCCCGGAATCCATCTCGTGATCCGGGGGAGTCCCGCCCTGTGGAATATTGTCGGCCATGTCAAATGTGACGAGGAAAATGGTCGGAAAAGGAAAACCGGGCTAGAATACGAAGGGTCAACTGAAAAGTCAACCCCTGAGAGAGTGGAAAATGGCCGGAAAAGCCGGAAAGTGGAAAATGTGGGGAAATCAAGGAAAACTTGGGGGAAACAAACCCCAAGAAGCGGAAATCGAAAAGGAAACACCGAAACGAAGTTTCGATCGGGTGAAAGTGTTCGAAACGCGAAGATATTCGCGAATCAAACGATGGAACGAGCGTGAAACGCAAGAAAACAGAGAAAGGAAGAGGGGAAAATGTTCTAGAAAGAGAGAGGAAGGGTTTTCAGCTAAGGAAAGTGAAGGAAATAGGGTTTGAAACCCTATTTTAAAAGACCCAAGGTGAAAAGTCAAAACTGCCCCGAATCAGGCATTTTTGGCCGGTCGGCTACATTTTTGGCCGGCGGGCCAAACATTTGGTCGGTGATGTTTTTTGGTGGCCGGTGGCCTCCCCATGTGGCCGGTGAGCCTTCTACAACCTTGTTTGGGTCAGATCTGTAGTTTGGGGCCTTCATTGCTCAAGATAGTACAAGAAATGGCATTTCCGAAGCTCAACTGGCCTCCGTTTTGACCTCGGACTGTGTCTCTTGTGCGTGGCACTCGAATTCGTGCAAGGTGTATCCTTTCCGTATCCTTTTGTCTTTTACAAAACTTGAAAGTCGTCCCATGTGCATTTGGCATGCATTCCATCGCGCTATTTGCGCATCACACTGCCCTGTGCAGACGGTCTGGCGAGACCTTAAATACGCTCGGTCTGGCGAGACCTTAAACCCGCATGGTCTAGCGAGACCTTAAATACGCTTGGTCTGGCGAGACCTTAAACCCGCATGGTCTGGCAAGACCTTAAAAGCGTTCGGTCTGGCGAGACCTTAAACCCGCTTGGTCTGACGAGACCTTAAAACCGCTCGGTTGCATTGTCATGCCTTTCAAACTCACATGCATTGTCATGCATTTCAAAGTCACACGTTGTCACGCATTCTAAGTTCATTTGCATTGTTATGCATTTCCCTAGCAGACGGTCTAGGAGACCTTAAATCCTTGGAAGGTGCAAGACCTTCGGTGCATTGGTGTGCACAGTTCATTTGCATTGTCATGCATTTCAAAAGCCACGCGTTGCCGCGCATTTCAAGTACATGCATTGTCATGCATCTCAAAAGCCGTGCGTTGTCAAAATCATGCATAATCATGCATTCAAAATAACAAAGCTCGTGCATTTCAAGCGACTTGCGTTGTCGCGCACTCCATGCAGCATGCATTTCAAAAGCAATAAAACAAAAATATTGCATATGTCATGCATCATTGTAAATAATGCATATGTCATGCATCATTGTAAATATACTGCATATGTCATGCATCATTTTAAATACTGCATATGTCATGCATTTCAAAAAAAAAAAAAAAAAAAAAAAACACACATGCATATGTCATGCATTTCATTGTAATATAGTGCATATGTCATGCATTTCCGCTGTAAATATCCGTTCCATTGCATATTGTAAATATCGCATTGTAGCTTGCATGCATTTATTGCATCATCCCCCTCCATCTTTGGCTTGCACCTTTTCATGTTGAGCCTGGTTTGGTATGTGCTCATACTTTTCACGTCGAAGCACAGTTCTGCATGTGTACGCGCCTATTTCTTGATGAACTTGGTTTGAGGGTGGCGGCACCTTTTCTGTGTTAGACGCATTTCGTTTGTGTACATGCCCTTCCTAGGCAAGATTTGGTTTGGCCTGCGTGCCTTATCCATCATATCTATCCATTCCATTGCATATTGTAAATATCGCATTGTAGCTTGCATGCATCCACTGCATCATCACTTCCATCCATGGCTTGCACCTTTCCATGTTGCGCTTGGTTTGGTATGTGCTCATACTTTTCAGGTTAAAGCATAGTTCTACATGTGTACGCGCCTATTCCTTGATGAACTTGGTTTGAGGGTTGCGGCACATTTTCTGTGTTAGACATGGCTTGTATGTGTCCATGCCTTTCTTAGGCAAGATTTGGTCTGGTTGCATGCCATATCCACCGTATATATTACATTGTAGTGTAATTTTTGCATCCGGCATTAGGATCATTGTTCTTTCATTAGCGGGTTGTTTCCCCACTCATGTCATTCCACCCAATATTTGTTCTTGCGTCCGTCTACATCACTCATAGTTCTGCATGTGTACGCGCTTTGAGGGTTGCAGCACCTTTTCTATGGTAGACGGACTTGTTACTTCCATTAATCTATTTGACATTTGTGTGGTTTTGAACCGCTCATGATTGGATCATGATTCAATTGCGTTGCAGTTGTTTGCATTGTTTCAATTATATTGCATTTTCATTTGCATTATTATACATAGTTTTGTATATATTGCATATCATTTTGCATTCATTTTGCATTGTCATGCATGTTGCTAACAATATTGTACCTGTTAAGTTTGCTTTCTTTTCAGGCACGATATTGTATGTACGGTTCATTTGAGGCTAGTGCAACCAGACGAACCGGGCAGGTATTGTATTCTCCGAGTGAGACGTATCGAGAATTGCATAATTCTCTTACATCCTTTCTGCATTGTGGTGTAGTTTGGTGTACGCTTGCTTAAAACTGTTGCATTGTATGTGCTTCGTTATAGCTTTCTTTGTACGATCATAAGTTATGCCCGGCTCTGTGCATTGTCTTGCATCTTGCCCCTGCCTTCGGGCGCATATCTTGTTTGTCTTGCATGCTTTGTCGAAGTTTTCGGCCTTGTCAAAAATGGGTCGTCTCTGGGCTTTGACATTCACTCTCGTCATTGTTATGACTTTCGAGTTCTGTCAAAGAGGGGCAACTGTAGACACCCCATTTTTGACCGTCCTCAAGACTTGGACGTCACCGCTTGAACACTCGGTGATCATCCATGTTTGTGTTCGTCTTGAGTTCCCAGAGGTTTCGGCTACGCGCCTTGCCTCAGGATCTCTCGACCCGACTGTTTCGTGTCTGGTTTTGCACCAAACACTTGTGTTTTGCCTTGGAGGGGCAGGGAATGGCTTGTGGGCCATCCCCACACTCCATCGGCTGTGTTTTGTTGCCACCGGCCAAATGTTTGGCCGGCCGGCACTATAGATGGCCGGCCGGCTATCTTTCTTTGGTCAATTGCATTTTTGGCCGGTTGACTACTGTGCATCTGCTTTTGCAGATATTTTTGGGCAGTTGGCATACACTGTCACCCCCTCCATAGTGTATGGAGGGATTGCCATCTTGTTAGCTTCCTTTGGAAGCTTTACAAGACAAATTGTCTATAAAAGAGGGGGTCTTCTCTCTTGTTAAAGGGTTAGACAATTTAGACAGAATTTTCTGAGGGTTTTGAGTTTTAGGGTTAGGGTTCATATCTCCTCCATCTCTATATCTCTCTCTCTCTCTCTTTGTTTTGTGAGTGTTTTTGCCTTAGTTTTGCACACAAACACCCACCATCACACATTTTCTTAGAGCTGAGGCCCTTGAGGGTTGTTTTTAGAGTTTTGGAACTGGTTTGAGCTTGAAGAACCAGCTGGTCCACCATTGGTGAAGAGGGTCTACAAGGGTAAGAAACTTGCCCCTTTATTCCCCATTTTTGCATTGTATTTTTGCCTACCTTGCATCTGTTTTTGAGCTTTGTGTATAACATATAAAAGTTCTGATTTTTAGTGCTCTAAATAGTTGGTTAAGGTTGCTTTAAGCTTTGGGGTTGTTTGACCCCTCCTAAGCCTTGAAAGGCTCCATTTTGTGCCATTTTGGTTGAGATCCGGGACCATTGTATTTGGGCCTCCTCACCACTGAAATCTTGAGGGATTTCAGTGATGAGGATGGTGCCTTGAGGTCCTAGGAAGGAGAGGGCCACCCCCTCTCCTTGTTGTCCTTGAAAAGGGCCTTTTTGCCTCTTGAGGGAGCATCTAGTCTAAGTGTGTGTTGGCCATGCCTTAGTTGATTTTCATGCTTATTATGTCATAATATGCCTCTGTTTTTAGTTGGTTTGGACACACCTTGCTTGTTTAGCATACATGTCTTGTAATGCCATATTGTGCCTTAACATGCATCTAGGTTTTAACCCTTATTTTAGCTTGTTTTTGACCAAGCTTTGTGAAGGTTTTGTGTTTATTTTGGCATGCTCAAGTTCTGTTTTTGGTTGTTTTGGTCGACCATGGCATGCTTAGTATAGCCCCTTTGTATTCTTGGCTTGTGAGCCTTAAGTGCATGAACTATGAGCATGCATTATTTGCATTATTTCAATGGCTTAGAACCACTTACCACATGATTTCAGAGCTTAATGTGCATGCTAATTGTCCATGTTTAGTCTCTTTTAAGTGTGCTTAAAAGTTGCTCTTATGTGCTTAAGTGTTGGCCTATTAACATGTGCATATGTGTGTGTGTGTTGGACCTCACTTCCATAGCATTAGCCACTGTTTTAGGCTTGTTTGAGGGCCGCCTAAATTAGTCTAAGTCCATCCTTCATGTGTTATAGCATGCTTGCCTTGTACATTGTTGCATACTTGGCCTATTGCATGTTATTGCTTGCTTGAAATCATGATGCATTTGGCATGCATTTCATTGGTTAAGTTGCTTTGCATTGCTCCTATGCTTAGTCCACTTTACATGTTGTTGCATGTTTGTCACTAGCATGGTTGTTACATGCCTTGCATGCTCATTTTGCATACTTAGCCTCCATGTCTAGGTTGCATTCCATTTGCATGCATGCTTGGCCTCTTGAAATGCTTGTGATAGAGGTT
The DNA here is from genome assembly GCA_030407325.1 of Camellia japonica. Classification (NCBI taxonomy): domain Eukaryota; kingdom Viridiplantae; phylum Streptophyta; class Magnoliopsida; order Ericales; family Theaceae; genus Camellia; species Camellia japonica. Next base: position 157,472,674 of record JAPPVO010000059.1, on the reverse strand, counting down.
GAGTTCCATTGGTTTGTTTATGTGCATTGCATTCCCTATCAAGATGCACACTTGATTCTTTGGGCCATCATGCATGGAAATGCGTGATTGGTGGTCCGAGAATCGAGGCCCATCCTCCTTTGAGTCATTCACATGATAAGGGGTGTGGTTGGTGCATACATAGCTTGAAATGCACTGCCATGCTTTGCTTTGTCCTCTGCTGCTGTCAAACAGGATCCTGCAGGAAGATTTGGCCGGCCGGCCATCTTCAGTGCCGACCGGCCATCCATCAGTGGCCGATAACTCAATTTGTGGCCGGTGACCATTCTCCATGGCCGGTGGCCATTCTTCTCAGCCGGTGGTGTTCCAAAGTGTCCAGAAAGCATACCTTGGGAGTTGTGCAATTTTCAGAGGAGCAGAGCAGGGAAAACAGAGGCAACTTGTGCATGGCGATGGATTTCCGAGCAAACCCGAACATGCATGCATTGGACCCTCTTCCCGAGGCCTTTTACTGCTTTCAGTACTTAATTGATTTGCTTAATTAATTAGGTGGTCTGTAATTATTTAATTAGCTTGTAGGTTGGTTAATTGTATTATTCTTTTGGTCTCTCCGAGCGAGGGCAAATTTGTAATAAGTGTGGGTGCGTGTGTGCATGTCTTCCAACCCCCACTTCTTTCTCCCTTTTACTTACCTGCTTTTGATGGTTAACATTAGGGCATATTTAAATTAGCATACCTTATGCTATGCATGCGTGCATCCTTTCATTAGTATTGCATGCACCGGGCTCGGCGCATCATGCTAACTGCATAAGTATTTCAAATCTAACTTGAATACATGCTATTTGAGCATTTTCACATGTCATTCATAGACTAGCCGAGCCTACTCTAGTGACATTCCGTATGCGTTGCATTAGGCATTCAAACATGGACTTGGATCATGCATGATTGCTAACATGTTCTTGTTTTGGCGCGGAGTACTAGGTGAGCTTTTTATGCTTTAGCATCTCACATGAGTGTGAATGTTAACATGATAGCATGATTACCATGAGGCTAGATGCTTATTTGATTAACTGCTTGAATGCCTGTGGGTGAAGGTTGGATTGTTTGAGTTGGGACAACTCGTTGAAATCCGTATTTTAGCCTACTTGCGAGTAGCAAATTCCAAAGCATTTTCCAAACAAACGGATATGCAATGTTTTGTTCCAAATTAGGCGATCTAGTCTATACTTGTTTGCTGTGCGCATAACATAGTAATTCTAGGCTAATAACCGGAATAAGAACGCATAATGTTTTCAAAACAAGATATCACGGTTAGTAGAGGCCGATCTTCGGATCGGGCGAAAGGGGGTGCTCATAGCTGACCTTCCCCAATCGTACCCAAGTTCCCGAGCCGAGGCAACTTTGGTGATGACGGACACGTGGCCTTTGGCACCGAGTCAGGGTTTCCTAAATTCCCCCCATAAAAAATATTTAGGTGGCGACTCTGTATCTGGCAAAGCAGTTCATGTTTGGCACTTCTTTCAAAATCTGTTTTTTTTCTCAAAATGATTTGCCGGATTTGGACTCTTTGGTTCAGATTAAGAACCGTGACACAAATTGAGTCCGAACTGTAGTAGCGAGGCCCAAGGGCGCGTCTACAGACATCTGAATGAATTCCTTGGAGAACAGCAATAGAATGGGCAAAACAATCAGCAGGAAGGGAATGATGCGATAACAGAACATCCAAGGGAAATGATCCATGTCATCCATGGAGTCGCGCACCCGGATAGAGTAGCACAAGCTAGGGAAGAGATGCAGAAAGCAACGCATCTCAGGAAGGTTTACAAAGTAGAGTATTCCTTGGAAAGCAAAAGGCCAAGGATCGAGGTCAGCCGCAAAGGCCTAATATTTCCTTTTCTAAAGAAGACATGCAAGGACTGGTCCAGCCCCACTCGGCCACTTTGATTATTAAACTAGACATGGATGGATTCGGAGTGGAGAGAATACTAGTTGATAAAGGCAGCGTAGCCGAGATCATGTACTATAAATTGTACTAGAGCCTGGGCCTCAAGGATCAGGATCTTAGGAAGGTTGACTCACCACTGCTAGGTTTCAACTCTGACCTGGTCTGGCAGGTTGGAGAGGTGACACTACCAGTCTGGGCAAGATCTATACGCCTTGAAGTATTCTTTTTGGTCGTGGATGTGCCCTCACCATATAATGTTATTATAGGCAGACTATGGTTGCACCAGCTTAAAGCAGTTCTCTCTACACTTCACTAAGCCCTGAAATTTCCTAATAAGGATGGAAGTATTGAAACCATTCGAGGAGACCAAGTATCCACAAGATGCTATTTAATGCTCACCTTGGGGCAAAAAGAAGTTAAGCTGGCTCAGAAACGAGTATGCACAGTCAAAATTCCGAACTCAAAACTACTGGGGGAGATTGGAAAGGATCTAGAGGAGTGCATGATAGAAGAACTCCATAAATTCCAAATATCACCCGACGATCTAGAAAGGTACTTCCTGCTCGGATCTTCTCTGTCTGAGTAGGATAAAAAAATTCATTTTTAAGTTTTTAATGGATAATCTTGAGATCTTCACCTGGACACCTTATGAGATGCCAGGAGTGGACCCCAATATTATCAGCCACTGCCTCAATGTTGATTCTACATACAAACTAGTAATCCAAAAAAGTAGAAGGTCTCATGTAGATCATGTTGAGGTAGTAGTCGAGGAAGTCGAAAGACTCCTGGACGCAAAGGCCATAAAAGAAGTTCAATACCCCATTTGGCTGTATAACATTGCCGTTGTTAAGAAAAAGAATGGAAAATGGAGGGTATGTGTAGATTTCACAAGCCTTAACAAAGCATGCCCTAAAGACTGCTTTCCTTTACCAAGGATTGACCAATTGTTAGATGCCACCTCTAGCTACGCTAGAATGAGCTTTCTCGACGCATATAGAGGCTATCACCAAATAGCAATGAATGAGCCAGACTAAGAAAAAAACTCATTTTATAACTCCACGAGGGCTATATTACTATAGGGTGATGCCTTTTGGGCTAAAAAATGTTGGAGCCACTTACCAACGGCTAGTTACCACTATGTTTTCTGACTAGATAGGAAAAGCCACAGAAATCTATATTGATGATATGGTTATCAAAAGCAAGCTAGAAACTGACCATTTAAAAGCCCTGCAGACCACATTTAACATCCTTAAAACCTATAAATTGAAGTTAAATGTTGCTAAATGTGCTTTTGGTGTTGAGTCAGGAACATTTCTGGGCTACGTGGTGACAAGAAGGGGGATCGAAACAGACCCTCAGCAAGTGAAATCCATCATCAACTTATAGCCACCTTGCAAGCTCAAAGAAGTATAGAAGTTGACAGGGATGGTAGCGGCACTTAATCGCTTCATAAGCCACTTCTCAGACAAATGTAAACCCTTCTTTCAGTTCCTCAAGAAGGGAGGAGGAGTGGAATGAAATAAATATTGTGATCAAGCACTAGAGGAATTAAAATGGTACCTCCTTTCACTTCCCCTGCTCTTGACCCCTCAATAGGGTGAAAGGCTGTATCTATATATAGTAGAGTCCTGGTCAGAAATGTGGAAAGCACCCAGCTACCAGTATATTACATCAGCAAAACTCTAAATTGTGCAAAGACAAGGTATTTGCCCTTGGAAAAATTAGCCCTGGCCTTAATGACTACAACTAGGAAGCTTGTACACCATTTCCAAGGTCACCCTATCATAGTGCTAACCTAACATCCTTTGCGAAGCCTTTTTTACAAAACTAATTTTTCTGGATGCATCGCTAAGTGGGCCGTGGAGTTGGGGGAATTCGATGTCACTTTTCAGCCCAGAATTGCCATCAAAGCCCAAGGGTTGACTGACTTCGTTGTAGAATTCTCAACCGAACAACCTTAATAGAGTTCTACCGCTGATGTGTCACCAATCGCAGAATTAAGGGGCCAACAGGGTGCGATCTAGGAAACACAAAATTGGAATTGGCATTATCATAGTAGTCCAATACCACAGAAACTAGGCAACAAGCATAATCAGGACAAGGCAATGATTCAACATGGAAGTTGTATGTCGGTGACATGGTGTAGCTTAGCTTTTCATGCTCCTTTAAGAAGGCGAATAGCCCTACAATTTGGACTCCACTTGTGGTTCTGAATCTAATTTCACAAGTGCAATGTGAAACAGTGAAAACACAAAAAGAGTCCAAATCTGCCAATTCTTTTTGGAAAATCGATGTTTTGAATAAAAATGCCAAAGATGGACCACTTTGCTAGATTTCAAAGTCGCCACCTAAATATTTTTGGGAAATTTAGGAAACCCGAGACTTGTGCCAAAGGCCATTAGTCCGTTATCACCAAAGTGTCTCGGCTCAGGAACTTAGGTAAGAGGGGGGAAGGTCATGAATTGAGCACCCCACTCACCCGATCAAAGATCAACCTCAACTAATCATGATGTAATTTTTATTTATGTTATATGTTCTTATTCCGATAATTAGGCTATATTACTATTTGATGTGCGCATACAAGGTATAGACTAATTTGCAAGAATTGGAACATTTGATCTCATGTTTGGTTTTGAAAAGAGTTTTGTGAATTTTCCACTTGAAAAAGTGGGCTTAAAAATGGACATTTAATCAAACCGTCCCAATTCAAACATCTAGCCTTCATCCACAGGCATTCAAACAATTTTATCATTTAAGCAATTAGCCTCATGGTATTTTTGCTTTGGGCATGGCAACACAAATATTCATGCAATATGCTAAGGCATAAAAGCTCACCTAGTACTCCGAGCCAAAACAAAACAAGATAATTAGAAAAATATGCATATTCCTAATTAATGCAATATGACTAATGCAACACACACATTATATATTTTATAGGCTTGGCTATGAGCATGGCACATGGTTTCATTCAAGACATGCGATAAAGCACGTATTCAAGCAATGAATTTGGACATTGATATCGGGCTAACATGATGAGCTGAACCTTATATGCATGCAAGACAAATGGATGCAAAACTTGAATATGCTAATGAATCATGCTCTATACTAACCATCGTAGGCGAATAAATAAAAGGGAGAAAGACATGCGGTTGGAAGACATACACATTATTACAACATTTGATCCCTCACGCAGGAGGGTGTGAATCAATGTCCGAAAGTTTGAATTAAACTAATTATTACAAAACCGCGTGAATGAATAAGCTAGGCTAAGCTAATTAGCTGCCTATGCTATTACTACCTATGCTATTACAACAAGGATAATCAAGGTAAAGAAAACTCACTATTTAAACTAACTAAGTACAACAATTAGAAATAAACAAAAATGAATGATTACAACGCGTAATAATTAACGAGACTAATTACAATAAACAACATTAAATTACTTAATTACAATAATCAACATAAGTGAGGATGCGCAAGAATTGCATACATGCACATGCACATGCACAGTGTTCAAGAACAGCTCTATCTGCCCCAAGCTTGCTCTATTTCACCTCAGCCACTGCCCTCTGTTTTCTGCAAAAATACACTGCTGACTAAACTCTGAGGGCCGGCTGGCCCTCAATGAAGCCCGGCCGGGCATATAGAAGGCTAGCTGTGCCTCAGTTTTGTGCAAAACTCTGTTGACAATGAATCTCCGTAGAGATTAAGCCATTAAGCGCGAAACTCTAGTTCATGTGTTGAATAACCATCAACCATTTGAAATAACTCTCAAATAAAAGAAAGGAGTATCAAGTTGATTATTAAAATGAGGTTATTAAACATGAAGGAAATGAGTCGAAGAAAAGCTAGAACAATATGCAACAAGATATACAAGTAAACTTACGAGACAACAAATGAACTAAACAAAGCTTGGACCAATTAAATTGAATAAGACAGCCCTAAAACAGTCTAAAATAAGCCTAAAATAGTGGCTAAAAATGTAAGAAAAGAGCTCAAAAGCTAAGCAAAAACAAAGACATTAAAGCTATGTAAACAAAAGAACAAGGAGGGATGGCCAACCCCTCCAATTTCAAGACTTGAAATCATGTTTTTGGCCTCAATTCAACTCTAAAAATCAGTTCAAAATCCAAAGAAAAAGAGTGTAAAAGAACCAAGGGTTGAGCTACAAAAATAGGTGCAAGTGAGGGTGTTAACCTCACCACCTTTGGTAGCTTATCCAAACCCAAATTCTAACTCTTAGAATAGGTGTAAAACTGTCCAAGGACACAAGAAATAAGTAAAAATGAAGAGATCAAAAGCAAGAATAAAAGTTACAAGCTTATACCTCCCAAAATGGAGTCAGCTTTGGTTAATGATCAAACTCACTCTTGACACACTCTCATGCTTGAATAATGCTTCTCAAGGGTCAAAAAAGGCTCTAAGGTGATGAGTCAAGGTTGTGTATGGTGTATATAGATGATACAAGGAAGATAAGTCAACTCAAAGGTAGCTTGCAATGGAAGAAGAAGGAAGAAGGAGCACTCTCTATGTGTATAGACTCTCTTTTGATTGTGTAACCCCCAAAACAAAGGTATATGGTCGTATTTATAGAACTTGAGCACAAAACGTGATAAATATCTTAAAAAATAGACAACTAGTGGGCTTCTGGCTAGAATAGTGTTTATCGCTTTCGAAGGCCGGCCAGCCCTCAATAGCCACGGCCGGCCCTCACTGAGGCACGGCCAGGCCTCAATGACTTCCCTTGTTTTTTCTATTACAGCCTCAACAAAGGATGGCACAAGGTGTGAAAATGGATTTCTTGGGTGTGATTAATGGGAATATGGAAGGTTTGGGGTTTTTTTGAAGCTTAAAGAAGACTCCTTCATTGAACCTCGAAGTACGCATAATACCACTTTCATCATCGAGTGTACCGAGCAAAGTGCTCAAGCCTTGCGGGCTGTAAAAAATGAGGTGTCTACAGTTACCCCTCTTTGACAGAGCTCAAAGTCATAAAGTAACGTGAGTGAATGTCAAAGCCCAGAGACAACTTATTTGACAAGGCCGCAAGGTTCGGGCAAGAAATCAAGACATAAGCGCAAAAAATTGAACTTGGGGCAAAATGCAACAACGAAATGTAGAAAATAACTTATGATCATGCAATGAAGAACTTATGATCATGCGATGAAACTTAATGTAAATGAAACAATGAAACAATGCTACAAACTAGACAAGAAAGCAACGTTCGAAAGACGATGCAAAACAAAGAAAAACAAACCTCGCCGTGTTTCACACAGAACAAAGTGAATAAATAGGCACGCTTCACATGAAAAGCACAAAAAAAGCGCAAACCAACCTATGTCTCACGTAGAAAGGACATAAGAAAATGCAACCTAACTACGCCTCGCATAGAAAGGAGGAAGGGCGACGTAACCATCGAGCGCTCCTGAGGACTCAACCAAGGTCCTAACGCGTCTCACACGATAGGAGGAAGGGTGGTGTGAACAAACAGCCGCACCTGATGTTTTTAACCGGGGGTACAATCCTAACACGTCACACGCGAGAGGAGGAAAGGTGGTGTGAACACCGGGCGCACCAGAATGTTTTTAACCAGAAGGTGAAATCCTAACGCATCACACACGAGAGGAGGAAAGGTTGGTGTGAACACCGGGCGCACTCGAATGTTTTTAACCGGAAGGTGCAATCCTAACGCGTCACACGCTAGAGGAGGAAAGGTGATGTGAACACCCGATGCACCCGAATGTTTTTAACCGTAGGTGCAATCTTAAAGTGTCACACGCGAGAGGAGGAAAGGTGGTGTGAACACCGGGCGCACCCGAATGTTTTTAACCGAATGTGCAATCCTAATGCGTCACACGCGAGAGGAGGAAAGGTGGTGTGAACACCGGGCGCACCTGAATGTTTTTAAAAGAAGGTGCAATCCTAACGCGTCACACGTGAGAGGAGGAAAGGTTTGAATTGACAGAGAACAAGCAAAACACATAAGTAGGAATCAAAACATGAATTCTACTCAAAGATACGTAAAATCAAAACAATACCAATGTGTTAGAACAATGGGTTCAACGCAGTGCGCTTCATTCCGGTTGCAAAATTAATGATGATTTTAATGTGGCACAAATGATTTATCTGGAACTCATCTGTATGAGCCGTACATACAATATCGTTTGGTTCGCTTGGTTACAACATAACGGAACGAACTACGATTCAAGCAAAATAATGATAAATTATAAAAAGAGTTTAAAACAAACAAGCTTAAACAAATTAGATCAAGAATCAAATAAATGGTTTATCCATTTTCACTCACCGTATATCTTCTTTTGGTCCCTTGTTTATTTTCACTTTTCCTCAAATTTTCTCCTCTTTTCTTTTTGTTTCCTCTCTTTTTTGTGTGTGTGTTTTTTATCACTCCCTAACACCAGAAATAAAAGATAAAGCAAAGAAATAAAATAAAGCAAAGAAAAACAAAGATTGAACTGGGTTTTCACTGAGAGCCGGCCGGGCCTCAGTGATACACGGCCAGGCATCACAACAGCCGGCTAGGCTTCAATAACGGCAGGGGCAGATTCAATCTTTCCCCACGATTCACTTGTTAAAACAAAACCAAACCTTATTTCCTCACTTCCTCACCTCCGAAACTTTCTTCTTTCCCTCTCTACACACTCTCTCTCTCTAGATTTCCTCTTTTACTTGCGTTTCCCAACAAACCTCACCACTTTTTCTTCGAAACCCTTCCTCTCATCTACATTTTGAACCGATTGGATTTCAATTTGGTCAAATTTTCAGGTTTCTCGTTGTTTTGCTTTGTTTCTCATGAGTTTTCTTGGTTTTTGGGGACTCCCTCTCGTGTTTTTCATTTTTCCCTCTCATTTTCTCTCTCCTAGGGTTCAAGCCCCCACATTTTCTCACTTTCTCTTTAATTCCTCCACTTTTCTCCATGGCTAGCGGTGAAGTTCCCATTCTGGACCCCACCATTGGCATTGAGGCCGCCTTAGGCACGGATATGGAGGCTGAGGATCCCCTATGTTGCTTCCTCTCAACGATAGGCCATTCGATGCGGCCACTTATCAGCCACATACACATGTTCCACCTCCAGGTGGCATTTGAGATTCGAGGGCCTCATTCATGGGATAGACGAGGAGGTCTTGCTACGAGAGCCTATGGAGCACTTGTCCACCGATGCCTCCACGGTAAACCATTTTCCTTTGTTTTTGTACCCTTTGAATTTCACTTGAACTTGAATTTCACAAGTAGATCACCAATTAATACCATATATATATTCCCCATTGACAGGTGGTGGCTAGGACGATTAATGGCTATGGATCCATATTCGGCCCCCTGCACTAGTACGAGAGACTACCCGTAGAGGTCCGCGCATCGGTTGACGCAGCTGGCTTCGGCCCTTCTGCTCGGGGCTCATACAAATAAGGGCCTAGTCATTTTTGTACGGAGCTCTAGTCGTGAGATGGTGGGACACCACTGATTCATTCCACTTCTCATCGATCAGAGAGATAACCCTGACTTCGTACGATTTTTCGATGCTCACCGGTCTACGGGTTGGAGTTGGCGGTCCAATCCCGTATGATCCAGACTTGACGTAGTGGAGAGCCACACAGCGTCAGCTTCTAGGAGCGATCCCAGACACTACCAGCCACAGAATGGTGAGATACAACTAGTTCTTCGAGTACTTCTCTGACTTTCAGACCACCACTCCAGATGAGGTCGCCCAGTACACCCGCGGCTTCCTTATGTATCTCCACGGTACTACCCTGTTTGCGAACCGGGAGAATGCCGTGGGGTTATATCTTCTGGGGGCACTGGTGGACCTTCCTCAGGTATCAGAGTACGATTGTAGGGGCACTAGTCTGGCCACCCTATACTGCTATATGAGCTCCATCTCCCTCCGGAAGGCGGATTTACTTGGCGGCTACTGGAGGGTGTGGGAGGTACGTGTAGATGTCCCCGAACGTCCCGAGAGAAATCCCGTTTTGTTCATTGGGCTCACTACAGTTCGGACTCGATGTCACGGTTCTTAATCTGATCTCGCAAAGTGCAATACGAGATTGATGAATCACCAAAGAGTCCAAATCCGGCAAATCGTTTTGAAAAACTGATTTTTAGAAAGAAGTGCCAAACATGGACTGCTTTGCCAGATACAAAGTCGCCACCTAAATATTTTATTTTGGGGGAATTTCGGAAATCCTGACTCGTGCCTAAGGCCACGTGTCCGTCATCACCAAAGTTGCCTCAGCTTGGGAACTTGGGTACGATTGGGGAAGGTCATTTCATGAGCACCCCCGCTCGCCCGATCAAAGATCGGCCACTACTAAGCATGATATCTTGTTTTTGAAAACACATGTGCTCTTATTCCGGTTATTAACCTAGAATTACTATGTGATGCGCACAGCATACAAGTATAGACTGGATTGCCTAAGTTGGAACAAAGCATCGCATATCCGTTTGTTTTGAAAATGGATTGAAGTTTGCTACTTGCAAGGAGGCTAAAACACGAGTTTCGACGAATTATTCCAACTCAAGCAACCCAACCTTCACCCACAGCCATTCAGGCAGTTATATCACATAAGCACATAGCCTCATGGTAAGCATGCTATCATGGCAGTCACTCGCACACATGCAAGGATGCTAAAGCATAAACACTCACTGAGTACTCCGAGCCAAAGAAAGAAGCTAATTAGAAATCATGCATGAATCCTAACTATGCTGGGATGCCTAATGCAACACATGCAGAAATATAACTACAATAGGCTCAGCTATTCTAAGATGGCATATGAGATGCAACAATCGATACATGTATTCAACTTGGAATTGAAATACAATGCAGTTAGCATGATGCGTCTAGCCCGGTGCATGCAATACAGATGAATGAATGCAAGCATGCGAACATATAGATGGTAATTGAAACATGCCCTAAAACTAACCATCATAAGCTGGTAAATAAAAGGGAGAAAGTCGTGGGGTTGGAAGACATACATCACACACACACACACACTTATTACAAAGTTCGCCCTCTCAAAGAGGGTCCGAATAAATAATATAGAACCAACTAGCTAATCTAAGCTAATTAAACTAGTTATTATACAACCGAAATGAATAACGAATTATAGCTAAATATTACACAATATTAATTAATTAACAAATTAAACAAAGGAAGCAAATAAATTAGCATGCAAGCTACACGAAATGGACTGCCTTAGCTCTGTTCCGAATGATAAAGGATGCATGCATGCTCGAGTCGCCTTGTCGGGAAATCCATCGCGATGTCTCAACTTGCCTTTGTTTGCAATTGAACTCAGAAACTTGCACAAAGCTCCAAGGAGATGAAACTCCATCCTGGGAATCTAGGGGAAGGCTACCGACCAGCTATAGGCATTGGAAACCACCTACCGACCACCCTTGGTGGTAAAAACTAGAAAAGGTGGTCGGCCTGCCAAAAAACCTGGTCGGCCGGCCAGTTTCTTCTCCTGGTTTCTGCATTTTCTGCAACAAAGGCAAGAGAGAGAGAAGGCAAAGTATTTTTAACATATGTGTTCCCGACCACTCTCCCTGTCATTGCATAAGCTCTAGGGAGTGTAGTCCTCGATCCTCATGCCATCAATCACGCATCCCGATGCATGATGGCTGAGGAGTTGAATTGCACGACTTAATGCGAAATGAATGCGCATATAAACACATAAATGCCTAAACTCCATCATATATTAGTCAAGAGTGTCGGCGACTGAGAATCGAGGCACGTTTCATCACTTGGAGTATGAAACGTCCCTCGTTTCCCGTGTTTGGACTAACTCCTATTTCAAACACAATGCAACAAGTAGAATGGCATGCACAAAGTGACCTCAAGCATGCAATCCTAAGGCAATGCAACTAAGCGTGCAAAATATGCAAGGGACATGATAGCATATACAATGCCAATACGAAATGCAACATGGACAACCTAACAAGACTAATGACATGCACAATGCACAATGCTAATGCACACATACTCAATGCAAGACAACATATGCAACAATATGACAAAATGTGACTAGCATACACAATGCGAATATCAAATAGCATACTCAATGCAAAATGGACTTAACATATACAATGCACCTAAGAACTAACATACACGATGAGATGAACAAGGCATGCACAATGCAATGATCAATCATGTGACAATGTGGCATACTCAATGCTATGGAATACAATGGCGTACTCGATGCAAAATGGACTTAAAACCAAAATGGATGGGCCTCAGCCACACCCAAATTAGTGGCCAATATGATGAAAACAAGGCAATGAAACACATGCAAACATGCAAGATGCAAGGACCCAAAGCCTAGGGCACAAGATACAACTGTATGAAAGCATGGAAAGGATGAAATATGGCATACAACAACACATGTTCCAGCTCTGAAATGACATACAAAATGGTCCCAAATCATGCAAACAACTCATGTTATGCATGTTGAATGGCTCAAATACTGAAACTAGTGAAGTGCATTACACTAGAGGTATGCAAAGCGATGCTCAAATGACCAAACCAACCCCAAACAGTCCCTATACAGGCCCAAAATAGTAGCAAAATGGACTAAGATGATGGTTTGAAAGGTAAAAAAATGAAGCTCATGCAATGGTCCATAAATGAGGCATACAAGCACAACTCTCAAACGCACTTAAAGAGTGATAAACATGGGAATATGGCAACCTTATGTGCTTTGAAATATCATGCTCAATGATGCCAAAACATAGAAACACCTCAAGTTAAGCATCCAAGGGGGTTCAAAACTCAAGGCTAGGCAAGGGTATTACACTACAACCATGCATGGAAAGCATCATTCGACCAAGAGGCCTAAAAACAGAGCTGAGGCAGCCCAAAATATGAACAAAATCAGTTTAGAGCATGGCCAAAATATGCTAGAATCAATGGCCAAAACAACATGCAATGTAAGCTAGTGAGCGTGGTTTACACTACAAGCATGTGAAGCATTCAAGGGGGCACTAAACCAGCCAAAGACAGAGCTATGACATGCCAAATAAAGCCCAAAAACAAACATGATCAATACATGCAATAATGACATGCTCCTTTGATAAGCTACGAAGAGGATTATTCTACACATGCAAGAAGCAAACAAAAGGGGACCAAACCAGCCCTAGAAAGAGTCTGGGAAGGTCCTAAAAGTCACCAAAAAGTTCCTGAACCAAGCTTTGAAAACATGCAAATGTATGCTCCTTTGATAGGCCAAAAATGCTAGTAAACAAGACAACAAGAGAGAGGGTCATCCCTCTCTGATTTGGGCTCTCAAAAACACATGTTAACCACTGAAAATCCACTGGATTTCAGTGGTTAAAAGGCCACGCAAAGGTCAACACAAAGGCCTTAGGGTATGGCTCAAAACAAGGCAAAATGAAGCATGCAAGGGGGTAGATGACCCCCAACAACAAAATGACCTTAAACAAACATCAAAAGGACCTCAAAAAAAGACTTTTTTTAGTTGACAACAAATCTCAAATATGCATGAAAATAAGGCTAAGAGATGGATCAAAATAAAGCTTAAAAGAGGGAAAAAGTGTGTTACCCTTGAAGCTTAGCAAGACAGCAACTTCTGGACCCAAAACCCAACTCCTTAACCTCTGAAAATGGCCTCCAAGAAGCTCCAAGCAATGGTGGAAGTGTTAGGCTATGAGGTGGTGTGTAAAGGGCCAAGAATCACACACTTTGGAGCTCAAAATAGTGAGATATAGAGAGGGATATATTCTTTGCCTTAGACTAATTTCTGAACCTTCACAAAGGAGGGGGAGGCCCTCCTTTATAGCCAAAAGGGACCAAAGCTTCTCAAAGAAGCTAAAAACCAAGGTTGAAGATCCTCCATACACGTGTATGGAGGATCCAGTCTGTGCCTTCCAGCTGGCACAGCTGGCAACAACTCACAGAGACAAAACTGGAGGAGGCATGCCGACTAGTTCAGGTGGTCGGCTGACCAGTTCAAAAGGTTCAACTCAAAGAAGGGTGTTCGGCAGCCCCATTTGATGGTCTCCACATTGAATGCAAGCTAGTGGTATGGTGGGAGACCAGTAAATGTGGCTCAAAGACCAATGAGACCAGTTTCCTGACAAGAAAACTGGTTGGTGGGAGAAAAGTGGTCTCCAAGGAGAAAAGGTGGTCTCCCACCCTTGTACCACCTCCCAAACAATGAAAACAAGGTCCATGCCAAAAATGAACCAAGACGGATGCAAAACGAGGGTTCGGGGGTCAAAACGCGCAACCGGGTGCCCCGAAAATAGGCTGTTAAGCATCAAAAGTAGCGTGCGACCACAAAGGTGGTCTCCCGGGCCATAGTGTCCCTCTAGACAAAGGAAACAAGGTGTGTACCAAAAATCGTGCCAAACAGAGAATGTTAAGCGGTCCTGAATCGAGGCGCGCGGCCGATGGCTCCGAAAACCAGAAACTGGTCTCCAAACGGGAACAGTGGCCTGTGACCACGAAAAGTAACCTACGGCCACTGAGAGATGGTCTACAAGACCTCTCCCTCCCTTCGGAAAGAGAAAGCAAGACCTGGTCCGCAAACCGAGGCAAAACATGAAAGGGTCCCAGGTCTGGGGGTAAGGACCTCAGCCGAAACTCCGGAACCTCAGAACGAGCACAACATGCGCAATCACCGAGCACTCAATCGATGACGTCTGAGTCTTAAGGTCGGTCAAAAATGGGGTGTCTACAGTATGCCTCACATTTATTCTTTCTATGTTTTCTGTACATTCTGCATCTTCTGCTCATTTGTCTTGCATTTCATTTTCTGCATATTTACTTCATCCATCTTTTTGTTTGCAGCTCTGGGTTTACACATACTTCACCTCCCTGGCTCTGGTCTCGGTGAAGCTGATCGAGTTATCAGTACCCCGCTCACGGTACTACAACTCCCGATTTGAGCGATGTCGCCGCATAGATTGAGATTTCCTCTACTTCCGACGTTTCTTTGACACGATCATGGCGGATCAGGTAGCAAAGTACCAACCTTTAACTGTTACGTACTGTAAGCATATTGCACTATTTCCCACACTACACAGTCATTCTCATACTGTACCGATTTCTCATTGCACTGTACTAACATCTGACACTGCACTAACATTTGACACTGCACTGATTTTTGATATTGCACTTATTTCTGACATCTAATATTGCACTGATTTAACACACCACTGACATCTGACACTACACTAATTTCTGATATTGCACTTATTTATGACATCTGATATTGCACAGATTTAACACTCCATTGACATCTGACACTACACTGATTTCTGACATTGCATTGCTATTTGACACTACACTGATTTCTGATACTGCACTGATATCTGATATTGCACTGATTTCTGACATCTGATATTGCACTGATTTTCGTAGGTTGACTGGCACCCTCACATGGGTATTCTTCAAGTGTCGATGACGACTTACATCGCTGCATGGCATGCCTCCACCATGCGGATTCAATTTGAGGGCCCCTTTGGCCGAGCTTACTACCTGTGGGGGAGAGGTTCATCTGCCAGACGCGGGGCATCGCTGACCCCGACATTCTACATCCTCCTCCTCCAGTCATGAGGGTAGTGGATGAGCTGCAGGACGGCCCTTAGATCGACCTCCTGATGTTGGGCGAGGACGACAATCATCATCATCAGCCTAGCGACTTCACTACCTTCTTACACACCTGGGTGATGGCGCCTCTTACCCCAGGCGGGGCTCGAGCTGTGCTGGAGGTTGCTGGTAGTGGTAGTGATGCACCTGCTGGAGGTGCCCCTACCGTTTCTCCTGTTCCTGGTTTTCCGGTGCTCTCCACTAAGATCATATACATGCGTCCGAATGGAGTGATTGAGCAGATCCCACTTGAGCACATCGATGAGAGGGACTGCAGAATAGTTTTTGCTCCTGGCGTAGAGCAGGTACGCATTCCTTTCTACTAGCCCATACTGTACTATAGCTTGTTTTCTACCATTTCTACTCATTGTTTTTTGTACACCTTTCTCAGATTCATATTCTTTTTGCAGATACCCAGGGCATATGGTAATGACCTCCTTCATACGATTCACCGACTGCTCCTCATGGTACGAAGGAGGCATACTGCCTTAGTCACCCATGGGATCGAGATAAATTCTATTTGCGGTTTACTGTTGTTGCCATACTATACACTCTGTTAATTTATACTGATATATGTTCGCTTTTCAGCTTGAGCCGATGCCAGTAGTGCCTGCAAGACATTCCGTAGCCAATAGACAGAGACGGGGCCGAGAAGGAGCTGATCGGGGGAGAGGTCGAGTGAGACAGCACTCGCCTTCCGAGAAGTCTTTTGATGGGTCCACGACTCCTGAGGATGAGGGAGAGGAAGCTGACTTGCAGTCGAGCAATCCCAGCGATGACATTGATGCACCTCCTGCGTAGTCGAGAAGGAAGAGGGCGAGGATGGGTTATTGATGAGGATGATGACTTTTTTTTTTTTTGCTATGTAGTTAAATCTAGCTCCAGATTGACCTTTTGTTTTATTTGAAAGATTTTCTTTTCTTTTGTTGCCTTGTAAAACAATGATAGGGGTTGGACCCGCCAGTTTGTAAAAGACAAGTTTTTGTTGAATGATCTCTTTGCACAATGTGATGAATGACATTTGCATGCGATGAATGGTGTAACCCTTGCATTGCAACATTTAGAACTGTGAATGCTTGTTCTTGAACTGATTAATGAATTAGATAATGACTTACAATCGGTCAAAATGTAAAATACAACTTGATAACCGAAAAATGAAATGAAAACAACTCGAAAATGCTAAAAAACACTTGGCACAAACAAAACAAAACTTAAAACAAAGCTGTGGTGCATCCGAATAGAAACCAGCTTTTTCTAACAATTGCACTGGTCTGAGTCATCATCAAGACCCGGCTGGGCTTTACTGAGGCACGGTCGGGCCTCAGTGTGAGGTCGGTCAGCGCTGCCCAGTTGTCACGCACTAGTCTTGTTCATTTTCTAGAAATGGTGCTTCCTTGTTGTTTTCTGGTGGAACAACAAATCTTTGATATTTTTCTCTCAAGATGGAGGCATTATGCAACAATAGGCTTCGAGAGTGGATTGCCACTTTGGACGGCTTGGAAAAGGTGAATTTTTGCGATTTTGACCTAAATGCCCTTTTTCCACTAAGCCACACTTCCCTTTGCTTTCCATTCCTACATGCCGCTGTTCAATGTTGGAACCCGGTCACACATGTGTTTCAATTCGGGTCACAAGAGATGTGTCTGACATTCGAAGAATTTTGAGCTTTAATGGAGTCCCAGTGCAACGAAGAAATCATGTCGAAGCCCCGTTTTGGCCATGCCCAAGCTTAGGGACGGATGTGTGGGTTAACATCATATGAGGCTCAATCCTTTGCACATGATGGAGAGCTAGACATCCCTGGTTTAATTTATCAATTTTCCATTATTGGAGACAGGAGTGACCTTCTTTGGCGAAGCTGCCGGCAACATGCTCTCTGTTTATGCCTTCTTACACAATTCCTCCTTGCCCCTAGTTTTGGTGTAGCTAGTATCTGGTTAATTGAAGTGGCCCAAGGCTTGAGAGAGGGTAAGAGCTGCATAGGTTTAGCACTGGCCGAAACTTTGATGGGTTTCGATGCTTTCCGTAGGGGAGAGACTACCCGCTTTACAAGGAGCCCACTACTTTTCCAGGTATTATTTTCCACCCTTCTAATTTATGATTCTTACATCACTCATCACTCATCACTCATTCTCTTTTTTCAAAACCCTTTCCTTACTTTTCCCTCAACGCACACCTCTCTATTCTTTAATCTCTCTTATTTTTTTTTTATCCCTCTCCAGGTGTGGTTGATGGATAAATTGCAAGTAGTGGGCCCTTGCCCTGAATACTCAACCATGGCTTACTTCTTTCGCCAACGACTAATAGATTTCCCCTCAAAGGGTTTATGGTGTGATTGGATGTGCAGCTGATCTGCAGCTAATATATCTTAGCGTTGCCCCTGGTTTAATTTAGCCGAGATGAGCTATAGCATGTCTCGACAGTCAGGTGTAGAGTTAATTGGCCTTACACATTGCGTGTTCTATTTTCCTCTCCGATTCCGACACTAGTTCGGGCATGATCAAATACGTCCAGATGAGGGAGTGGAATACACAGCTTCATTTCTAGTTCGCGCCTCGCATCTACCCCGGTATCTCACGCCCTGGAGGACGAGAGAGATTCTGGCCCCTGCCATTAATTTCAGTTACACCCTAGTTGAGGAGTGTTTGGCTTGGCTTGAAAAGGAGGCCAAGATTGGGCCGTCTTTGGCATAGAGCCATCTGACTTAGTTGTGCCCCTAGTTTTACTGCTTTGATCTTTTCTTTTCAAGTTTAAGATGTAAAAGTAACTTTGATCTGAATCAAAGAGGGAGAATGTACTCATGTTGAAATCAATAAAATGAAAGTTGCAAGTACTAAAAATTTTCCTTTCAATCCCAAAAATGGTCCAAGTTGTAAAAGGGTAAAATTTTGTACAAAATCAACTTTTACTAAAACTTTCCAAAACAATTTCCGGAGGCGATCACCACCTGACACGCATAGAATTGACCGTCAAGATGTACCATCTCAAATCAAAGGAAATCATAACTTCCCCTAGCTGCGTATCATTACTGCTGTTCTATACTCAGTTTTTCTGCCTGAAATATGGAGCACAGCCGAACTAATAGATGATGAACAAGGATGAATTGAAAATGGATAGGATAGTTGAACTAGAGATGGTAACAGCTGAACTTCAGGATGAAGTTGCCTACGTATCCCAAAAATGGGAATTAGGCCTTACGTAGTTCGGTTTAGGTCCACTCGAGTATTAACTCTCTTTTTACGCTCTAACTTTTGCCAAGGCCGCCCTTTAGGGTTTTCAACCTTGCGAGCTCAATTTTTCTTTATTTCTAATTTTTCATGCTCTATGTTTTGCCTAGGTCGCCCTTTCGGGTTTTCAACCTAGCAAGCTTCTCAAGGGTAATATTTCTTTAACTTGTCCATGTTGATTGGTTGTGAGAACTCTAGGCCATCCAAGTCCATAAGAATAACTGCCCCTCATGACCAGATTGACTTGATGATATAAGGACCAGTCCAGTTAGGTTTGAACTTGCCTCGAGGGTCGTGAATGGGAGCTCAGTTGTCTTTCAGTACCATGTCCCTTTTGTTGAGATTCCGAGACTTAACTTTCTTGTTAAAAGCCCTAGCAATCCAGTGTTGGTAGCCCTGGACATGATACAATGCCCTTAGTCTTCTTTCATCAAACAACATCAGTTCCTCAAATCTGCTCTGTTGCCAATCTGTCTTTGCTATCTGACATTAAGCCAAAACTCGTAGTGAGGGCACTTCAATTTTGATTGGCAGGACAACCTCCATCTTGTAGACAAGAGAATAGGAGGTCGCCCCTATAGATGTTCAGATTGAGGTTCTGTAACCCCAAAGTGCAAACGGCAGTTTCTCCGGCCAGTCCTTATAGGTTTCCACCATCTTCTGTAGAATTCTCTTGATATTTTTGTTGGCAACCTCAACAGCTCCATTGGTTTGCGACCTGTAGGTTGACAACTTATAGAAAGCCACATTATATTTTTCAAGCAAATCTATCACTTCTTTCTTGCAGTGCGACCCATTATCAGAGATAATCTCATTCGGAACTCCATACCGGCAGATGATGTTCTTGATAAACTTAGCCACATGCGTTGCTTTCAATACAGAGTAAGACTAGGCCTCCACCCATTTCGTGAAGTAGTCGATTGCTACCAAAATGAACTCATGCCCGTTTGACCCCTTTGGCGTAATTGCACCGATAACATCTATTCCCCAAACAGAGAATGGCCATGGTGAAGTCATGTTGTAGAGCTTTGACGGTAGAATGTTCATGCGATTGGCATGAATCTGGCATTTGTGGCATTACCGAACAAAACCAATACAATCTTTTTCCATGGTTGACCAGTAGTAGGCTTGTCTAAGGATTTTTTGGGCGAGCATCACACTGTTTATGTGGGCTCCGCACTCTCCTCTGTGAATGGCCTTCATGAGACGTTTTGATTCCTCATCCTCGACGCATAGCTTATGCATTCCCAGATGGCCTCTTTTGTACAACTTGCCTCTGCAAACGATAAATTGAACAGCCAGATGTCGTATTCCCCTTTTATCCTTAGCATTCGCTCCTAGCAGATATGCCTCATTTTCTAGGAAATTTCTTATATCATAATACCAGGGGTTCTTGTCTGAAGTCTCATCTATCGCGGCAATGGTTTCATAGGCCAGCGTGTGCTTCTGTTCAATAATGATTGGATGCATCCTGACTCCCAATGGAATGTCTACCATAGAAGATAGAGTTGCTAGTGCATCAGCGAATCGGTTGTTCTCTCTTAGCAAATGGGTAAATTCCAACTTTTCAAACCTTAGAGTTAACATGTGCAAGACCTGATGGTAAACTTTCATTTTCTCCTCTTTAACTTGCCAATCTCTGTTGGCCTGAGACACAACCAAATTCGAATCCCCGATGACGTCCAACCTTTTTGCCCCTAGTTCCAGGGCAGCTTCTAAACCAACGTGTATACTCTGATTCGTTGTTGTATACTTTAAACTAGAGTTTGAAGGCTAAGGGTATATGGGAGTCATCAGGTGCTATTAGCAACACACCGATCCCATAACCGTATTGATTGGTTGCTTCATCAAAGTACATCGTCCACGTTCTCTCTTCTATTTGTAGAATATCTTCATATGGGAAAAGGTACTCCACTGCTTCATCCCCTCCTACCGGATAATCTACCAGAAATTCTATTGCAGCTCTTCTTTTAATAGACTTGCGTGTGTAGCTCGACTTTTCTGCGCTCCTTTTGGAAGACGAATCGGTCCTACAGTGTCGGACTCTCGTGGTTCTGCATTTGATTTCACAAGTGCAATGTGAAACAATAAAAAATGCAAAAGAGTCTAAATCCTGTAATTCTTTTGGAAAATCGATGTTTTGAATCAAATGCCAAAAATGGACTGCTTTGCCAGATTTATAGAGTTGCCACCTGAATATTTTGTTTTGGGAAATTTAGGAAACCCGAGACTCGTGCCAAAGGCCATTAGTCCGTCATTACCAAAGTGTCTTGGTTCGGGAACTTAGGAATGAGAGGGGAAGGCCATGAATTGAACACCCCACTCGCCCGATCAAAGATCGGCCTCTACTAATCATGATGTGATTCTTATTTACATTATATGCTCTTGTTCCGGCTATTAAACTAACTTTTCTATGTGATGTATATAAGTATAGACTAATTTTGCAATCATTGGAACATTTGATTCGTGTTTGTTTTAAAAAAAGTGTTTTGAATATGTACCACTTGAAAAAGTGATCGCATATGAACATTATTCAAATTATTCCAATTCAAGCAAATAGACTTCATCCACAGGCATTCAAGCAATTTATCAATTAAGCAGTTAGCCTCATGGTAAGCATGCTAGACATAGCAATAATCACACTCATGCATCATGCTAAAGCAAATAAAAGCTTACCTCGTACTCCAAGGCAAAAGAGAAACTAATTAGAAAAGTGCATGATTCCTATGCAACATGACTAATGCAACACATGCGATATGCAATTACTAGGCTCGATTACTAATATGGCATATGGATCAATTTGATAACATGCAGTTGAACACGTATTCAAAGAAGTATTAAAATAGCAATGCGGTTAGAATGATGAACCGAGCCTCAATGCATGTAATACAAATGGATGCAAACATAAAGTATGCTAAAGAAAACATGATGCCCTAAACTAGCCATCATAAGCTGGTAAATAAAAGGGAGAAAGATGTGGGGTTGGAAGACATACACATTATTACATATTTATCCTCACACAGAAGGGTCTGAATCAATGTCCGATAGTCCAAATTAAACTAATTATTACAGAACCAAATGAATTAATAACTAACTAAATAATAAGTTACAAATATGAAGATGCACCATGTTCGCATGTGCAACGTCCAGAAGCTGCCCTGTCTGCCTAGATTATTCTGTTTCACTTTTAGCCACTACCCTCATTTTATGCACAACACACTGCCTCACCATTCATTGATGCCCGGCCGGCCCCCACTGACACCCGGCCGGGCCTACAGAAGGCCGGCCGTGGCTCTGTTTCATGTAATTCCATTTGGTGCTCTGAAGTGAAAATAGTGCAGACAGAGTGTTCTGGACTCTGTTGTCCTTCTCACACTTCTTTGTCATGGGAAAACCTCGAAAGAAGGTGGAAATTGATTCCAAAAGCAACAATGAGAAAATTGATTGCTTGGTAATTTCGGATACAATTTTGGACAAAAATCAATGAAATGCAATGAATATGACCACCCCTCCCTCTGATCATGGAGTGAACTCAAAGAGGGTGGTAATGACGCTTCAAGAATCATCAAAACACCATGAATTAGTGTATGATCATTCTTGACTCGATTAACTTGGCATAACGTCTGACTAAGCCTTAAACAAATCAAGTCATTTTCTTTACATGTGTTGATCTAATTTTAAATCAATTTGTTTAGTCATTGCCATTCATTAATTTATTTGTCCATGATGATGTTAAGTCCTCTAAAAGAAGAGAAGCGTCAAATGGGAAGTAATTCTCAACATGAAAAAGAGACTACACTGTTGGCAATGAATCTCCGTAGAGATTAAGCCATTAAGTGCAAAACTCTAGTTCATATGTTGAATAACCATCAACCATTGGAAACAACTCTCAAATGAAGTAAAGGAGTAGCAACTTGATTATTATCTTGATTATTAAACTGAGATTATTAAATGAATTGAAGAAAAGATAGAACAACATGTCACAAACTATACAAGCAAACTTATGAGACAACAAGCAAACTAGTCAAAGCATAAGCTATTTAAATAAATTAAAACAGTCCTAAAACAACGCCTAATAGGTGAAAAACAGTAGCTAAAAGCAAGAGAAAGTAAGTAAAAGGAGTAGAGAAAAAGCTGTGGAACAAAGCCTAAGGAGGGGTGGCTAACCCCTCCAACATCAAGACCTCAAATCATGTTTTTGGGCCTCAATTCAACTTTGAAAATTAGTATATAAAGGCAAGAAAAATAAAGGAAAAGAGTACAAGAAGATAAAAGAAGAAGGTGCAAAATTATACCCTTGAAAGAAAGGTAAGCTCTTTGTTGACAAACTTGATTCCAATTCCCTCAAGCTTGAGTTATGGTTTTCAAAATCTCAATCAAGTTCCAAGTCCAAGCTCTATGTTGATATGGTGTGGATGGATGATATAAAGATAGGAAGATGACTTACAAAAGAAGGATTTCAACTCTTTAGTTTCTTATACTTTGATATTCTAAACCTTGAAATATATCGCTCTCTCAAACTTTCAAACCCCTTAACCTCAGTCCAGCAGCCTCGTATTTATAAAGAGTGAGCTACATATCAAAATATCTGCTGAAATAGACAGCTGGCAGATATTTACACAATCTGCTTTGAAAAGTCAAGATGCCCGGCCGGCCATTGGTACGCACGGCTGGCCATCACTGAGGCACGGCCGGGCCTCAGTGTATTTCCACTTTTCGTCTCTTTCAGGTTAAATGCAGGTTGGTATAATGTTCAAAACTGAGTTTCTAGGGTAGAAATATAGTGGCTATGACAAGTTGGGATTGTTTAGAGCTTGAAATCAGATTCTGTGTTGAGAATTCAAACCATTTATACAATGTAACCTTCATCATCGAGTGTTCGGAATCAAGCGCCTAAGTCTTACGAGTGGTCAAAATTGGGGTGTCTACAGTTGCCCCTCTTTGACAGAACTCATAGTCATTTCACGACATGAGTGAATGTCAAAGCCCAAAGATGACCCATTTTGATGAGGTCGTAAGACTTGGGCAAACAAACAAAATGCAGATGTAGTTGGTTGAACCTGAGGGTTGCCTACGTATCCCTTTGCAAGGAATCAAACCTGCGTAGTTCTAGGGCAAAAATGCAAAATGATATGCAAAACATAACTTATGATCATGCAATGAAACAATCAAACCAACAATGTAATGAGACTTCACATGATATACAATGTAAGCAATCTAAACCACCATCTAAACCTTAAGTAGCACAAAACACAAGAATACCATAAAGGAATAGGGATGCAAATCAAACATAGGTTAAGTGCCTACATCCTTAATACTGGCCTCAGTGCAACATGGATGCTTACACATAACAGAACCATGTTTTAACATGAGAGGGGGTGCGAGCACCTGCAAAACTATGTGTTTCGTAGAAAAAGAAAGAGTACAAGTAATTGGGTGGTATGATATAAGTAAGGAATGATCTATTGAGGAAAGATAATGATCCTAATACAAAGTATGATGCAATGGATGCAATGGATAAAGTGAATAAGGCATAAGCCGAACCACGTCTTACCTAGAACAGGTATGGACACAAAACAAACCACGTCTAACACAGAAAATGTGCCGAAACCCTCATACCACAATTCTTGCAGAATGGGCGCGTATACATGCAGAGCTATGTTTTAACGTGAAAAGTGTGGGCACATGCCAAACTAAGCTTAACATGGAAAGGATGCAGACGATGAAATGGGATGATGATGTAATGGATAATGCAATAAATACATGCGAGAGATGTTATTTGCAATGCTATAATACTAGATAATAATGGGTATGATGTGGTTGCTGGGAAGTACTTTACAGGGGCAATTGGTGATGACTCACCTCATGCTGTTGGGGATCTTCCTCTTCTTTTTTATCTTGCGCTTTGAAACCATGGGTATTACTCTCTTTTTTCTCTTCTTTTTTTTTTATTTTTTTATTATTATGTTTATAACTTTCCTTATTCTCCAACGGGGTGACAGACTAGGTTGGTTCAGTATCCAGAGTTGAGGTGCATGCACGCTACCTCAACCTATGGGGCTGCCATACATACTTCAAGCCGGGGATACACCCCTGGGTATTTAAACCAGACTTTAGTCTCGGAAATTCTGAACCTTTGCGTTCTAGGCATCGCCATTCAAACTCTAGTTTCCATCATCTCCATTGATCTCCTAGGAACTCACTACAAACACAGACATGTGGGCTATGCACACAGATATTTACATATGGTATACACATGTTCATATACAGACACAATACATATAGATATGGACATATACACAGACACATACACACGGTATACATATATTTATATACAAACAAAATACATACAGATATATGCATATATATACAGATATATACAAAATACATACATATATATACATATATATATATACAAAAAGAAAAGAAAAACACGAAATGCATGGATGTGGGGATATGGGGTTTTGAACCCCTGACCTCAGGCTTAGTCTCTTGGTCCCTCAACCGCTGAACCAAACCACTGAACCGAGCCACCCTTGTGACAAGATATACAAACAACTATCTATATACATAGATACGAGACATATATACATAAAACCAAAATAAGAACAAAAAGAAACACTTGTTGAGGGTTCGAACTCCTGACCTCGAGCTTCTCTAAGCTCTCAACCACTGAGCCAAACCACTCTTGTGACAACATATTCACACAAATATATATATATATAATACATAAACATACAATATATATACATATATGTATACAACTCTCCTTCCTCTCTCTCTTCCTTGGAAAGCCGTGCCTGACACGCGGCCTCGCTTTTTTGCGTCAGCCGGTGTCAGCCGGTCGACAAACTACCTCAGCCCTCTCTCCCTCTTTGTCTTTCCCTTTTGTTTTCTTCTTCTTCTCCTTCTCTATCTTCTCCTTCTTCTCTCCATCTGTCACCTTCTTCTTCTCCATTCTCTTCTGTCTTCTTCTTTTCTTCCTTCTTCATTATTCCTTGAGAGAGACAAAATCGAGAGACTCAAAGAGATAGAACTCAGTATGCTCTCTGCCATTTCTCCGTGATTTCTTTCTTTTACACCCCTCCTTTCACAAATGGCTTCGTCCCGCCCCATTACTCTTTTTCCAGACCATAATGATCCATTAAGCTCCCTTGGGCAGCGCATCCCCGCTCTTACTCACCCTAACCTCCCTACATTGACAATCGAGCAGATAATCACTGCTCAAACTGATATTGAAGCCAACCATTACACGCTGAAGTCGTGTATGGAAACAGTGGCCGCGGTCACTAACTTGTCTTATCAGTTGCAAAACAGGACCTGCGAGGTACATCGGGTCAACGCCCAACTCTCTTTGGTCCAGCGTATGTACAAGGATGCGCGAGTAGAGATTGGCGCACTGAAGGCTGAGAACAAAGAGCTGAAACGGCAGGCCACTTCCATGGCCAGATTCAGAGCACCATCGTATTTTGCCTTTGATGGTCGGCGGGAGGGCAACTCTTTCGGCAGTCGTGGAAATACTGAGGCAGGGCCTTTAAGGGTCTTCCAAGATGAAATTGAGATGAAGAAATTGGCGAGGGAGTCGAGCAAATGAGGTCGGCGTGTGGCCGTCATCGGAGGCTGGCATATGGTCGTTGCCAGAGAAGAACGAAGAAAAAGATCCCTCTCTCTCTCTCTCTCTTTTTTATTTTTATTTTTCTCTTTTTATTTTCTATTTTTTTTTTCTATATATGCACAAATTTGATCGGGGTAAATCCCTGATATTAATAAAATGAGTTTGTTTTTGTGCAAATCGGAATGGTATGAATATTTGGATTTTAGGAATAAGTTCTGAACTGAAAATTGACCCACTCACTGATCATAACACAAAATAAAACTCAATGAAATAACAAAACTCGATGAACTGGACACAAAATAGAGCAATACCAGTCGATCACCTGGTCGGTCACTGTAGACACCCCAATTCTGACCACTCGTAAGACTTAGATGCTTTATTCTGAGCACTCGATGATGACGATTACATTGAGTCAGTGGTCTGAATTTTTAATAAAGGAATCCGAGTTCGAGCTCTAAACAATTCCAGCCTGGCATACCCATTGTATTTCTATCCCAGAATTTCAGTATTGCACCTTGTACCAACCTGCATTGAACCTGGAAGTAAGAAATAGTGGAAATACACTAAAGTCCAGCCGGACCTCAGTGACATCTGACGGGAGATACCAAGGTCCGGCCGGACCTCTTGACTTTTCAAGCAATTTCAGCAGTGTTCTGCCAGCTGCCCAATTTTGCTGATACTTTGATCAGACCTGCTCGAGGCCTATAAATAACAAGGTTCAGACTGCTATAAGGAGGTTGAAAAACAATATAGAATTTGGTTAGAGAGATCAAATCAATATCAAGTGAGTTAGAAATATCAAGAGTTAGAAAAGATCAAAGCTACCATCCATCTTGTTCTTCCATAAGCCTTGAAGCTCTCATATCATCCATACATACCATACAAGAGCTTCAACTTGGAACTTGAGTTGAGAATTGAAAATCATAACTCAAAATTGAGGGTGCTTTGGAATCAAGTTTGGTTTACAACAAGAACATCTTCTCTACAAGAGGTAAAGCTTCCTCACTTTCATTTCGATCTTTGTTCTTCTTTTTCTTGTGTTTTCATATTGTTTTGGGACTGTTTTAAGGGCTGAAACTTGTGATTAAAAGCTACCCAAAGGTGGAGGGGTTAATCACCCTTGCTTGAACCTTATTCCTAGCTTAAATCCTTGTATTTCCCACTTGTTTTCTCTAATTTTTATCATCATTTTGGGGCTGATTTGGGACTGTTTGGGGGCTGTTTTTCAACATCTAAAATATGTGATTTGAAGTTATAACAGTAGGGGGGGCTAGCCACCCTTTCTTACACTTGTTTACTAGCTTTAACCTCTTTATGATTGTGCACCTTCTATAACTTAATTTCAACACTATTTTATGCTATTTAGGGGCTGTTTAATTTATTTCAATAATTTTTCTTTGCATATTATGTTTGTTTTTATAATAATTAATTAATCAACTTCGCATAATTATCTCTGCAACCTCCCTCCATTCTTTGATTATTTTGATCAAAAAGTTGTGAAAAATTAAGGTTGTTATTCAAGTATAAGAAAGAACTT
This sequence comes from Camellia japonica, assembly GCA_030407325.1. Lineage (NCBI taxonomy): Eukaryota > Viridiplantae > Streptophyta > Magnoliopsida > Ericales > Theaceae > Camellia > Camellia japonica. The sequence goes on along the minus strand of JAPPVO010000059.1, from coordinate 157,444,747 downwards.
TTTTCCATGCTTAATGGTTTAATCTCTTCGGAGGTTCATTACCAAAGGCATAAAACTTTTTCATGCTTAATGGTTTAATCTCTTCGGAGGTTCATTACCAAAAGCATACAACATTCTTATACTAGAGCCAATCTTTTATTTTTTATTTCTTTTTATGACCAGTGTGTTTACTTTTAAGGGACTAATGGACCCTTGGAAATCACTAAGGAAAGCATCATTATCACTAATTATCAAGTTTGTATTTCAAGTCATTATCACTCACTTTGGGTTTTTCTTAGTCATTATCACTCTTCTGAGTTTGACTAGTCCTTGTTGCGCATATTGGGTTTGGCTTGAAATCCTTAACTTGTAAATAAGTTTGACTCTTCCTTTGTAATTTCTCCCGAATAAAATAAGGTTTATTTCCTTGGGTTAAGTCGACACTTGTTTCCCTTTAATGTGTTTCGGACTTAGTGGATGTAAACATCACCGTGGACTTAATGGATTAAAGAAAATGAAAGGTAATATAAAAGAGACTAATAAAATTGAGTTTAAAATGAATCAACCGACATAAAGAACAAATATGATTGATTGAATTTGGTCGGACATTATACCGAGTTTATTGTGTCAAGGCTTGTCTTACATCAATTCATGATATTTTGATGAACCTTGAAGCGTCTATACTTCCCTTCTTGAATTCACTTCCTGATAGGAGGGAGGGGTGGTTGTTATGCATTGCATTTATTAATCTTTGTCCCATCGTGTCCAAAATCACCTTGCAAATCAACTTGCAACCATAGATGGTTTGGGAATTGAGTTCGCTCCTCTCTTTAGTATTTTCTATGATAGAGAAGGGTAGAAGAGACAAACATGACTAGGAATACCCTGCCTGCACTGTTTCACCTCAGGCAAAAAAAAAAAAAAAACTAGATTTCTACAAGAAAACAAGGTATTGGATTTATTTGGGGCTCGATTGAGTCTCATTTTGGGTTGGCACGGCAAGGCTCCAATAAATTGCAAATAATACACTTTTAGTTAAAAGCAATGATAGGGTGAAACAGAACAAATTCCAGCAAGGTAGACAGAGTAATTCCTGAGGAGCATTGCACAATCATTGTATATTTGTTGTGATAAATTAGACAGCCCCTTCTAGTTATCATTCATTCAGATTTGTAATAATTATTTATTCGGACACTTGGACATTTGAACCCTCCTTCGTGAGGACAAATATGTAATAAGTTATATGTCTTCCAAGCCCCATTCTTTCTCCCTTTTATTTATCTGCTTATAATGGTTAGTATAGGGACATCATATTTTCAAATTAGCATTCCCATGTGTAGACACCCCATTTTTGACCGTCCTCAAGACTTGGACGTCACCGTTGGAACACTCGGTGATTATCCATGTTTGTGTTCGTTTGGAGTTCCCGGAGTTCTCGGCTGCGCGCGCCGTGCCTCAGGACCTCCGGACCCGACCGTTTGTGTTTGGTTTTGCACCAAACACTTGTGTTTTGCCTTGAAAGGGGAGGGAATGCTTTGTGAGGCATCCCTACACACCACCGGCTGGGGCTAGAGGCCACCGGCTGGATATTTTGTCTATCGGCACTATATTGTGCCGGTCGGCACTATTTTGTGCCGGTCGGCACTCTTTTGGGCGAAATGACCATTTTGCCCTGCCGACCACTGTGCACTTGCTTTCTGAGATATTTTCAGACAGCTGTGTGCAATTGGTTTCCCCTCCATACACGTGTATGGAAGGATGAGCTTGCTTAGGGACTAAGCTTGGAAGCTTTTTGCCTATAAGAGGGAAAGCTCTTCCCTTTGCTCAAGGTTGGCTTCTTGAGAGACTTAACCATTGTTAGAGAGAGCCAAGGTCTGGTTTTAGGTTAGAATAGTTGTATCTATCCTATCTCTCTCTTTCCTTGCTTGTTTAGTACACTAGGTGCTTTAGTTCACACTATTGCACTAAAACACCTAGTGTTCCACCTCCTCCTTGCAACTGAGATTCTAAGGGCTGGTTCTTGGAGTTTTTGACTGATTTTGAGCTCAAGGAAGCATCAACCACAACCTTTGTGAAGAGGTCTACAAGGGTGAGATACTAACCCCTTTTTCCCCCATTTTTGCACTCTATTTTTACTTGCTTTAAAGTAGTTTTTGAGCTTAGTGTTTGGCACATAAAATCTCTGTTTTTAAGTCCTCTTTATTGTTCATTAAGAGTGTTGTGAGGTTTGGGGAAGTTTGACCCCCCTTTAGGCTTTGAAAAGGCCCCATTTTGTGCTATTTTGGAGAGATCCGAGATTTTGGTGATAGGATCTCTTCACCACTGAAATCTTGAGGGATTTCAGTGGTGAAGAGCATGCCTTGAAGTCTCAAGAAGGAGAGGGCCACCCCCCCTCTCCTTGATGTCCTTGAAAAGGACAAATTTTGCTTCTTGAGAGAGCTCCATGTTTGGTTGTGTATTGAGCATGTCTTGGTTGTTTACCATGCTTATATTTCCATAATATAACATGTTTTCAAGTTGGTTTTAGTACTCTTTGCATGATTTGCATAGTTGCTTTGTAATGCCTTAATGTTGCCTTAATATGCTTAGGTGGTATGCCTTTGTGTTTAGCATGTTTTAGGCCAAGATCCATGAAGCTTGTATGCTTGTTTTGACATGTTTTAGGTCTGACCATAAGTATTTGGCTCGGTCTTAGCATGCTTTGTATGTCCTCTTCATGTTTGGCTTGTTAGCCTTAAGAGTATGATTGTATAGCATGCCAAGCATGCATCATTTTTTTTATGGTTTGGCATCATTAATAACATGATTTCAGTCCATCTAGCATGCTCACATATTCACATTACATGTCTCTTTGATGTGTCAAGAGTCTTTGTTATTTGCCCCTTTGAGTGCATGTGTGCATGCCTTTAGATTCATGTCTTGTAGATGCCATCTAAGTGGTCACTTAGGCCTAATTTGACATGCTAGAAATCTGATTTAGGTTGTTGAGTGCATGCCATAGTGGCTTAGCATAGATGTGGTTCAATGCTTTCTTCGGCTTGCCTTAAGCATAGGCTAGTTGCATGCTTTGTTTAGCTTGCTTTGTTGCATGTTTTGGCATCACATTTTGCATAATTTTCAGAGCTTTATGTGCGTGCTAGTAGCCCATGTTTAACCTCTTCAAGTGTGCTTGAATGTTGCTTGTTTATGCCTTGGGTTTGGTACCTTAACATGCGCATGTGTGTGTGTGTGTTTAATCTCCATTTGTAGGCATCATGGCCACTGATTTTAGGCCTTTTGGATTGCTTAATTCATGCCTAAGTCTGTCATTTCATTGGTCTTCATGTTTGCCTTATATGCTTGTTTGTATGCTTGCATAAGTGCATTACATAGTCCATGTTGCATGCCTAGATAACATGCTTAGGGTTGCATAACATGAGCATGCATGCTAAGCCTCTTGAAGTGAGTTTGATAGAGGTTTGGCACCTTTGTTTGCATTGCATGCATTTGAAATCAAATTTGTACCCTTGGTTCTTAGGACCATCACGCATGGAAATGCGCGATTGGTGGTCCGGGAATCGAGGCACATGCCCTCTTGAGTCCATAGCATGATGAGGGATGTGCTTGGTGCATACATGCTTTGATTTGCATTGCCTTGCCTTTGGTTTCCTCTGCTGCTGTCAGTTGCAGGTTCTGCAGGGATAAAGGGCCGATCGGCACTCTTTAGTGCCGACCGGCTGCCTCTTGGCAGCCGATAATGAAATTCAGAGCCGGTGGCTTCCTCCCTCAGCCGGTGGCTCCCTGCCTCAGCCGGTGATGCTCCCCAGTGCTCTGAGAGGCACTCCTGAAGTTTCGGGAATTTTCAGAGAAGGAGAGCAGAGGAAACAGAGGCACACTTGCACGGCAGTGCGGTTCCGAGCGAGTCCCGGGCGTATGCGGCAGTCAGCCCTCCTTCCGAGGCATTTATCGCTTAAATAGATTAATTAATTAATTTTTAATTTAGTTGATTTGTAATATTTAATTAGCTAGAGTTAGTTAATTATTTATTCGGTTTTGTATATTATTCGGTCCCTCCGAGTGAGGGCGAATTGTAATAAGTGTGCGTGAGTGGGTGTATGTCTTCCAACCCCCATTTCTTTCTCCTTTTTATTTACCTGCTTTGATGGTAGATTAGGGCATACTTATTTTAGCATGACAGTATGAAAGCATGTTTGCATCCATGCATTTGTTAACATGCACCGGGCCCGGCACATCATGCAAACTGCATCGTAATTTCAATTCAAAATTGAATACGTGATAGTTGTTGCATCTCATGTGCCATGTTTAGGGTTAGCCGAGCCTGTTTAGATTACACTCCTGTATGTGTTACATTAGCCACTTAACATGAACTAGGTCATGCATGTTTGCTAACCGGGTTATTGTTTTGGCACGGAGTACGATGTAAGTTTTTATTGCTTTAGCATATCGCATGCGTGTGAATGTTCGCCATGACAATAGGATTGCCATGCGGCTAAATGCTTATATGTGATATTACTGTTTGAATGCCTGTGGGTGGAGGTTGGATTGCCTGAGTTGGAACAACTCGTTGAAATCCGAATTTTAGCCTACTCGCGAGTAGCACAAAAACCAACACGTTTTTCGAGACAAAACGGATATGCAATGGCAATCTAGTCTATACTTTTGTGTTGTGCGCATCACATAGTAATTCTAGGCCAATAACTGGAATAAGAACGCATAAAGTTTTCAAAAACGGATATCACGGTTAGTAGAGGCCGGTCTTCGGACCGGGCGAAAGGGGGTGCTCATAGCTGACCTTCCCCGATCGTACCCAAGCTCCCGAGCCAAGTCACTTTGGTGATGACGGACACGTGGCCTTCGGCACCGAGTCAGGGTTTCCTAAATTCCCATTTTAAAAAAATATTTAGGTGGCGACTCTGTAATCTGGCAAAGCAGTCCATGTTTGGCACTACTTTTTCAAAAATCTGTTTTTCTTCAAAACGATTTGCCGGATTCGGACTCTTTGGTTCAGATTTAGAACCGCGACACAAATCGAGTCCGAACTGTAGCCGAGGTCCCCCGCGGACGTGCTCTACAGTTTCTGGCGACTCTGCTGGGGAGTTTAGAGAGCTTGACTCGAACTCGTGATATCCTGTTTTGACTACGCTTATGTGTTTTTTTTGCATTGCATGTGCATTGGTGCGCCTAGGACACCGTGTTGGCCATCTGCTATTCCTGAACGGTTTGCCGGAGGCTTGTCTTGTCAAGGCATGTCCATAAGGCTGACCGGTTGCGGGCTCTGCCAGTATGGGAACACAAACCCCGGTTTTACCGGGGCACCCTTTTTGACCATTCGACCTAGTGCATATTCGGAATCCATAGTGACCATTCCAAACTAGGACAGGTCGCTTTACCCGATATAGGTTGTTTGGAACCGCTGTGTGCGTAGTGAAACCCTAGCTCCTGACAAAATAGGACAGGGAAACCCTACCCCAACATAGGGGTGTATTGGCCCTCTTTTATCTGCTATGTGCTTTTAGAATGCATCTCTGCAGGGAGAACGCACATATCAGTTTGCAATCTTTGATATTGGTATTTGGCCCGAGAGCACCAGTGTCAGTTTTTGGGGAATCAGTTATATCCGCGGGTATCAGTTCAGTTTTGAACAGTGAATCTGGGGAACAGCGATTAGCAGTATAGTACCGTTGTTTGGCTACACCCGTGTTTGATCTGTCTGGGGCTGAAGTACCGTTTGTCTTCTGTTTCAGTTCAGAGATTCAGAGAGTTGGGCTAGGATAGCCGGTGTTTTCTTGCTGAGGCAGAATTTAGCATGATGCAGAATCCAGAAGAGATTGTGGTCATGACGGCCGCATTGAATCAGGGGATCATCCTACAAGATGAAACTACCGTTGACATGCCGCATCCGCCCAGATCGCCGGCTGCGCACCCGGTTTGGGCCCCTCAGCTGTATCAGGCTCGCGAGCCCACTACATTTGAACTAATGGGGATGATAGGTGATCTTCAAAGATCCGTGACGGATCTCGCCTATGGAATGACAGCTTCGCCGCCAGTCGCACCATACGTCGGAAGCTTTATACCCCAGGAACCCCCGCTACTGGGACGAATTGTGATTGAACTCAACCAACCGGAGATGACCTCCAATTATGGTAACAACGCATCAAACCAAGTTCTGAATCAGGCCGAGGCCAGAGATAAAGGCAAGATGGAGGCAGATGCCGACCCTATCGAACAACTGCTGTGGGCAGTAGAGGCCTTGAAAGCTAGGGGGATGAACAAGCAACAGGTATCCGCAGTTATGACAAAAGCTGTGGAGGGTGCTTTCCCCACTCCGCCTGAGGGCAGTTCCAGTCAATCAGAGAATCGGGATAGGCCCCGTCATGCCAAGACAGTTCTTCCCGCTTCCAGCCCTGCATCCGGAAAGAATCAGAAATCCAAAACCGCACCCGCTGATCCGTTCGCTAGCGCATCTAGCAAGAGTGTTCAGGCTCCAAAGTACCTGCCCCGAGGGCGCAGGGCCTTCCACCCTCTCCACATGCCTTTGTCTAGGGCACTTCTGATCTTGGCCAAAAAGGGGCATCTTACACCCCTCGATCCTAGGCCACTCCCCAAACCCCTTCCAGCAGGCCATGATGCCACTCAGTACTGTGCGTACCACCAGCAGTCAGGCCATGCCACTGATAACTGCTTCCGCCTCCGTCACGAGGTACAAGATTTGATTGATAACAAGATTATCCTCCCGCCCACCTCGGCCAAATCCATCACTACAGAGTTCTTGGAGTACGAGGACACAGATACGGAGGACACAGATACCGTGAGTATATAATCAGCAGATGAATTGCCTGTGGGCAGTGTCTGGTACATTTTTGGATGTGGCGTTTGGCACGCATTTTTTGAGCATCTATCGACGCCGACCTTGTAAATTCTGACTTGGGTGTCGAGTCAGTCTTTTGTTTTGTCTTGAACCTGTCTCATTGTTTTGAGACATTCCTTTTGTTTAAGGGTCTGTCTAATTGTAATGAGTCAGTCCCTCTTGTGTAGAGTACCAGGTGATTTCGGGGTTGTTGCCTCAAACACCGTTTTGTTTTTATAAACAGTTGTTTTTTCTTTTGAGTCTGTTTCTGTCAGGGAGCCATTTATGTCAACAAATCTGAATGAAACAGCCGTGGCTATCACGTTCCGTACTTGTTGCTATTTGAGTTGCTATGCCAGAGGGTGTGAATGGAACGACAGTACATATCGCCTGCTCTCTTGCGCCTTGAACATCGTTGTAATGACCTAAGCTTTCCATAAAACCCTTTTTAACACTGTGGTGATGAAAACGAAGAGGAAGTAATTCCTCGGGTTTTGCAAAACTTTGATCATGTTGAGAAAAAGAAGAGCGCATGCTAAGCTTTTTATGAATGAAACCATGCTTATCAGCGTGAGTACTGAGAAGGACCCTGGCCTGACCCAGACTGGTTCCACATTATCTTCAGCACGAGCGATTTGTCGCTTTCTTGAAAACTTTCAAAAACAAAATGTTTTGTGCGGTCTCGCGAAGATTTGTGTGGAATCGCTCTTGAGATGTTGTAGCCTAGGATCGCTCTCGGCCTCAAGATTCGATTTATCTATTGTAAACCGGCTTCCATTCAGAACATTCAGCTGTGCCATGAAACGCCTGTGTGGCCAGATTTGAAGCAGCCCTCGAACAAGAGGCACCAAAGTCAGATCAAGAGGATCAGATGTCGTCAAAAGAAGCTCACAAAGCTAGAACAGAAGTACCCCTCGAACTAGAGGCAAAAAATATCCGATGTGCTCGAAGAGCCAAAGATGGATCTTTCTGCAAGTCAACACCACAGTCACTCTCCTGGACACAGAGAGGCTTCAATCTCAAAACCATTTGGCATGGACTTGCTACACTTTTACCCTTTGAGAGGCTCGCTGGGCCGAAAACCCGGAGGGGCGACCCAGGCAAAAGTTAGAGCAAGAAAAAAGAAATACAAAAATACAAAAAAGCAAAAAGCGAAAAAAAGAAGAGAAAAGAAAAATGCAAAAAAAAAGAGAAGATTGAAAAGACAAAAAAAGAAAAGAAAAGAAAGAAAAACATAGCTCGCAAGGTCGAAAACCCGCATTGGGCACCTTGGCAAAAGTTAGAGCCTAAACAGTGAAGGTTAAAATACCCGAGTGTACCTTGACCGGAACTACGTAAGGCTTGATTCCCATGTTTGGGATACGTAGGCAACTTCATCCTGAAGTCCAGCCCCCAACGCTTTCATAGCGTCTCAGTCCATGTAATGGTTTTGATTACCCATGCTTCCTCTGAATCCAACGTCTCGACTGCAGCGACCGGGAGTTGCGTGACCAACTTCCTTCTGGAACCCAGTCACCAACGCTTTCAAGGTGACTGTGTCCATATATTGTTTGTGGCTGTCTTCGCCCGCTCCGCGCCTGAGAGCCCGGTCGAGTTCAATCATCAATGAGCATGCCGCGGCATCATCCAAACAAGGGGCAACTTTCCGTTGCCATCTATTGCCAAAGTTGCCCTCAGTCGTCGTCCAAACTAGGGGCAACTTTCCGTTGCCTTATCCCCCTTTTAAGCCAGGGGCAATTTCCCATTGCCTCCGATCCGAGGTTGCGTATCTCAAGGGTAAGTTCTGCGCTCGTTGAGCGTTCACTGTTTGCAAAAATAGTTTTTGAAAATTTTCACTGAAGTTGACTTATTTTCTCGAAAACTATTTCATTTTTCAAAATTGGGCCATGTTTGGACCCAAAAGGGGAATTTTCAGTGCGCACAGCCCGATTCGTATGATTTTTAAATCAAAAATTGCATAAGTGCGTTAATCCAACGCTCATCTTTGATCAAAACTGTTTTAGAAAGAAAACGAAAAAAATGGTCAAAGTAGCGAACTAGGGGCACAGTTGAGCCAGGTGTTCTGTCTCCCCCCTTTATCATCAACGCGCTCGCCAGAAAGGCGCTCTATCTATCAGAAGAAATAGCCGTGAGCTAACAATATTGGGCGTGAACTCGTGACTTTCTATTCGTCCATTAACCACCCTGGGGAGGGATTGGAAAATGAGAGAGTAAAGAATAGAGAGGTGTAAGCCGAGAGAAAAGTGAACAAGAGGGTTTTGAGAGAAAAACCGAGCCTGAGGGCCGAGCGATGTGAGAATCACACAAATCAGAAAGGGTGGGAATAATACCCGGAGGAACTGGCTCCTCGAGATTTGAGGACCCTTTTTTTTTAAAAACATGTCCGCGTGTCGTGTCTGTTTTTTTTTTATTTGTCGGTCTCGTTTTTTTTTGGCTTTGAGTCTTTTCCGAGGGTGTCTCGTTGTGTTTAGGTCGTGTGCCTTTTGCTTTTTGTACTTGAGTCCTTTCTACTGTGTTCAGTTGTAGGCTCGATACCCCGGTTGTGAAACCCCTTTCCAAAGATTAATCGTCGGTGCTCAGAATGCTGTGCCGTTCTCTACATCTATGCCAGGTAAGGAAGAAATGAAAAAAATTGGGGCATCCGAGTGTGTTTCAATCTTAACCATTTCAGTCTTGAGATCCGGCTTGTCAGATTGGGCTGTTTGTTCAAAGTTTGCCGTATGCGGAATGGACCAAGTGTTGGGTTATGGGCTGTATGCAGATTAATCCCCAGCGGAATGTAAGCTGTGTTCAGTTTGAGCAGCAGTCTGTATGAGTTGTCTGCGGTTAGTTGGTGGGTTATCCGATTGTTACAATGCAAATGCTCAGATTTCAAACAATGGACCAATAAACATTTACATTTGAGATGTAATATGATGCAATGCAATGCAGTATGAAATGCGCAGAGATGTACAAATAAAACACTTTTCAGACAAAAAGTTTGTTTTATATAATCTCTTTCAAAGTACAACTTTTGAAGAAAGCAAAAAAAATCTGCCTGCGGCAGTACATAGTACTCTATCTACCAAAAAGAGAAAAGTACAACAAAAGAAATGAAGAAAAGAAGCAGCAAAATCATCATCATCAGCAGCAGGCCTCATGCCTAAGGATCAGTCCTCGCCCTCTTCCTGGGCAAAAGCACATAAGCATCGTCGGAGCCGTCACTGTCGGAGCCCGAGCCCGAGCTGTCCCCGGCCTCCTCCGCAAATGACTCCGTCCCCGCCTCCGACTCACCATCTCCTGGAACTGGAGCTCGTGAGCTGCTCCCCACGTGGCCACGTCCCCCTCTAGTGCGAGGGAATATCCTGCCATCCCGAGTAGAGAGGGGAGGCCCAGCTGGAGCAGCGCCACCCACTGGAGGGATCGGGAAAGGAGGCTGAAAAATACAAAGAACAAACACATCAGAACCGTGAGCAGTTATCAGTACAGAATGCAGTGTATGAGTACAGTGTATGAATGCGTGAGCAGTTATCAGTACAGAATGCAGTGTATGAGTACAGTGTGTGAATGCCGTGAGCAGTTATCAGTACAGAATGCAGTGTATGAGTACAGTGTGTTGAATGCCGTGAGCAGTTATCAGTACAGAATGCAGTGTATGAGTACAGTGTGAATGCCGTGAGCAGTTTATCAGATTTTTGGCATGTCAGGATGTGTAGCAGATTGTGCGAAACAAAGTGTGATTTGAGACTGTGGTCAGAAGAACATACCGGCAGGCCGTAGACGGCCAAGGCGTCGAGAGTCCGCTGTTGTAGCATCCCATCAGGGAGGCATTCAGCTCCACTGACTGACGGGTATACTCGGAGGAAGCCTGCAAAAGTATTAAATACATCAGTATTCTGTGGGATATTTGAATGAACTGAAATGAAATAACAATGCAAGATGCAGAAATAAAGTTACATACCGGAGGCAAGTCGGGAATGCCGGCCAACTCATGACCAGCCGGAGGAGGAGCAAAAGGGATCTGGTAGGTCTCCCCACTCTGCCTCTGTAAGTCACCATGGTAGGAAGAGCGGGCCAGCCCGTCCCTCGTCCCCTCTGCACTCCCCTCCTGCCGCGAGCTCGGGCCCTCTGTGACGACCCCACTCCTGCTCCTGCCTCTGCCCGGGCCGCTGGCGCCGCAGGTCTCGCTGGATCAGCTCGGGAGCCCCCGCTCAAAGGCCGCATCAAGAAGGTCCGGACGTACTCTGAGTAGTCGCCCTCGCCCCTATAGCCGTCCTCGTCCCAGCCGAGGGTGTAGTCCTCCATCTGCTGCACAGAAAACCTCTCGGTATCCCTCATGTGCTCGAGGAGGGTGAACCGGGACTATCTGCTCTGGCAACCCGAGGGTCTGGCGCAGAAAACGCTCCCCCAGGTACCAAGCCCGACAGACGGGCCCTCCAGCAAAATCCGGTAGCGCGAGGTCTCGATGGCGCCGGCATACCGATCTCGTATCACCGCTGGTAGTGGAGCCCCGGCTGCCAGGTGACCTGAAATGAAATACAGTTGATTATTTACTGATGATAAGAAATGTACGCTTGAAAGCGAAATTTTAAACCGACTATAAGCAAAACGTACCTCGGTGGGGGTGATGGTGTCGAAGAAGGCGAAGAAACGGCGGAAGAAGCTGTGTGTCTCGGGGCCTCCGAGTGCACCTCCCATCGTAACGGCGAGAGAAGGGAACGACCAGAGGGGTCTCCAGTCTCCGGCACTGGCTCTAGTCTGGGGAAGTAGGCATACACCCACAGCTGCAAAACAGATGTCAGTATGACTATCAGATCAAGCAGGATGCAGAATAAAGCAGAAACAACGGAGCCGTGTGTTGTGTATTGTGTTGAACAGAGTGTACAGTGTGAACAGTGTACAGTCAGTGTAAAGCAGAGCATGTGTGTGCCGTGTGTACAATATGCAATCCGTGGGAAGCGGACTACAGTGTGCGCAGTGTGTAGAGTACAGAAAGTACAGAACAGAAATGTAAAGTAGAGAAGAAGACATACCTCCCAGGCCCGCCAGTAGCCTCCTAGCAGCTGTCCACTGCCACGAAGAGACCGAGCTCATGTAGCCATAGAGAGTGGCCAAAGCAGCGCCGCCCCAATCATAACGCAAAAGATCTCGGACATCCACCAGTGCACTGAGGAGACAGAGGGGCACTGTGTTCGCCCGGTCGGCGAAGAGAGTCGTCCCGAATAGGAACATCAAGAAGCCGCGTGCATACTGATCCACGGCCTCTGGGGTCATCGGGGCTGCATCGATGAGTGCGGACTGGACCCGAAACTGCACCTCGAACCAAGAATACCGGACGAAGCCAGGACGAGCCAGAGGCGGAGCCGCGCCAAGTAAGTAGACCTGGGCTGCGGTCCACTCATCCATGTCTATATCAAAAAGGATCGGATCACCCCCCACCCCGATGCCAGTGAGCATCGAGAAGTCGTAAGGGGTCATCGTCATGTCCCCAGTCGCTGATAGGTGAAATGAATCGGTGTGTCCCACCACCTCTCTGCCAGGGCGGCAAGAAGAGGTCTGCAGGCGGAGAGCCTAGAAAGTCCCCGGCAGAAAGAGCCAAAGCCCGCCTGGTCCACGATGCGTCGAACCGCCTCGGGAAGATCCAAATACCAGTCTCGAGCAGCAATGTTCCCATACCCGCGGACGGTATGGGAGTCTCCCTGTAATCAAAAGCAGTAAGTAATTGCAAACAAGTATTTAGCATATAGTTCCAAGAAGCATACAGATATGGCGCATGTGTGCACATTTTTCAGATTCAAGCAGATATTGGAGCGCAGTATGCTAGTAGGCGAACTACAACGTATAATGTATTAACATGCCTCGTATGATCCAGTTAAATACAGCATACAGTGCGTTTTCAGATTCAAACAAGTACGAGTGTTGGCGAATCGACAGTGCAAATGTGTGCCGTGTGTTTGGGTGATTCAGACTAGTGCAGTGTGTGTGCATGTGTCTCGGTCCTAAGCAGATATCAGTTGTGAAGTTGTCTACAATCGACTACAGTACAGTGTTATCAGAGCTAAGCAGTTAAGGGTGGTAATCAGTAATCAGCTATGTCAGTTGACAGTTTACAGTTCTACATTGCGAAAAGTAAAACAGAGAAGAGTGCTACCTCGACAGTGCCGAAGGACAGATGAGAGGTCGGCTCGCGCAGTAGTAGAAGCTCCGGGTCCAGAACCCTGTCAAAACCGCGGAAGTGGCGGAGTCCGTCGGGCGGTAGCACATGGGTAGCCGGCCGGTAGGTCGCCGGGTCAAAAGGACGCTCACCCAGAGGGAGGAGCTCTACCCCGGGATCCATCTCGTGATCCGGGGGAGTCCCGACGTGTGGAATGTCATCGGCCATGTCAACAATGATGAGAAAATAACTGGAAGAAGGAAAACCGGGTCGGAATACGAAGGGTCAACCGAAAAGTCAACCCGAACGAGCAAAAATGGCCGGGAATGGCCGGAAAGGCGGCGGAATATGAAAGACACAGAAATGAAGAGCAAGTCGAGGGGAACAAGTCCGAAAAGCAAAAGCAAAGAGAATAGCAAAAGAAGCACCGAAATGAGATTCGATCGGTTGAAAATGTCCGAAACGCGAAGGTATTCGCGAATCCGACGATGAAACGGGCGAAAACCGCGAGGAAAACTGAGAAATGAGAGAGGGAAAGGCTCTAGAGAGAGAGAGGGTTGGATTTCGGCGGCAAGGAAATAAGAAAATAGGGTTTGGGAACCCTATTTTAAAGGACCCGAAGTGAAATGGCAGTTCTGCCCCCGATCAGCAACTTTTGGCCGGTCGGCACTATTTTGTGCCGGTCGGCACTTTTTGGTGCCGATGGATTAGTTCAGGCAGCCGGTGGCAGCCGGTGACCACCCCACCCAGCCGATGGTGTTCCCAAGGATGTGTTTAGGCTATATGAGGGGTTTTGGGTCTTCATAGCTCAATAAAGTGCAAGAAAGTGCATCCCCGATGCTCACCCGGCCTCCGTTTTGACCTCGGACCGTGTCTTCTGTGAGTGGCACTGAGATTCAAGCAAGAATTGTATCCTTTCGTATTTTTGTCTTTTACAAGATTCGAAAACCCCGTGCGCATTGCATGCATCCATTACATTGTCCGGCGCGTCGCGTCGCGCCATCTTGCACATCCTTTGTGACTTGCATCATTTTCCATTCAAACGAGGTACGTGTGCCTCGTTTTGCATCTCAGTTTCAAATGAGGTACGTGTGCCTCATTTCGCATTTCATTGCATCTCGAGGTACGCGTGCCTCGTCTTGCATATCTTCCTCATTTGCATTTCATCTTGAGTCACGTGCGGTGTACTACCTCACGTGCCTCATTTGCATTTCATCTTGAGACACGTGCGGTGTACTACCTCACGTGCCTCATTTGCATTTCATCTTGAGTCACGTGCGGTGTACTACCTCGCGTGCTTTGTCTTGCATTTTGTTTTGCATTTTCGTGCCGGTCTGACGAGACCTTAAACACGTGCCGGTCTGACGAGACCTTAAACACGTGCCGGTCTGACGAGACCTTAAACACGTACCGGTCTGACGAGACCTTAAACACGTACCGGTCCGGCGTGACCTTAAACACGCACGGTCTAGGAGACCTTAAATCCTCGGGAGGTGTAAGACCTTCAGTGCATTAAAGTGCACACCTCATTGCATTTGGCATACATCGCATCGCGCCGAGTGCGCACCCCATTTGCACTTCATTTCCATCCTTATGAGGCACGCATGTCTCATTTGCCCTATCGTGTGTCGCATTATGCAAATTGCCCCAACGAGGGTCCGGCGGGACCGAAAACACGCACGGTCTGGCGAGACCTTAAACCGCTCATTTGCATTGTTATGCATCTCAAAAGCCGTGCGTTGGCACGCATTTCAAACATCATGCATCATGTGCATCTCAATGCATACGCTGTGCATCCCGGTCTAGGAGACCTTAAATCCTCTGAAGGTGCAATTCCTTTGGTGTTCGTCGTGCCCGAACGACTTTCGGTGGTCTGGTAAAGCCACCTGCCTGTTTTGCGGTGAGTTCCTAGAAGACCAACTGGGACGGTGAAAACTAGAGTTTGAATGGCTTATGCCTAGAACGCAAAGGTTCGGGATCTCCGAGACTAAAGTCTGGTTTAAATACCCAGGGGGTGTACCCTCGGCTTGAAATCTGTATGGAAGCCCCATAGGTTGAGGCGGCGTGTTTACGCCTCGATTCTGGATACTGAACCAACCTAGTATATCGCCCTGGTAAGATAAGATAGGGAAAGCTGCAATCGTGGCCGTTGCATCATCATGCATCGTCATGCATCATTTGTAAATATTGCATATGCATTGCATTTCAAAAAAAAAAACAAACAAAACACAACACATGCAGTGTCATGCATTTCATTGTAGTATAGTGCATTTGTCATGCATTTTCTGTAGATTGCATGCATCCATTGCATCACCTCCATCTATGGCTTGCGCCCTTCCTTGTTAAGCTTGGTCTGGTATGTGCCCATATTTTCGTGTCCAAAACACAGTTGTCGAGCTTTTGTGTCCGAGCCTTGAGGGTAGCGGCACGTTTCTGTGTTAGACAGGTTTGTATGTGTACATGCCTTCCTAGGCAAGATTTGGTTTGGCCCGCGTGCCATATCCATTGTATCAATATCCATTCATTGTTTAGTTGCATGCATTTCATTGCATCACCTCCATCTATGGCTTGCGCCCTTCCTTGTTGAGCTTGGTCTGGTATGTGCCCATATTTTTCGTGTCAAAACACAGTTGTCGAGCTTTTGTGTCCGAGCCTTGAGGGTAGCGGCACCGTTTCTGTGTTAGACATGGTTTGTATGTGTACATGCCTTCCTAGGCAAGATTTGGTTTGGCCCGCGTGCCATATCCATTGCACGTATTATTTGCATGCATTCCATTGCATCACCTCCATTATGGCCTGCGCCTTCCTTGTTGAGCTTGGTCTGGTATGTGCCCATATTTTTTCGTGTCAAAAACACAGTTGTCGAGTTTTGTGTCCGAGCTTGAGGGTAGCGGCACCGATCTGTCGTTTCGTGTTAGACATGGTTTGTATGTGTACATGCCTTTCCTAGGCAAGATCGGTTTGGCCCGCGTGCCATATCCATTGTATCCATTTCCATCACATTGTAGTATAATTGTTGCATCCGGCATTAGGATCATTATTCCTTCATCAGCGGGTCGTTTCCCCACTTATGTCAATCCACCCAATACTTGTTCTTATGTCTGTCTACATTACTCATGTTCTGTGTGCGCTCGCGCCTTGAGGGCTTCGACACCTTTTCTATGGTAGACGGACTTGTCACTCCATCAATCTATCTGACATTTGTGCGGTTTCGAACCGCTCATGATTAATCATGATTCAATTGCCCTGCATGTAGTTTGCGCATAGTTCAATTGCATTGCTTATCATTTGCATTATTCACATAGTTTTGTATATATTGCATATTATTTAGCATTCGCATTGCATATGTCATGCATGTCGCTAACAATATTGTATCTGTTAAGTTTGCTTTCTTTTCAGGCACGATATTGTATGTACGGTTCATTTACCGCTGGTGGAACCAGGCGAGCCGCACAGGGTTGTATCTCCCGAGTGAGACGTTCTGAGAATTGCATAATTCTCTTACATCCTTTCTGCATTGTGATGTAGACTGTTGCATGTTAGCTTATAACTGTCGCATGTATTGCTTCATTACAGCTTTCTTTGCATGATCATAAGTTATGCTCGGCTTCTTGCATTGTCAGTTGCATTTTGCCCCCGCCTACGGGCGCATATCTTATCTTTGGCATGTGTGCCTGTGCATGAACTACGCTGGTTTGATTCCCTAAGGGATACGTAGGCAGCTTGCGAGTTCAACCATTTGCGCTTTGTATGTTTGTCCAAGTCTTCGGCCTTGTCAAAAATGGGTCGTCTCTGGGCTTTGACATTCACTCCGTCATTCTTATGACTTTCGAGTTCTGTCAAAGAGGGGCAACTGTAGACACCCCATTTTTGACCGTCCTCAAGACTTGGACGTCACCGTTGGAACACTCGGTGATTATCCATGTTTGTGTTCGTTTGGAGTTCCCGGAGTTCTCGGCTGCGCGCGCCGTGCCTCAGGACCTCCGGACCCGACCGTTTGTGTTTGGTTTTGCACCAAACACTTGTGTTTTGCCTTGGAAAGGGGAGGGAATGCTTTGTGAGGCATCCCTACACACCACCGGCTGGGGCTAGAGGCCACCGGCTGGCTATTTTGTCTATCGGCACTATATGTGCCGGTCGGCACTATTTTGTGCCGGTCGGCACTTTTGGGCGAAATGACCATTTTGCCCTGCCGACCACTGTGCACTTGCTTTCTGAGATATTTTCAGACAGCTGTGTGCAATTGGTTTCCCCTCCATACACGTGTATGGAGGATGAGCTTGCTTAGGGACTAAGCTTGGAAGCTTTTTGCCTATAAGAGGGAAAAGCTCTTCCCTTTGCTCAAGGTTGGCTTCTTGAGAGACTTAACCATTGTTAGAGAGAGCCAAGGTCTGGTTTTAGGGTTAGAATAGTTGTATCTATCCTATCTCTCTCTTCCTTGCTGTTTAGTACACTAGGTGCTTTAGTTCACACTATTGCACTAAAACACCTAGTACTGTTCCACCTTCATCTTGCAACTGAGATTCTAAGGGCTGGTTCTTGGAGTTTT